>JAGXOD010001391.1:2577500-3080000 GCA_020368025.1 Brachyhypopomus occidentalis | reverse complement strand
TATTACCGATATGTGCCCTAAAACACGGTGAAGTAATTTTGGTGTCTAATGCCTTTTTTTAACGTCTGAATCCATTTTACTAACGGCTACTAAGAGCCGCCTTGTTCATCCCGGGGGCGGGAACGTGCGGTGGCGCCGGGCATTCTGGGTATCCATAGGGGTCGGGAGATGCATGCGTTAGCAGCATTTGTACAGATGTTGTGTTATTTTTATAGCTCCCCTCCATTTGCTGGGTGGCATTTCCCTCCTGTGTTAACAGCGAGGTTAACTACACACAGGCGTACCCAGGGGACTCTGGCCAATTTTTTTATTGTTACGCTAACTCAAGCAATTTCTCCCCCTCTCCCTCCCCCTCTCTCCCCTCAACCGCCGTATACATACACACACATGCGCGCGCACACACACATACACCTCCTGACTGAGAGACTGTGGATTTATTGTCCTGAGAAGTGTGTATGGCACAGAGGTCCATACTATAATGATTTTACCTTCCCAGCAGGTAGCTTACTCAGGCCTCCTCTGTGTGTGTGTGTGTGTGTGTGTGTGTGTGTGTGTGTGTGTGTGTGTGTTGGGTGGAGTATTAATGCAGCACTACTGCTCCCTCTCCACCTACAGAACATGACAATGAATGAGTTATTTGTACCACAGTTCACGGTTGCACATTCAGTTCAACATCAGGTCTTTTGAGCTTTCGATTCCGACTTTCCAACCACTTCCCATGGTTCCACTTTCCCAGACCCAGATTAAGCCCATAGACTAAAAGTAATCTCAAATGCAGATTCCCCTATTGGCATTGCCAATTGGATCCAGTCTAGGGTCGATCCCTTCCTGGGAGACCTGACCCCAAGATGGCGGTGGTTTCTCTCCTGCTCGGTCATGGTGCTTTCTCACCTTTCTGCCCCATCCCTGCCCCTCTCCGCAGCTCACCACGCACCAGCTGGTGGACGCCGATGGCATCATCAACCCCAGCGCCTTCTACGTCTACCTGACCGCCTGGGTCAGCAATGACCCGGTGGCCTACGCCGCCTCTCAGGCCAGCATCCGCCCACACCCGCCCGAGTGGATCCACGACCGCACCGACTCCATCCCCGTCAGCAGGCTGAGCAGTGAGTGTGGCCCAGGCCCCGCCCCCTTTCCCACCAAGCATTGTGCCCGCAGTGGCGTTGTGTGTGTTGTATTTAAAGACTACGGGCTGCAGTATTGAGATACGGGCTGCAGTGTTGAGATACGGGCTGCAGTGTTGAGATACGGGCTGCAGTATTGAGATACAGGCTGCAGTATTGAGATACAGGCTGCAGTGTTGAGATACAGGCTGCAGTGTTGAGATACAGGCTGCAGTGTTGAGATACAGGCTGCAGTATTGAGATACAGGCTGCAGTGTTGAGATACAGACTGCAGTGTTGAGATACAGACTGCAGTGTTGAGATACAGGCTGCAGTATTGAGATACAGGCTGCAGTATTGAGATACAGACTGCAGTATTGAGACAGGCAGCAGTATTGAGATACAGGCTGCAGTGTTGAGATACAGGCTGCAGTATTGAGATACAGGCTGCAGTGTTGAGATACAGACTGCAGTGTTGAGATACAGGCTGCAGTGTTGAGATACAGACTGCAGTGTTGAGATACAGGCTGCAGTGTTGAGATACAGGCTGCAGTGTTGAGATACAGGCTGCAGTATTGAGATACAGGCTGCAGTGTTGAGATACAGACTGCAGTGTTGAGATACAGACTGCAGTGTTGAGATACAGGCTGCAGTATTGAGATACAGGCTGCAGTGTTGAGATACAGGCTGCAGTATTGAGATACAGGCTGCAGTGTTGAGATACAGGCTGCAGTGTTGAGATACAGGCTGCAATACAGGCTGCAGTGTTGAGATACAGGCTGCAGTATTGAGATACAGACTGCAGTATTGAGATACAGGCTGCAGTGTTGAGATACAGGCTGCAGTGTTGAGATACAGGCTGCAGTGTTGAGATACAGGCTGCAGTGTTGAGATACAGGCTGCAGTGTTGAGATACAGGCTGCAGTGTTGAGATACAGGCTGCAGTGTTGAGATACAGGCTGCAGTGTTGAGATACAGGCAGCAGTATTGAGATACAGGCTGCAGTATTGAGATACAGGCTGCAGTGTTGAGATACAGGCTGCAGTGTTGAGATACAGGCTGCAATATTGAGATACAGGCTGCAGTATTGAGACAGACTGCAATATTGAGATACAGGCTGCAGTATTGAGACAGACTGCAATATTGAGATACAGGCTGCAAGTACTGCAAACTGCAGTATTGAGATACAGACTGCAGTGTTGAGACAAACTGCAGTATATATTGAGATACAAACTGCAATATTGAGATACAAACTGCAATATTGAGATACAGGCTGCAGTATTGAGACAAACTGCAGTATTGAGACAAACTGCAGTATTGAGACAAACTGCAGTATTGAGATACAGACTGCAGTATTGAGACAAACTGCAATATTGAGATACAGGCTGCAGTATTGAGACAAACTGCAATATTGAGATACAGGCTGCAGTATTGAGACAAACTGCAGTATTGAGATACAGGCTGCAGTATTGAGATACAAACTGCAGTATTGAGATACAGGCTGCAGTATTGAGACAAACTGCAGTATTGAGATACAAACTGCAATATTGAGATACAGGCTGCAGTATTGAGACACAAACTGCAGTATTGAGATACAGACTGCAGTATTGAGAGTTTGTAATAGGTGTCAGTTTACAATAGTGTGAGCTGGGACAGGAGTTAAGCTGCAGTAGAATAGTAGAATTTCTACAATTGGAAGTACTGGAGTCCTGCTGGAGGTGCTGGGAGATCACCCCCGACTGGAGTCCTGGTGGAGGTGCTGGGAGATCACCCCCGACTGTGGGGAGTTTGGAGGAGGTCTTGCAGGGTCGTGATTGACCGAGTGTGGCTGTGGCTAGCGGGTGGCCTGCATGCAGGGGGTGCTTAGGAGTACATGATTGGATAACAAGGCGAGACGCCCGAGCCCCACAGCACGGCTGGCCGCCGTCCAACTGCCGTCCTAATGGAAAATTTATAGTGGAGATTATAATGGGGGCAAAACCATGTTTCAGTGAATGGAGCTCGCATGGCCCTGACCGGAGCCCACTCTCTCTCTCTCACACACACACACACACACACACACACCTCTAACTCCAGAGGCAGGCATTCCGGGTTACATTCTTGCGATTTTATTTGTGGTTTTAAGACCGCCACTTATCCAGGTCGGGCGGTAGCGGCGATGACTCATCGGTGAGGAGACTGATGAAAGCCCTGCGGAGAGGATTTGGGGTGGCGGGCCATCGTCCTGTGCGTCTGTAGGGACTGATTCTCCCCCCAGACCTAGCGGGGGTCCTAACTTGGCCCCTGGTCAAAGAATAAGCGTTCGTTCTGCTGAGGATGTGCGCGGGGACGTGTTAGGTCACGTTCTGCCACAGTAAGACGTGGCCAGCGGCGTTCTGCGTGACGGACGGCTTTCCGAGCGCCGTTGCCGACGAGTCGGGTGGGGAGGGGTGGATTTTTGACAGCGTAATTACAACCGATCAGTGTCAGTGCTGACAGTCAGCCGCATGTCGGGGATTGATAGCTGGTAATTTGGCCCCCACTTCTCCGCTCAAGGCGGGGAGGAAGTGATCGGGTTAAAAACGCCGCCATGCACAGGAAGAACAGGTAGGAGGGAGCTGTGAGTCTGGTACGGCATTGTAGAGGGACAGTTAATCTGACCCATTACCTTCCTGTGGGAAACATTTCAGAATGCCATCGAGGTTGTGTTTTACTACAATTACAGTCAACCCATTAACGCAGTAGAGCAACACATCGAATGAAACCCGACTGCGAGAATCGCCATCTATGTTGTTCCGTTTCGTTCGTTTGTTCCAATCTGGGTTTCATTTCCTCCCTTGACCAGTTCCCGCCGCCGAGCCCATCGAATACGCCCAGTTCCCCTTCTACCTCAACGGGCTGCGTGAGACGGCTCACTTCGTGGAGGCCATCGAGAGCGTGCGCGCCATCTGCAGCGACTACAGCCGCAGGGGCGTGGCCAGCTACCCCAACGGCTACCCGTTCCACTTCTGGGAGCAGTACGTGGGCCTACGCCATTGGCTGCTCCTCTTCATCAGCGTGGTGCTGGCCTGCACCTTCCTGGTGTGCGCCGTCTTCCTGCTCAACCCCTGGACGGCCGGCATCATCGTGAGTACCTCCCCCGCAGTGCGAACGCCGCCCTCCAAAGCTTTCTCCACACCCCTGCTCTGCTAGACACTTTCTGTTTTAAACTGGAGATTTTTATGCTTTTAACATTCGCGTCTTTACAGCTCTAGCTTGATTTTTATTTTATTCTTGGTTTACACAGTTAACCCTGCTCTGCTACACCTTTACACTGTTTCTTTACATCTTTACACCGAATTCTTCCAGTCTCCAGCTACACAGACTCTTTTTACGGGCTTTCTTTAACAGATTGAGTTGTACATTTGGTCACATTCAAATGTATCGAGGCCCTTCACTATGGAACTTCTGCTGAAGCTCCACAGAAGACCATGAACATAAGTGCAGCTTTATGGAGTTTTTTTTTTTTGTTTTTTTTTTTTACTGAAATGGACCAAATACGTCCTCTCCTTATCTGTTTCCTCATCACTCTTCTGTGAGGAAATGTCATGAATGAAAGTTTGGGAGTAATTAAAATGGGTTTATAAGGCAGGGAGGGGGGGGTGGCAACAGAACCAGTGTTTTTCCAGCCTGCCTCTCTGTGTTTATCTTACACTGTCAGGCCCAGCCTGTTTAGTCTACGTGGAGCTTTTCAGGGCATTTCACTAAAATAAATGATTGAGGGACAGAGGGGGTTACCACAGCAACCGCAACCGCCCTGTGCACAAAATAGACCCTAGCTCTTTATCTACACACGTGTGCATTTACCCCTTGGGGGGTGGTGTGGGTGGAGTTAAGTGTACCACATCACTCCATACACCCCCCCCCCTCTCGTCTGCTTCCACTTTTACTGCCCCCCTAACCCCACCCACTCACCCATGCTCCCTATATATCCCCCCTAACCCTGCTTTCCCACTTATGCCCACCATATATCCCCCTACCCCCACCCACTGGCCATGCCCCCATACTGTCCTGTTCCTGAACTGTTGCTGCCCCGGTCCTCCCACCCCCAACCCAGCATCCCCCTCTCTCTCCCCCTTGCTCACCGCCCCCCTTCCCCCCCATCTTCAAAGGCACGAGGGCCCCCTGGTAACCCAAGACCCATCAGCTGATTACAGCATCCACTCTCCTCAATCGAGCCAGCAATTTAAGCTCCACACTGCACCGGCCTGCATTCTAAGAGAGATTTCCCAGAATTCCAGAGCCCCCTCCTCATCCCCTACACCGCTGAGACGATCCCGCAGGCGAGAAACGAGAAATGTCGACTCACGGCCACATCGTCGGCAAAAACACACCACGACTCGTTCTGCCGGCGACCGTGTTCCATAAAACTGCCGTCACCAGAAAGCGGTCCCGTCACCTTCACTCCCTCCACGCCTCGTTCCCTGTGCCGCTGCAGGTGCTGGTGCTGTCCCTGATGACGGTGGAGCTGTTCGGCATGATGGGCCTGATCGGCATCAAGCTGAGCGCCGTGCCCGTGGTCATCCTCATCGCCTCCGTGGGCATCGGCGTGGAGTTCACCGTCCACGTGGCTCTGGTGAGTCCTCGCCCCCGGGCGTCCGCCGCGCTTCCCGGCCTCGCCCGGGCGCCCCGCGATCTTAACGTCCGCGCCGCCTCTGTCCGCAGGCCTTCCTCACCGCCATCGGGGACCGGAGCAGACGTGCCGTGCTGGCCCTGGAGCACATGTTCGCCCCCGTGCTGGACGGAGCCTTCTCCACCCTGCTGGGCGTGCTGATGCTGGCTGGCTCCGAGTTCGACTTCATAGTCAGGTACGGGTGGAGACGTGGTGGAGAGAGCCTCCGCTCCACAGCCCCCGCTTCCCCTTAAAGAGCGCCTTCTGACCTTTTTACCTTTTCTTAACTAATCACTAGTTACTAATCAATTTATCTATTGAATAATTCTTTCCAAAATGTTACCTAGTGCTCAACTTTCCTAATCACTCATAGCTGACACGTAAACCCTCGGGGTTCCCTTGTATGACTCACCGTGTGTGCATGCGTGTGTGTGTGTGTGTGTGTGTGTGTGTGTTCGCCTTTTGGAACCATAGATCTTGTTGTGGAATTTCTATTGTTTTTGTCATTGTCTTGCTAAGAATGGAAAAGTGCACTGAATGGAGACACCTGTGCCATTTAACAGGAAGCGAATGAATTTAAATCAGGTGATGGACTGGATGCTAAACGGAAAGTGATCCGCAGGGGTTTGGCAAGCTTGGAAAAGTTCTGTTATGTTAATTTGCCATATTCGCTCTGTCTTAAACAAGAAAAAACTAAAACTTAATTGAATCCACAAGCAAGCCGTTTGCTGGCACTAAACGTCTGAAGCACATGTAGGGGGTGCAATCACATCTGGTGCAATCTAGTCTGATGTAATCTGGTCGGGCCTAATCTGGTCAGGTATAATCTGGCGTGGTGTAATAGGCACTGGTGTTGGAATTAGGCAGGCCATAGTGATTGCTGAAGTAGTTCATTCCCTTTGGAGTGGCTTGGACAGCCTTCCAGTCTCAAATCTCTCTGGATCTAAAGTAGTGTACACACACACACACACACACATACACACAAACACACACATCCTCTCTCTTCACCTCTCTCCATATTGGGCCTGAGTCACTCTTGCAAACTCTCATTGAAACATAACCACTGTTTTTCTCTAAACACCCCCCCCCCCCCACACACACACGCAAGCACGAATGCGCACACAGCCCCCTCCCAACCGACGATAAGAAAAAAACAAAGGAGAAAAAAAAGACCCAGGCTATATTTTTCTAGCCTTGCAGAAATAAATGTTTCCCTGCCTTTCCCCTGTCAGGGCTGCGAATGTTTTGAGTGCAAACAGTCCGGACGTGCAGCTCCGTGAGGTATTTGCTCGCTCGCCTTTCCGCTGGGGAGACGTGGCTCCCGGGTGCCGGCCCGAAAACCCAGCGGCCCGGGGACCCGCCGGTCTCACCCAGGAGGACCCGGCACTGCCCGACATAAACGGCCTTTGTCACTCGCCTGCGTCTCTGGGAGCCTTGCTCGTCTGTGGAAAAACCCCACACCGGTGTAAATCAGTCCTCGGGCCGTCCGCTTGCTCAGGGGCCGCCAACTGACTTTCTGGCCGGCTCAGAGAAAGGTTCCGAACGTGTGTAGGACTTTTAAGATGTTTTTTTTTTTGACGGAGGAGCGTCTAACCCTGAATGCGTGGCGTCTGCTTGGGTACACAGCGCGCCGCTGCCCTTGAAACCGAACCAAGGTTTGCAAAATCTCCAGTAGAGCTAGAAATTAGAGTAACCTCACTGACAGGAACACCCATGGGCCGCAGGGCCCGGAGGCTCCCCAGACTGGCCGTCGTCGGGAGGCCGAGGGCCGTGTAGCCAGCAAACTGCCTAGGTCAGAAATCTGGCCCTGAGATTGCCCCGAGGCCCAGCTGTGCAGCAAACCAGCTGGCAAGATACACACACACACACACGCACACACACACGTAACATAAATGCACGCTCACGCTTGTGAAAATGTTTTAAACACTCGCTCCCTCGCCGACGCCTGCTGGTGTGTCTGGCTGGGTTCCTCCCGTTTCCCAGCGGTTTGCTTTGGAGGGAGCGGGTCCTCTGTGCCCATCCAGCGTGCCGGAGCAGGAGAGAGAGCACCAGTGAGGCCCAGATCCCCCTCCTCCAAGAGCCTTTCAGAAATGCCCCTCTTGGGTCCCTGTGCTTCTTTAATGAGGGGAAAGATGGCAGCTGCAATTTGAGCTCCTGTAATTTGCACAGATGCATTGACGATCCAGCAGAGGTAGGCAAAGGTAGCCATAATGGAGGAGACGAGAGGAGGAGACGAGAGGAGGTGACAAGAGGAGAGGAAAGGAGAGGAGAGGAGAGGAGAGGAGAGGGATTTGTCAGGGAGATTGGGGGGTCTTACCTGATACTCTAGAGATTTAATTAGACCAAGGGATTGTGAAAGGCAGGGAAATTTCACAGAGGCTTAAAGAGAATGAGAGAGAGGGAGAGATAGAGAGAGGGAGCGAGAGAGGGAGGGAGAAATAGAGAGAGGGAGAGAGTTTGAGGCCTTGCTAGAGGGCCCTGCAGTTTTTTTTTTTCCCTCCGCTCTTCTAGACTAAATTGTTTAAATTCTACACCCTTCATTTCATTTGTTTTCTTCTGCTTGCTTTCTTTCTTTTTCTTCCTTCCTCTCCTTCCTGTCTTTCCTTCGTTCTCTCCTTCTCTCTCTTTCTTTCCTTTTTTAAGAGCGAGGGAGAGAGGCCCCTGTCCCTTTGTGATTCATCTCTCCTCTCCTCCCACCCAAGCCCCCTTCTCCACATTCCTCATGCTTTGCTTTAGTCCATGTTTGCTTGTACTCTGCTCACCCTTCAAAAAAAAAAAGCCCCCCCCCCCCTTTTTTTTTTCCATGCCTTTGAATTAACCAACTAATTATGTCTCCAGCTTTTCTGTGCTGTTCTCTAAAAGACCCTCTTTGGAGACTTTGTCTGGCACAAGGTAAAACTGGTTTTAGAACTGGAATGAATTCTTCCTGTATGTGTGCGCGTGGGGCAGGTGTTCAGGTGTGTGTTTTGTGGAGCTATTTCCTTGTTTATTTCGGGGACCCGGCTAATGTCACAAGGCAGCGATCAATCGTTTATTCGTCCTCCTCGTGCGATACTAAGCGTGCACGTGTGTGTGTGTGTGTGGGCAGATACTTCTTTGCTGTGCTAGCCATCCTGACTGTGCTGGGGGTCCTGAATGGCCTGGTGCTGCTGCCCGTCCTGCTCTCCTACTTCGGCCCTTATCCCGAGGTAAGAGGATCGCATCTCCACCGCCGTCACTCACATACCACGGGCGCAGCTATGCAGAGCTAGAAGAGCTCTGGGGAGTCTGCGTGCCTGTCCCAGATCTGCCCATAACACACACACACACACACACACACACACAGTGCGCCAGAGCAGTGTTGTTTTGCCATGACGGTGTTCATGCATAATTTGACTGTAAGGCTGGACTGTAAACAAAAGCCAGTTGCTTTTGGGGCCCGCGTGTCTTCGGTTTTTTAAACGTGAGTCTCTTTTTTTGGTGTCCTCAGGTGTCTCCTGTGGATGGGCGTAGCCGCTTGCCCACTCCATCTCCTGAGTCCGTCCCACCGGTGGTGCACTTCACCATGAGGCCCAACCACGCCGGCACCGCCTCCGACTCCTCCGACTCCGAGTACAGCTCCAACTCCACCACGTCGGGCCTCAGCCAGGAGCTCCAGCACGGCAACCTCGTGGCGGGGAGGGAGCGGGCCGCTCGGCCTGAAGAGGTGCGCATCTCCACGGGGCCCAGCGGCCGCCACGCGGCCCCGCCCACGTTACCTCCCTACTCGGTAAGAGCAGACACCACTGGAGGAGGTCAAAACTGACGAATCATGGGTAATCTGGCCCATTAAAAAAATTTAAAAAGAGGTCAATTTTGATTGTAGGTTGTCTTAAAACATTCCACAGGATGTTGTTTTGTTATTTATCATGATAATGCTGAGGTTAAGATGAGTTCAAGCTGCAGGTGGCACCTGTGTTTCAAATTTCACGTGTGGCACATTTCGTATGTTGCTCAGGCCGGGCCCACAGACTTCAGGCAGCAGCAGCATCATCATCACCATCCTCATGCTCATCGCTCCACCCATCCTCCTCCTCCATCTCAGGATGTAGGACCTCAGGTTTCCCACCGACACGGCAGCAGGGACCCCAGGAGGGAGGAGGCAACCGCCGCCCCGCCCCCTCCTCAGAGGCCGCGCACGGACGCTTTCGAAACTGCCAACAACGTGGGCGGCCATTTCGGCCGCGCCCCCAGAGAACATTCGGCGGGGCGCCGGCCCCGCCCCCCCCACAACCCTTACCCCCACCCCACCAACCCCGCCCCAGGCCCCACCTACTGCCAGCCCATCACCACAGTGACGGCCTCAGCCTCCGTGACGGTGGCCGTCCATTCGGGGGTGCCTGGCCAGAGCCCCGCCTACCCTTGCTACGCGTCCAATGACAGCTACCGCTCTTCAGAAGAAGGCTACCCGGACGGCCACTTCCCCGACCCGCATGTGCCCTTTGACGAGAGTCGGCGCGGTGGAGACTGCAAGCTGGAGGGAATGGAGCTGCAGGACCTAGAGTTCGACTCTCCTAGAGACAACCACAAAAACCTCTCCAGCTGAGGTGAGCTAATTCCGTTCTGTTTTAATGGGACACAAGGTGGCCACTTTCAGCCCATCCCCAAACACCTAGAGCGAAGGCCCCGCATGTCATTAGTCGTGTTCCGGCGTTAACTGTGTTTGCATTTCCCTCTTCCTCCCTGTAGAGCCCGAATGTCAGAGCCACAAAAAGGGCCAAAGATGGGATATCCACCTCCTGGCGGGGGGAGGAGCCACAGCACCACAGGGGGGCGAGGCTTCTCATGACGGTGCCGCCTCTGCCCCGCCCACTCTCTCGGCGCATAGGCCTAACGCCCACCTAATATATGGCTGGGAATGTTGGGAGAAAAAAAAGCGAAAGAGAATGCATACACGAGTGTAAATAAGAATGGAGAGTAGCTAAGATCGTACCGGCCTGGGGCGTTGTCAGGCCGGATGGAGGCTGGTGATTACTGTCCATTGTCTGTGTATCTGTGCCATGGGGAAGCTCCATCTTAGACACACTTGTCAGCATCCAGACGCTGCTGCTTAAGATGTTGGTGTAATGTACTTGTAGACTTCTATGCAATCGTTCTCTTGGGTGGTGTGTGGTGTGTGCATTGGTGTGTACGAGCGAGCGTCTGTGCGTGCATGCGTACTTACTGTGCATATATGAGAGCATTCGTGTGTGTTTGTGTGTGTGTGTGTGCAAGAGTGTATACAAAACATTTCACTCCAACATTTCATTCAGTTCCAAAAGTTCACTCCACGCCTCACACATTCAAATCCGTGCGGGCTAAGGAACACGCAAGGTCTTGTAGATCCATCCTTTACTGGGCAAAACCATTTTTCTGCCATATATTTGGGTTATTCATGCAGTCAGTGAACAAGAATACTTTTAACATGTTCTGGCTATGGAATATGTTAGCTGTTATTAACTATAAGTACCTACACAAGTAAGTAATTGTGTAGCCTTTTCATTGTCAGACCTCATAATTCAGTGTCAGGTCTTTTCAAGCGTTACTGTGTGGGAATTGCAAACGGATGAGCAGTGTGTGTGTGTGTGTGTGTGTGTGTGCATGCGTGCGTGCATGTGTTCTGCATGTTCTGTGTGTAATGAAGTAGAATGTATGCTTTATTCAGATGTTAATTTGCTTATCACAAACCTGTGGTAGTTGGAGAAAAAATATATATATATATGCGAAGCCGGTTTAACATTGAACCATGCTATGCGTGGGAGTTTGGAAATGAAGAAAGTGTAGAGAGCGTTTGCGTGTGGCTCTGCTGTGCCTGCTCCACAGCCAAACTTTCCTCTCTTCTTCTAGCTCGTCTCGAGTTATTTTACTGTAAAGATGGCCATCTAGTCTCAACTCACATATGCTCTCCACGTTCATAACTGTATTACTGGGTACACTATAATCTACGGAGTAGTTTAAGGTATAGTCCTTTTTTGTGACTTTCATCAGTACTGTTGTTGGTTATTAGGTTTACTGTGGAAACTGGTCAGCCTTGGTAGCATCGTCCTTACATTTGTCCTCTACATTACAGAATGGCATTATTGTTCAGTTCTTTTTATTTTTTTTTTACAGCTAACGATATGGTTTAATAAACTATTGAAGGTACAAGTCGATGTACTGATGGTACAAGTCGAGTTGTAGCCACTCTAACAGCATTCTAATGTCCTTCACTTTACATGTTTCAATAAGCTACGTTGATGGGCCAAGGGGTTCGCCACTGACTGGCGAATGAGACGGGCGCTTTCTGTCGGTCGGTCGGTCCGCCTCCTCAGTGATAGGCCGCGACTACTGGTCCCCCCGGTTTAACACGAGCAGCTCTCTCCTCTGACCTCACCTCATAAAACTCCACAACACAACGCCATGACACTAATTGGAAGTTCCCCCTCGACTGTCAAATGGTGCATACGAGTACTTCTAGGGTCAAGGGTCAGGGAGCCCACACTTCACTCTGAGTCTGGTGTGTGTTTGTGTGTGTGTGTGTGTGTGTGTGTGTGTGCGTGCGTGTGCATGCACATGTCTGTGTCTATGAGGAGGCTATTTGTGTGTGCAGTTCACTTTTTGCTGGTTACTCTAACTCAACTCCCCTAAGTATGGCCTCCTGTCAGACATGTCTGTCTTTTAATTTCCCATTCGATTTTTCTTTTTTTCAGCAAGGTTTATGTCCTTCTGTCAAATGCTTGTTTGAGCTGTCTGTTTGTTTGTGTTTCATGTTCTCCTAAATGTCACATTGGCAGAAATAGGAGAGAATCATGGCTGGCAACTATTGTTATTCATTTTATATTCTGTTCATTTTTTTACATTTGTTTTGCAATATTTATATTTTTGTATTATAAGATATTGTTTTGTTCAATAATGGTCATAATGCCAGTTGTTAACAATGCAGGGATTTTTATGTCTGTCTTAAAACACTATTACAGTTTTTTGTGTTCTTACATTAATGGATTTTGATATGTATAAAGTGCTTACTAATGTTAAATAGAAAAAAGAGTATATAACATTTACATTACAGATTCATCACAGCTCTTAGAGGATTTTAAAAGGAAAATAATTAGTGGTTTTTACAGACTGCCATTTTTTCCTTGGTTGGTGTGGATGTCCTTTTCAGTTACAAAGATAAATGTATGCCATATAATTTATTTATATGAAAATTTATTTTTGTAGTGTACATAGTAGTTGTCAAGTTACTTGACAGAAGTATATTTTTAAAGAGTTTATATGTAATGCTACCATTTTTTGTGAGAACATAACAGAGACATTAAGTCATTAAGGTGCACACTTTCGTTGCTAATTTCTTCCCCTTTTACAGTGTTACCATAGAAGAGATTGAATGAACTCTGAAAAGACTGTTTGGGTTTCGTGAAAAGCTAGCCATGAAAGTAGAAAAATGTACTAGCTCTCTAAATAATAATGTTCAAACACTGATAGAATTCTAACAAATAAAAATATTATAACTTATTTGTCTCTTTGTTATAAATAAACGAATGTGAAAGATGAGCAGTAGCTACCTGTGATTGAATCTGTCGTTAAGAACAGCAGTGCTTTTAAAGTCCCTGTTTTACACACGCAAATCCGCAACGCGGCGCGAGTACGCCAGAAAAATGAATGTCGTTTTGCGTGAGATGGAGACTAGGGGCGACGTCCGGCGGCTTTGCCCGCCTCTCCACTCGCTGACATCTGGTGACAAAGCCGGGTTCTCCCGCTAGGAGCGGGCCTTTCCTGAGCGCCTCGCGCCCCTCTCTCCCTCTACGATTCTGATTGACAGTTTTATAGACTGCAAGGAAATTGGTTGTAGTTACAATACAGCTGGTGTGCTCTAAGTAATGAAAAGGGGCATATGGCTTGGAAAACGTAGTGATGGAAACTGATTCGCCTTGACCCCTCGTAACTCGCCTGCATGGGTGGTGGCCGTTTATTATTCATGCGCCACCATCGCCGGGGTTGCGCTTGTCCATTGTACCCTTTGACACGCTGCGCTCATTTGCTGTCTGAATGGACTGCGGGTTGCGTAATTGCCTTTTACAGCCAATAAGGGTATTAGCTATGGTAGCCAATCCACACTGACAAGCAGGTCATGTGATATGAGTTATAGTACATTACAGGTGATTTACTGCTCGGAGGCTTCGCAAGTAGTAAGAAAAACATGTCATTTGTCATGCTGACGTTCGGCACATTTTAATATTGGCTCTTTCTTCAAAGATGCTACATAAGTGATTTAATGTAACTTCCTTTAAGATTGTTACATCCCCTAAGATTCAACTGAGGTATATTACAGCGTAGCACCATAAACCTGATGATCATAGCGTTCAAAAATTAGCCACCGTGTTGTTTCGGAAGGAGCGTTACGTTTTGGAGCAAGAGTTAATGTATTTCAGTGTTTTTCTGATGGCGAACAAGAATCGTAATAACGTTTACAGCATTTACTCGTTTAATTAAAGTGAATTCAATTTTAAGTTGACTCACTCACTCAAATCAATGTATCAAAAATGGCCATAACGTGCCTGCTTCAACAGCAGCATACACTACAAGTGTTTATCATAAACCAAACACACAAAACGTCACAATTTCATGTCTGCACTGAGTCACATGAGACATATGGAAACAGCAGTGACCAGCTGGCCTGCTCTGGCTACTTGCACAGATGATCGCTGCAACTCGCGAGCCATTCACGAGCACTCGGTTCCAGCGTTGCACTGGAGCGAAAGCCCCACGCAGATGTCTTCTCCGCTAATTCCACTCAGAAGAGGTAATACAGCGCTCATCTAACTGTAATGGCCAGAGCTCGTGGTAGCCTCCACGCCGCAGCCAAGCATCCATCCCCTGTGCGGGACAGCTGTACAGAATGGAGCCTCGTTCTCCCCGGCCTCAAAGCTGGGAACCATTAATGGAGGAATTCAGAGGCCCTGAAATCACACATCTCATCACTCAAAATGAGAGAGAGAGAGAGGGAGAGAGAAAGAGGAGCAAAGATGGAAAAAGGTGTTTATTTTTCTGCGTCGGGAGCTGCGGTCCAGCTGTTTGGCGACTGCGGGCTGACGTTTGTGCGGGAACGCCCAGAGGAGTGCTGCAGCCACCGCCACCACCCGCCAGCGGTGAAGTCAAGTCTTGCGCCGCCCGAATGTTTTAGAGCTGTGCTCCTTTGCCAGAGAGTGATGGTATGACACGCATCCCCTGAATCTACACGGCTAGGAGAGACACGTAATGCACCAGGGACAAAGAGGCATTGTTAGTAGTGAGTGATGTATTACTAGTAAGCGAAGTGTTCAAATGAGAGCTGGTGATTTTAACAGCAACAGAAAGTTGCGCAATTTGCTGTATCGGGTGATACATGTAAGGAACTACCAAGAGATCTTTTGAACGGTTTCAGGTTCGCATACAATATTTCATCGATGGTTGTAACTGGACCAGAACACGATGTATTCACCTATCATGCAGTCACTGCATGTGTATTACTAACGAATAATGTTCAGACATATACGGATTGGCTGCTAAATTTGCATAGGTCAGGATACGGCGGATTCCTTGCCATAGTCCTACACACAGCATAAATGGTCTCTGGAGCTGCACGTGCACGTAACGTGCCATATCTAGCTAGTTGAATTGTTCAGCAAAATTTTAAATGGTCTTTTTTTTTTTCAAACTCCATATGTAAATGACAACGTGCCACAGCCTATCACTATGTTAGAAAGGCCAAATATTTTGGCGTGCATATACACAAGCAAGGCACGGACTCGGGGTCCTGGGCGGCCCGAGAATGATTACATTGACTGATGTTGTTTACTTTGATTTCCACTCGCATCATTTATTTTGCTGCGCTGGTAAACCAAACCGTTATTTACATTTCAGCTCCAGTGATTGTAGATCTCGAGCCAAGGCTGAAGGTTTCTCGTAACGCTCACACAGACCTCACTCAGCTCCTCGGGAGCCGTTTTTCCTCTTTCTGCTCGCCTTCCAAGCCCAACCACAGACCGGGCGGCACATGTTTCTCTGTAAGTGATGTACATATGTTTATTGCGAAGATGACAAACTTAACGCTGGATTACAGCGTTCGTGCTTTTTTTCATCCCGCTGCCCTAGGTTTATAGAACCCTAAATAATGGCAACATGCATTCTTCCTCTTTTGTTTAAACTATAGGCTGTTTGTCCTTGCCCACAAACACGCAACAACCTATGGAAACATGTGCGTCATCTCAAGCGAGTGTGTGTGTGTGTCAGAGAGAGAAAGAGAGGGAGAGCATGCGAAAGAGAGAGAGTGTGTGTGTGTGTGTGTGTGTGACTGAGACGTTAAATGCTTTCATGTGTGTTTGGGAGTGCTGCGCGAACACAATATTTTGCTAATCCAAATAAAATTACAGCATCTGACTTCACACGCACTGGAGGGGGACACATCCTGCTTTAGCCTGTGATACAGCAAGGGTCCCACAACCGCCTCCGGTCAAGGACCCTCAACCTAGACCAGAGAGAGAGAGAGAGCACGAGAGAGAGCAATTGAGAGAGCGCGAGAGCAATCGACCAAAAGCAACCTTGACCTAGACCAGTGTGAGCAAAAAAGAGTGGGGTGTTTGTAAACAGTTTGGAATGCGCTAATGCTCTATGCATCCAGCAATGGTGGGTTGATTTTGTTCCCGCATTGTGGAGTATTGATTCTGACGCAGTGCCAGCAGTCTAATAAAGAACACGTGCTGAAAAGCTCGTGCCCCCCATCGCTGGCTGCACCTCACCTCGCTGCCCTGCTAGTGCACTTACACCGTTAGACTACACATCAAAACAAGAACGATTAAATTAGTACATAAACCGTTCTGCTGTTTTTTTTGGAGTGCAACAAGGTTCTATCAGGACAGAGCGCGGAACACAGACCCCCTCTACATATCACTGATGTACATGTGAAGCCCTCTGCATGCGGGTGTGTGACATGCGTCGCACTGCCGTGTCTCGTTCGGTGCGGCAGTTTGGCTGGACGTGACCAGGGGGCAGGAAGCCATTATGGCTCCATGCCAGAGGTGAACCAAGTACTTACTGGTACAGCAAGCTAAAAGGCTGCAACTGAGAGCCCAGGCGCCACTGAGCCAGCGGCCCTCGTCAAACACGCCCTTATTTTCCTCCGTGCAGCCATACGTGCGATTTACCCAGTATGAAATGTTTAAACTCCTATAAATGCTGGCCAGAGGCGCGTGCATGAGCCCGGCGGATCAGAACGCCGCTCGCGTACTCAGCCAGCGAGGGCGAGTGTGTCAGACACACCCCCTGCAATAACCCCTGTCTGTGTCCCCTGAAAGCGCGCACGTGTCAAAAGCTCAGCCGTCCGTAAGGCGGACGTGAGCGATCCAGAGGAGGAAGGCATATCTGAAATCCGACGGCGCATCTGGAATATGACGCCCTGCACAGTTAGGGTACGCCAGTCTGCCCTTGTGAAACCTCCACTTGAAAGATGGGGTTATTTTGATCACCCCACCACCCAGTGAATGTAGCCCCACTGATATCACTCATAAACTCTGTATGCTATCAAGATCCAGACTATCAGAATCTTAAGCATTAAGGATGGTTTGTTACACTAGGCTACACAAAGCTTTCGCATTCCATCTTGGCAAAATGGGAAATATCTTTTCGATACCAACTCCATCATGCTGGCTAACTTAAAATCTTCCGCCAGTTACCTGCTGTTATTTTCCGCAAGTGTTAAACAAAGTGCATCAGGGCGCCAGACTTGTCAGGATTAAACGAACTCCCAGAACACCCCTTCTCGGGTGCAGGCCTGTGACGCACATGCTGGTTCAAAGACCAACGAGTTTGCTGTGAAGATTTAGAAATCAACGTGTGTGTATAGTATCGAGAGTGTCATTCGCAGGGGTGTGATTCAGGCACGGACCGTGCGGTGCTTGCTCGATGTATGGCCACCGCTCTGGCACCACTCTTGATTATGCTAAGTCTATATGTTTTCTTTAATCAAAGCACATGGGCTCCAGCTTCACTGGTTAACCTGCTCTGACCCCTCGCCGCCCATTTCAAACGCCGCGCACATCCGCTACATACACTTACACGTGTTACGAATAATCGTGTATGATGTTTCAGAACGCCTCCCCATATTTCTAGCAACTCAAGCTTTTTCAAATACGAGACAGCACATTTAACCTCCTTCGGTGGCACAGGCTCTTTACACGTTTCTGGAAAAAGCTCGTGCGTTCGTGCAGTCGTATTGTTTCCGTCCAATTGAAATGATTCACTTTCATTGGGCACGTGGTTTGTGGTTGACTCAGGTCACCATTAAACAGTTCTCTTCAGAGAACTCAAGGACATGAGATATTGGAGATACTGCAGTGCAGGTTTGGTCAGAGCTCAGCTGTTCAGTTGTGAATCGCACACTTGTCCAAAACCTGCAATAACTGCCTGTGCATTTTAATCTGGTGAACAGACCTGCCTAATGTTGCCCTGACAACTGTCCATGAAATAATCTAAAAACACATGACTGTGCCTCCTTGCTGGTAACCTTCATCTGGTGGTAATGGCATCCACATGGCCTCTAGTTTATATTGTTTCCTGTTGTGTATTTCTGTGTTTTGATTGTATGCCGTACCTCACACAAGCGGCACGTTTTGAGCCTTGTCCTCCACATCACCTGTGTGTTATGTCATTCCGTTTCCCCTTTTCACGCCCGTTGTGTTTGCGCGACAGATTCTTGGTCATTGATGTTATGCTGGCTTTCTTTAGTTGTGATTAATGCACACTTATGTTCAGTTGTGGTTCATAAAACAAGTTCGATCCTACCAGGGATGTCGCTGCCACTCACATATCTTGCTAAGAACCTCCTCCACCTCCTCCACCTCCCTCGTCTGACGCAGTGAGAAAGCCGTGATGCGAGAGCCACCTGACGGAGAAGAGTTGCAGCCATCCGTGGCCCACCCCAGAGGACCGAGGTGTCGATACCCAGAACTGCCTTGGTTCTGGGGAGGGTGGTCCCCACTGGATCATTTTTGGGGGGGAGGGGCCTCCATGCTGGTGGGATGTGTTTTGTTAGTTTGTCCAGGGCTTTGGGTCATGGGGTGTCCTGGGATCTGGGTGGCATGGTGCTCAACCCCGTGCCTGGGTGGGTGCGGTGCCTGCTGCATTGCTCCATCCAGCCTGTGTTTACACACACTGGGAGGCGTTTTTGGTGGGAGGTGCAGTGACGGCGCCTCGTGGCTTTTTGCTTATTTTATGCCGTCCGTTGTAGTTTTCCGTTGCATGTCTTATGTGTTTTGATTGTGTGCCACGTCGCACGCAGGTGTCGTGAGTTGAGCCTTTTGTTAAGGCCGCTTTCTTTAGTTGTGGTTAGTGCAAGTTTTTGTTTTTGTTTAGTTTCATCCAACCTCGTCTGTTGGAGGCTTGCGTTTGCACTCCGATACATTACAGGGGAATATGCTGTTAAGGCCACATTAATCTCAGACCTGTACAGTGAGTTATGGCGATGAATTTGTGAGTTGTTTCAGATTAGTCATTTCCTCCTTCTGCTTCCTTGTCAAGTCGTGGAAGCCTATTTGGCAAAGAAATTAGCTGGAATTGCTGTAATACTCTGAGAATGTGACTAGCCTTCGTTATAAAGCCTTAAGCTTTCTTTGTAACAGCATGCTGACCAAACCCTCAAATCGAGTCTGTGTGGGCTTACTAAACAGCCTATATAAAGTTTGAAGGGCTATGTAAAAATGTTTATGTGAACCATGGCTCACTTAACGAAACCCTTTCATCAAGCTGTTTACAATTCTGTGACAAGGGAACATGTACAACAATAGCACTGGTTCTCCAGGAGTTTGCAAATATTCTTGTTGCTTCCCAATTGTGTGAGAGCCTGTGTTTCTCCGGATAAGCTGATTAAGAGAACTGAAGTGTCTGGTCTTGCTACTGCTACTCAGAAATGTTGGACTTCATGATATTCACTGCTTGTGAGCACTGCAGTTTGTTTTAAAGACGTGCAAAAATATCGTCTGAGCAGTAACATAAATTACGTGTATGGAGAGAGAGAGAGAGAGAGAGAGAGAGAGAGAGCGAGAGCAGAGCAATGCAAAATAGAGCATCATCTGAAGCACATTAACCCAAATCTGAAGACTGATGAGCGGAACTCGGAGTCGTGCGCAGATGTGAGGTAAATGAGGAGCGAAGCACACGATCGCCTTTCATCCCCTTGTGCTTGCAATTAGCACTGACCAAGCCACACGTCTTTCAGATGAGATCTGTTCTTAATGAAGACAAACGAAGATCGCATGTCGTTCAGGTTCTAACCCAATGCAAATAAATTATCAGGAACCTCGTTCGGGCTGCTCCATATGCGTGAAGACGCCGAACTCGCCAAACATCTTTTTCTAAGTCAACTACAGGTGCGAAATTTATTACACATCCGCAATTATTCCTGACATAGTCCAGCGCGCGCAGGCTGGTTTTATGTTTGTTTGTATTGTTTTATGCAGGCCATGCGCCATCCGTGCCACAAGTGTCAACCGTGATCATACACGTAGTTTAGTAATAAGCCGTTCAGAGCCAACCGTCCCCGCAGAAACAGGCGGCAGATTCCGACACAAAAGATTTATGAATAAGCAAGACAGAACATCTGCTTTTTCGTCCCGCGCTGAAAGATGTCCTCCTGGTACCATTTTTACTGTCTAATTACTTTTGCTCTCTTCGAACGGAAGTTGGATGTTACTGTCCATGTTAGACATTTGTTTTGCTTCCATTTCTGATCTGTCGTCAGATCTGTAAGTCGACACAGCGCAACTTCAACTGCACTGTACATCCCATAAATCATGTTTCCCACCTCTATTGGTCACCATTTTCTAGTCTACAGCCTGCCACTTAACTGCTGTTTTTGCATTACATTTTCCGTTTAATCTGTCCAAACTACTACACAGCTAACAAATCGAAATCCTCTCTCACTCTTATATAAAGCTTTTCCTACTGGTGTGGTCGCAAATGGCCCTGGAAGTCCAATTCATGTGTTGTGCATCAAAATGTTTTACCCCTGACGATTTACTGTCGACCAACAGTCGTACACTACACTTAATCCATATTAAGGATATGGCTGAACAGCAGAGAGAAACGCCTCCCTGCCCATTAACCTGAGCAGGGATGTGCTGGTCTGGCCGCACCTTGCCCGCGCGCTTCTAGTCTCTTCTCCGTGAGAGAATTCGGAGCCAACTGGCCGCTCTCCTGCTTCTCGTGGGCGGCAGCGTTGTGGGCAACCAGCACATTTTCATTCAGTATAAATAAAGAAAACGGAGGGAGCGTCGCCGTTTTCGTGGAAGCGCCCATATAACAATCGCTTCGCCTGTGGGACCTACAGACCGACTCGGGCGCTGGAAATGGAAATAAAGCAGTCAGCTGAAAAGGGGGGAAAGAAGAGATAGTTCTCTCACCGCCGGGTTAGCACTGCCAGGTACAAAAATGAAACGGGCCCGGAGCCGAACTGAACTAATTTGTCAGCGCTACCATCTGTGCTTCTCTTTGCCTTCTTGGCTCGCGTACTGGCTTTGGTGGTTGACATCCTACCCCAACCGAATGGCTTGGAAGATATGAGGGATTCTCGTGGTTTGGCCTAGAGACAGTTACCTCCTACCACCCACTTAGTGATCTCAGTAGCTGGACATGATGGCGTTCTGCCAGACCAGCTACGCCCCCCTCCTCCCCCTCCCCATTTGAGTTTTGTTAAAACACATGGTTGCCAGTCCATGCATTAAACCACACTTTCCCCTCATGTTTTTATTTCTATTTGTATGACTAAATAAGTTCTTAGGCCAGGTGTCTTTGAACCAACTCAAATTTACATTAGGCATAAAAAAACAAAATGAGTGTACTTGTACTCACCTTGGCCAGTAATAAATGTTCTATTCATTTCTCTTTCATTTCATATGGTTTATAATGAGTACCAGAGATCTGACTCATCCATAAATACAATACACAAAAGTGCTTTTTTATGAAGAAGTTTGATTAATGTAAAGCTAACATGATATTGTTGAACTGCATATGTATTAAAATGTTGATGAATAATAAATATTTTCTTGTAAATGAATAAATTAATTTCTGTGCAACTTTTCCATTTGATGATTGAGCCAAAGGCACCACCCTCCTCTGACGAAAGCATGGTGAACACACACACACACACCAGTGCAGAAAACCACAGGGGTGGTGAGCTCTAATCTGTAGCCATTAGACCACTTTAAACACATTCCCCAAGTTATAGGCTGCTTCCCCAGTTTCTCCAAAGCACACACAGTTCCTCAGTCCTTTCTCTTTCCCTTTCTCCATAAGAACATGTCTTAAATGAACTTAAAGCGCACAATACCCGTTGCCTATAACACACACACAGACACACACGCTCAATCAAACATTTGCACGCACAGACACACACGCAGTTTCCTTATATTCATACAATCTGGAAGCATTACCAGGGTCCGCAGGGACAGCCCACGGCCCCCTGAACTCCCAATGCTGCACTGCAGTAGCCTTTAAACAGTCTTCCCATTGTGCACACCTTCGACCCCGTACCTCACTGTGATTGCTCCCTTTCCGCGTTATGGACTGTATGTGCATAACTTCAGTTAAGTGTCCTGAATGAGGTCCAGTGGACTGTGTGGCTGGGCTACTGCTGAGGCAATGGGGAATGGGAAATGTCTGTGCGGACGAAGAAAATTGGAGTATTTACAGAACAAGCCTTGGTACAGAGCTTCACAGCACTACGGCTAAGAGAATAAAATACAGCAGTTCTTTTCTTTCAAAGAAAAAGGTTACTGCCTACTGTTATTTTATATGTTCTACCACTGTAAATGGCATTTTAGGCATATACCTCTTGGTATTTGTAAGAGAAAATGTTGAAATGTAATTGCAGGCTTTGAGTGTTGTGGAAATCATTTATGGTTTCACTTAGGTCCAGTTTAGTTGGGTTTTATGGGTTAAAATGAGAAATTAAACAAATGTTCATAAAAAATGCTTCTATCTTTGCAAGCAGAGCCCATGCCATGGTAATGCTTATCAACAAGTGTGTATATGCTTGCACAATTATACTAACTCCTTTATGTCAGGAAAAAAGATTTAGCCCTAAATCTGAATAATGATTAAACAATATATTTCATGAACAAGGTAATGCAATAGATATCGAACTTTAGCTAAAAGTCACTTGTAAAGTTCCCTCTCCCTAAAGCAGAGCCCTTTGTATAGGTGGTTTTAGTAAACAGCATCACTGACTTGATTTTAGGAAGGTTCCATTTATTTTAAGGACATGAAAAACAAATATTGTTTATGCTTACCTGTAAAAGACAGACTTGAAAATGGACATTTCAATATTTGACAATTTATTTCAGTTTCATCATTCAACAAATCAGCCTTGATCTTAGCAATAAAAGAAATCCTTTTATGCACAAGGTTCCAAAACCTGATCATTGTCATTCAAACACATTTAGGATCTGTCAATATAGATCTAGATCTTCCAAGACCATATCTGTCATGTTTAATTATGAGTTATGAGCATGAAAATCATGTGCACTTTTGCCATAGCTTCTGCATCAGTGATAATGCCTGTTGGCAGTACTAGGACTAGCCCGACACCGTCTCCTTACACAAAACTGCAATGGATTTTTTCTTTCAGCAGTGCCACCTAATGGCCAGACGCAAAATGGAAGTCTGATGTCCTCTTAGGCAATGCTCAATTCTCAAAATATACAGAGGTTTGGGAAGACCCATTTCCTGAAATCCCACCGTTCCACCCATGTTGAATTAAGAATGAGAATCAGAACTTGTTTTATTGGCTAAGTATGCAATACACAGAAATAATTTGTGTCCATGAACTCAATAACTCTCTGTGCCTACATTCAACACAAAGGCTACAGTAACATTACAAAGATTACATCAACAACAGTCTATATCTCAGTATCATACAGCAATTAGAGACTATGTGAATCAAGAGTTCATAAAGGAAGACACAATTGACCGAAAATCTCAAAAATAGAAATAGAGATTAATAATCTCAAACTGCAAGTGTCGTACTTATATTGCATCAGATCAGTTTATGAGGAGAGGTCAGATTCGGTGGAAATGGGTGGTTAGTAGAACCCAAACTCAGCTGATGGATTTCTACGGCACTGCACTGCTTCTTTACCCACAGTCTGAGCAGCTTCAATCAAGCAGGCGATACAGGATGCCAAGGGCTACAAAGAATATTTACAGGAGGTCATTCATACCAAACAGTAGAAATCATAAATTCTTAAAGTGTGGGAATGATTCAATATTTGGGTGGTTGTATATGTTTCATCAAGTCTGCCGTAGGTCTTGTTAGCCAAAGACAGATTTCTACATTGTAGACTATAAAAGCAAATGGAAGCAGTACCCACAAAAAACTATGGAACGTTCAAGCAGGTCTGGTCCAGAGAGCTGGAATGGCAAATGGTAGCATGAGCATTTTGTGCAGACTGACAAACATGTAACGAATTGTAAGGTATGCCTATAACACACTGTAGTTCATGAGGTGGTGATCACCTTGAAGGCAGAGACTAACTCTGACAGTTTGACTTCACAGCGGCACCAACATCTGAGTTTACAGAAATTCTTCCAGATCTTTTCCTTTGTCTATGAATATGTTCAAAAGCTAAAATCTAAAGTTTGGTTTTCAGCCTCGATTTAATGACTGCTATTGTGTCACCGACAGGAGTGATTTTCTGCTACTGGAGCGTTTTACAAAAAGACTAACTGTAGTTAGTTGTAACTGCTATAATTTTAATATCAATGTTTTGAGACCACTTCAGAATTCTACACCTATATCACACAAATGTAGAGATTTGACCACACCGTGTTTGAAAACTACACCAAAGCATGATGAGGACCCCGGAAACGCTGTATTAAAACCTTAAATTCCAACTCCTCCTTCTCTTAAGACGCGCATCCAATAGCAGATGTGAACATCCGGTTTATTATAGGGAGAGGGAAATTCAGAGCAAAATAGCAGTTTAGCTAATGTTAGAGACGTTTCATCACAAAGCACAAACGTTTGAGTACTGTAATAGATAACAGGTCAGTATCTTAACTTTGAGAATGATTTCATGTTGTTTGAACTGTGACAGATAGATAGTGTTGCACGTCGTGACTTTCTTGTTAGCGCGCTAACTTGCTTTTCGCTTATTGTTCCGCTTCTATTTCAGCAGCTGCAAATGACACTTTACCGTGCCAACTTATTGTATTATTGACATTTTATATTGAAATCTGCTAAAACATTGTTCGTGCTGAAGGCCAGTATAACCAGCCACACTTAGTGAAGCGTAGTTAATGACTGTAACAAACATTTGTTATTTAGCTGTATATATACAAAAGATCAGCTGAAGAGCTGCTGGCTAGCTAATGTAACTAACCAGCTAATGTTAGCTAACGTTTCTAAGTGTAAATAGAACCTGTTAGCTGAACGAGAAGCAACGGTAGCTCAGTGATATTCTTCACAATGCAGAAAACTTGTTAGTCGTGCAAACAACTTAATGCATTTAACTTTATTTGACAAATCAGCACATCAGGCGGACAATGTCATACCTTAATTATAGCGATATACAGCTGGAGTGAGTTTACCGTAGTCGGTGAGGAAAAGTATTTATCTAGCTAGGTTTTCTAAAAGAAAGTAAACATTTGTGGTCAGAATAACGGGCACACGAGAAACTTTAAAAAGCATTTTGAAGTAATTGATTAGCTAGCTGATGCATTAGTTTAGTGCATTAGTCTAGCATTGAAAAATGAGAGAAAAATAAACTTTTCAGAGAAGCTAAATTAATAATTCACTCACATTTTTTTTTTACAATAAAGCAACCAGAGACAGTGTTACAGTAATGTTGCCATGGTTGGGGGGTGTTGTTAGGCTTGACAGTAAGTGGAGTAAACAAGCAGCCCCCTTTGCCAAGACAACAGCACAGAGCATTTTCAGCTTCACCTCACTTGTGTATTCTTCTCATCAGCTCGCCTTGTCAGTGGGGTTTAGGTCAAGGGGATAGGATAAATATTTGTAGGAATTCCTTGGATGATTATCCTGCTGGATGATCTAATCGATCTAAATGCTCTAGAATCTGGTATTTGGTGTCCATATGCAAAAACAACCCCACCGTATGGTTTCAGTTCTTATCTGCATCACCTGAACTCTTGTCACCTTCACTTCTGTTTTTTCTTGGCCGAACCTTGAGTTTTTTTTTCAAAGGTCAAATAATGCTTAGCAAACTCTAGGCACTTACAACTGTAGTTATATCTGTGGTTGGACTTTTTGTCCTAAAAGGCAAAAATACATTTGATCTCATTCTGTTGTATATTCTCTGATTTTACCGTTGTGGATGGACAACTAATGGTGTACCAACCCATATATGGACCTTGAAAGAGGAAATTATTGGTGACCACTTAAGAATCCCTAATGGGATGGGCTTAAAGTGCAATATAAATGGAAATTTTTAGATTTGACACACACTGCTACTATAAATCTCAATGCAAAGAACACAACAAGGATGGGGGAAAAATGATTGCTCTGTTCGCGTACTGGAATATTTTGCGGAAGTAGTATGTCATCCGGGGATGTTTCGCGTACTGGAAAAATTCTTTTTATTCACATACTGCATACTGATTTGGGGCCCAAGCAGTACGCCAGTAGTATGTAGTAGGCTTTTTCGAACAGAGCCACTGACACACGGAACAGGACGACAGAGAATGACAGCTAGTAGAGGGGGGCGGAGCCATACGTGACAATATGTTAGATGTGATATTATTAGGCTAAAGGTTAGCCTGCATTATTTTTAATGACAAGATGTCAAATAATTCATTGTGCACTCTTATTATTTAGCCTTTTAGCATATACTATGCTTTTTGCATAATACGTGTTTGGCCAGAGTCAACTTGGCAGGTGTATCCTGTCAACTTTTCTCTTGAAACATTCAGTAGTGTTCGTATTCCTCTGTTGTGTGACACAGGTTTAGGGCCTGGAGCAGCTTGTGAAAAGTACATCTCCATTCATAGTCCGATCCACCAATTTCTGGGATACCAATTAACATCCAGTTTTAACACAAAAAGTAAAATGTCGGCACCAAGTGGTAAGTTGCTGAAGGTACAGATAGAAAAGGTCTGTACTATAGACTGCATAAAAGTGTAATTAATACTATATAAATACATTCAACAGACTGTACAGTGTAATTAATGCAGGATAAATGCTATGCAAGTTGCAAGATTGATCCAGATGTTTTGGCGTGCATCATTATGTTCCTGGGTTCTTCAAGGGTTTTGGGTCTTTCAACATAAGATCCCTCTCTCCCAGGTGCCCCAGCCAAGGGTGATCAAGTCCTAGCTTGTGGTTCATCAGCAGTTATCCATCGCTCCACACTCTTTATCCAAAGCCAACTAGTGATGTTCTCCACAGCTTCAGATTGTAGTCCTCTTCTTCTCTGGCCTGTTGATTCCAAATGATGTCAGTGTTTTACAGAGTGAGCATCACGAGCAATCCACTTCTGTGAGTTTCTGTGAGCCGGCCAGCCTTCCCTCCTGCTCTGCTCCAGCAGCTCCTGGTACCTAGTGCCTGGCGCCATTTCGTTTGCTGGCTTCATCTTTGTGATCTTCCCAGGGGACTGTTACCACATGATCACTTGCTTCATTTCAGGAGCTAACCATGTCTGGACAGAGTGTTGTTGATGTTAGGTGATCCAGGAACTTAAGCTGCTTGCTCACATCACATCTCAGTTGCCAGTCTGGAGATCTAGTGGTTGTACCAGATGTAGGTTGTTTTTTGTCTTTTGCTGTGGACAGGGCTTTTTCCCAAAGCCTTCACAATTGAGATGCTCTTCATTCCAGAAGTCTTACTTGAATGATGGCACCAGTAGTAGTACACATCATCAAGGGCTTTGGGGCAGCTATTAAGGAGTTCAAAGGGGCACTGCTTAAGATCCGTAGCAAGCTGAGCCACTTCCACATATGGCTCAGCACAGGAACTGCTGATCATCTGCAGGGGCTCTAGTGTTGTCATAAGAACTGCATATATCAGCAGGGACCACAAAGCTCTAAGATGGCATGCTGGTAGGTTCAAGTTCAAGAATCTCCTACCCAAACCCAGATTATTCTGTCAGCGTCAGAATGGTGGTTATGGACATAGTAAAACAGAACTTGTCCACTGCTGTCCCTTTTTTCAGCAAAGGGGACGATGACCTTGTTGGTTTAAAAGTCAACTCAAGGAGATGAGCTTCTCAAGGTCTTGTAGTATTCATCTGCTTCCTCTTTGCTGGTTCCTTTGGCAGCTGCTGTGCACCGGTCTTTGTCAAGGGACATACGCCAATCTTGCTGCCTCCCCAACATCCAGGACCGTTTTCCAACTGGGCTCCTTCATGGCAGACTTGGTTGTAGGGGGAACTGGGGTATTAAGTACCTTGTCCAAGGTCCTGCTTTCTTGTTGGACCACTCTAGGTGCTATGATGGAAGGTGTTGTTCTCTTCAGCTGAGTACTCAAAGAACTTCGCTTGTCACCTAAGAGTTACTTTGTAGAGACAAAAGGATTGGTAATGAACAATGACCTCTTCTTGGCTCTGTCCTTCCCTACTCTGCTGTGCCACTCTTCTTCCTCACGATTTTACACAGCTGTGTTAGTGGTCTGTTTTCTTCCTTGCTGGCCATCTTGTACTTTTGCTTTAGGGTTTGTTGCTCCTTTCATAGTTGATGAATTTTTGAGGCCCTGTGGTTCATGCTGTAAACTTTGTTGGTCTTCACTCTTTTGTCATGGCCAAATCTCTCCAATCTATAGCTGACAATTATAGTTGTCATTATTCTGCATCCTGATGTCAGCGTTGCATTTAACTGTTGTATGTAAAATTCTACATATGTCTTCCTCAGATTACCCCTACTTGCTCCAACTTGATTCGTTTTTTGGCTTCTCTGAATGGATTCCGGGATTTGGGTGCATGGAGGAACTGGGCTCTCTGGGGTGGCTCTTGGCCAGGCTACACCCGCATGTCACCAGAATCAGATTGGGCATGCTGTGATTGGGTTTTAGGCCATGCAAGTTCTTCCAGGCTTTGCCACAGATGCATCTTGCATTACTAGTTGACTGTTCGTTTGCATTGGGCCATACACCCAGTCCTTCAGATCCACTTGGCAGTATGAGGGCGGCATCATAGCATTTTTTGGTTTGTCCTTCAAAGACGACACAAATAGTTGGGGTTCTTGGTTGTCCTTGGTTTAAATGGTGCAAGATGGATGCTTCGTATGTGTCGGGACACATCGTCACTGACATCAATGATGTTCTCCAACACTGATGTTCACTCCTTCCGAGTCCTTCTGAGTGGTGTGATGTGCTGCTTGCTGAGATAACGAGGGCCTAGTGAAGCTGCAGCTTTTGGAAATGAGATGTTCTTGGTGAAGACTCAAAACCAAAGACATAAAACCACGAGTTTTACATGGGGGTGGATATACATCTGAAATAAATTGTGGCAGTTGGACTATATTGTGCACCATCTGCACCGAAGGGACTGTGACTACTTGGCCGGGGAACAAGAACTTTAAGCTATAACTGTAGAACCACCTCTTGTTCACAAATACGGACTGTTGCTAACGGGCCGCCCAATGGAGGATGGGTTCCCTTTTGAGTCTTGGTCCTCCCAAGGTTTCTTCCTATTCCCGCCATCTTATGGAGTTTTTCCTTTTTTCTGTCGCCTTCGGCTTGCTCATTAGGGATCTGGACCCATACAATTTGTAAAGCTGCTTTGAGACAACATGTGTTGTAAAAAGCGCTATATAAATAAAATTGACTTGACTTGACTATAATTGGCAATTAGCATGATTTTGTTTGTGGAAAAATTAGAACAAATGTATTTTTTAATCTAATTTGAGCCGTTTGACTCGGAATTCCAGATGGCACCAAATGAAGGGATTCCATTCTTGCGTTTTTTTTTTTTGTTTTGTTTTTTTGGTCTTGGTTTCCTACTTGCTATGTGATACAACTATCTATCACATTAACGTTGGATGGAGACACTTTAAACAGTAAAGGAGATGGAATCTGTGAGCTCACTATCCTCAAAGCAAGAACTGTCACAAAAAAACACTGAATAAAAATACAAAATGTTATTTACCCAAGTCAAATGCTTTGTTTTGGAAAATACACCAGACTTGTTGGGGGGGGGGGCACGAGAAAGCTTAGCTGAGATGACAAGTCAACAAGCAGCGTTTGTTCGTGATTTAGGTTTTGTGAAAGAGAGAGAGAGAGAGAAGGGGGACAAATCTAAGCGCATAATTGCGCATTGCCCAACCCACAGGGGCTTTCCAGCAGGGGTGATGGCAAGACATTAAACAACTCGATGTTACGAGGTGATCATAAAAACGCTCCCTCGTGGTGTCCTTTGCAGGCCTGTCATTAAGCCTGCGAACAACAATTACCCCACCAACGCCAGCTCCTGCGCTCCTGGGACTCTTCAGGCCGGGTCCTTTCACGCTGTCTTACTGCCAACACCCGGCCGAGGGGAAGGACGTGAGGATCAGCCTAACGATCAGCCTCGTTCGTCCTTTGCTAATTTGTCAGAAATGCTTGCGGGGTGAAGATAGGTGGTGCTTGGAAGCGCAGAGAAGAGTCGGATATTTTACTGTACGGGCTGGTATTGAGGTATAAGAGTGTCCTCTTTTTTTTTTTTTTATTGCCCCATTAATGAAATATGAGGTGGTGACAAATTCAGACACCGCAGCTAGACCGCACATTTACGCTTATCTGGTTATGGCCGCTGTCACTTTGGGCTGCACGATGACAACGGTCTTGCAGTCCTACACCCCTGGCTGCTGGCTCCTGGAGGGTAATGACCTGGTGGGTAATGACCTGGTGGGTAATGACCTGGTGACGTTCAGATAGCTGTGGTGCTGTTGAATGACCTTTGTGAGAACCGAAGCCTTTTCCACTGCAGTCCAGGTTTGTGAACCTCAGAGGACCTTACAGCAAGGTCAAACCACACTATGCTTGGCTGGTATTGCCAGTACTTTCACGATATGATATGAATCTTAATTCAAGTATCAAGATGCAATACGACATGACTTTGTTTTGCAAACCATTTTTATTAAGGTTAATGTTAATGAAAATACTATTATTGTTATTATTTATTTGCAAAAATGCACTAATAAATAACAACAAAAATGTTATTGGGCAGAATAAGTATAAAATACCAATGCAGAGAAAACAAAGTATTCCCGAATACTGAATTCCCAAATACAGCCAGTACCTTCTAACCACTAACAGGAAAGGTTTTGACTCTGGACTCTGGAAATGTTTAAAAACATGCAATTATAACTTAAATGAACTTTTCCCCATTTTACTCGAGTATCAGCTTTACATTGTGAAGCAGTTGACTGCAGTTACTTTGTTTTTTGATGAATGGACTGATTTTTCCTAAATTAGCTCATTGCCACTTGTTGTCCTCTTTTATCCAGCCACCTGCTGGATGTTTTAAGTACTGCAGTTAAATTTTAATGCATCGGTTTCATTCTGGTTAAAGAATATAAACATTCATGAATATCAATATCAAGTATATTCATATCTTGTGAGATTATCTGAAGTGTGGCACGTCTCTTGAAATTTCTCTTATGTCCATTATTTAATTTGGATTATAATCTGGTGTTTACCACGTGTTCCCACAGGCTTAAGGCCATGGCTGCACTGTCTGAGGTCCAGATGAGTTTCTGGATGGACAAAGCAGTGAAGTGGGGTCAGGCGACTTCTCCCTCTGCTCAGCGGGACATGAGCAGACACCTGGGCTCCTTAAGGACCTTCCTCCAGCAGCTCCTCCACGCACTACAGCTGATGGTAATTTCAGGCATCACGCCATGATGGCCAGGGTCACACAGATCAGGGTCGCTCTGTGCCAAACCTCCTTTTTGAGTACCACCTTGGAGTAAGTTATTTATCCGCTGTATATAAGCTGTATAACTTGGATAGGTTTGTCAAAACCTGCAAAGAGCACCACGGGGAATTTTTCTTTAGCGTTTAGAAATGGTCGGCACAGTGAAATAACACTACCAGTCCCAGTCAGAATTAAGCCTATGATACGGTCCTTCACGTGAGCGTCTAAAGCAGACTGTGACTGTGCTCTGGGGACTACGGGCCAAACAGAGGCCCTTTCAGTGCCACTGGCACCGCCGCAGTGTTGCGTTAGTGGGCTAATAACCACGGAGGGACTGGCAGCGCTAACCTAATGTATCCCTGCATCAAGTGTTGCGATTAAAATTTGGGCGAGCGAGAGAAAGGGGAGGGGGGGGGTGGGTTTGCTGAGAGCGTGTGTGAAGGTCCAGTGTTCGCCAGTCCTCCCTCACGCCGTTGGCGTCCCGTCTTGAAAGGGCCCCTTTCTTCAGCCCGCTGCGTCTCTCTCTGTCGCCGTCCTGTTGCTGCCTCCGCCTCACCTCGGAAGGGAGACCAAGCCGAGCGGGCGGCCTTGACGGTCCTGTTGCAACGGCTGCCGTGCCAAGACATTGACATACGTCCCCCATCGTGATTACGTCGTGATTTGCATTCCATTAGGACTGGGACACCCAGCCTGCTGAATTTTCCCTTATGCACCTCCCCCAATACCCCCACCCACCCATTGGCTGCCTCCGCACCGGGGGCGCTGGCTGGCGAGGCGCCCTGGACAGAGGCCAGAGCTGACCATGACATTATCGTCTGAGGCAGCTCTCTGTACTGCATGCATGCACAAGAAAGCACTCTGGGTCTGCTGATTTGCTAATGGCTTTTTATGTTCTGTGTCATATCTTGTAAGCGTTTCCATGCATTTCCACGCTCATATCGGGGCGTGTTTCATTTATTGGAAATGTGGTGGGTATTAAAGTGCTCTCCTGGCCTAATGTTTCCAGGACCTCTATGGGAGTGTAGACTGATGAAATGGGCATGTGAATTAACACGTCGTTTGTATGTCAGACCTTGACTAATCGGAGCAAATTCCTCAGGGCCAGCTGCCCTAATTTCTTAACTGATCATTGTGACATTCATTTCGATCTTTTGATGCCATGCATCGGCCTGTTTTTATAAGCTCGTGCTGATACAGCTAAACATTCTTTTACGGTTTTTATCACGCAGTTCACACACAAATCAGTCAGCATCACACGCTGAGCGCGTATATGTACAGGGCGTTAAATAAAGGGGGTCTCCGTTCCTTTGAATGGATTCCAGCGTGCAGTAAATTAGCAGCGCACATCTTGAACTAATGCAGGAAACGGCAATGTCTTCAGTGTTGGCGAGCTGTTGTTCATTAATTACGCAAGTCTCTTCACGAAGTGATCAGCGACTATCTGTCTGGCTGCGTGGGAATGCAGCTTCATAACGTCCCTCAAACGCCTTTCGTTTACGCTGGGACTCCAGAATGGGATGAATCGTTCATGTTGTGGATCTTTCTGAGCTTTCATCCAAACGCACAGCGCTCGTCACAGATTGTGTTTGTTGTTGAAACTTTGCCTTAACTTTGTAGTAAGGGAACTAGTAAGCGCCGTTGCTGCACTCCATTCCTGTCCGAGTTGCAAGGGAATGTAAAGTCAGTGGGTTGCTTTTATGAAGTGTGTAATTGGATGTCTGCTGAGAGGTTTGAAAGAATTAGGCATGTCGTGTATAAACTGCTGTCAGGAAAACATTTGTGTGTGTGTGTGTGTGTGTGTGTTGTCTTTCAGAGCTCTACCACTGAGGCCATTAAGAGCATTCCCTCCGTGGGCCAGTTCCTGGGTAGGCTGTGTTGGAACCCATATGTTACTGCGGATGGTAAATTTACAACTCTTCTATTTGCTGGGGGTTTATTTCACATTTGGGATGGAGAACTGGGTCTTCAAGGTTCGGTGTTTACACTCATTTTCCAGTGAACCTGTAGCGACCTGCTGGGCATTTGTTCTCCCATTTACTCTTTTTTCTTCCCTGTCTTTCAGTCCTTCTCCCTTTCTTTCTCTCCTTCCCTTCCTCCCTCTCTCCAGTCTTTCCGCTTTGCCTGCCTTTGACTTCTCCGAGGTCTATACATTCTCCCGTTTATTTCCACGATCACTCGGTGTGAACGGTGTTTAAATGACCTAATGTCCACCTGGGTTTGTTTTCAGAAGCGCAGCGTTTAAACGCTGCCACGTCTCCAGCCTCTCAAAGCCTCTTTCCATTCGTCCAGGGGAGAGCGGCGGCCTTCTGTTGCGCTGCTTGTGCCGTCTGCACAGCGCGGCTCCCCAGAATGCAGTGGAGAGAAGGGCCAACGACTGGATACGGGTACTGTAGCTTCCTCATGTCGCCTAGTCCTAAACCACAATGGACCGGCTGAGCATCACAGGAGACTTGCCGTCCTATACAAAGACAGCTTCTTGTTTTAAGCTGGTGCTTTGCGTTTGTATTTGTGCAGCATTATTATTGCTGGTATTATTGTTTGTGTTTCGCTGCAGTCATCACCACGGTCCTTCTCTGCAGCACAGCAGGGCAGCGTGGACCATGCCATGCCTACGCACTTAAAGGGCATTCTTTGTGTGCCGAGTCTGATCTGACAAACGGGCATAAAAAGAAGCTCGCACAGGTGGCCTATCATAAACAAAATGGAGCCCGTAACATTTTTTTGGCATATTGAAACGTGAACGTGTGTATTCTTTTCATTACCATTGTTTTGAAATCTATTAAACCCTCGAGCAAGTTCAAGCAGGGTTATTTATTTATTTATTTTTTAAATAAACTTTTAATTTGCCAGATGGTTTTTGACCTATATGGAGGCAGAAGGGTGGGTGTGGATGCTCCGTCAGCTCCTGCGTCCTGCCGTTCCATCCCGCGGTGTTGGTTTCCCGGCCGACTGACGGTCGTGACGGGAAGAAGGCCCCGGGGGGTGTTGGAGAGGGAAGGACAGTGGCGAGGGATCTGTCCTGCACCTGGAGATCCTACACGCCGTAGGTCTGCGTGCGGCCGCGTGTGCAGACGGCCGTCCTGGTGATGGGACTCGTGCGTGCGGGGGGGGGGGCCGTTGCAGGCGCATGTCTGGTGACTGGCGAGCATTTTTGCCTTTTCTCTCCGAAGAACACAAGTCCCCAGCACCCCACAAAAATATATATATATATATGGGAAATGGCTCTTTCCTGTCTCTCCCCTCCTCTCGCGTTTCCTGTGTCAGCGTATCAACGCTTGCACATCTGCAGGCGCGAGCGCTCGTCTGTCACCAACTGCAGCGGGCACCGCTGACGAGGCTTGCGTGCTGTCGCGCTGCGGAGGCCCTGCATTCCTGCAGCTCCTCAGCGTGAATAAACATCCAGCCCTGTCAGATGCAGGACCAGCCTGGTCACGCTCGCCGGGGTTTAAGCGTTATTCCTCGTCTTCATGTGGACGGTGAGGAATGGTGGGGTTGGGAGGAGGGGGTGGGGGGGGGGCTTCTCTGCTGACAATCAAGTGCTTGAAGTTCTTTAAAGTCCTGTCATTAAAGGCCCTTGTGCCCGTCCCTGCACCACCCTGTGCTCCCCCAGTGCCAGCCTGGCTCTCTGGATCACCCACATCAGAGCCAAGGGCGCCCTGGCTGGCTCCCCCTCTCCCCCTCCAGCAGGGCCCGGCCAGGGGGAGTCTTGTGTGGTCTCTGTCAGTCCAGCGCGCCTCTCAGGAGCAGGAGGCTCGGCAGGGTCGTGTGGTAATGACGAGTCTCACTACCCGACACGACAATCGTCCCCCAAACCTGGGCTTTCTCACTCTCTCTCCTCTCTTTCCCATTCCCTCCGTCCCTCAGGCTGTTTGATCTCCATCTCTGTGTTGTTTTCATTATGTCAACAACCTCCTCCCCCTCACAGATCTATCATTACCATTGTTATTTAAGGTTGAAATCCTTTCCTTAAATAACACCCGTACTAGACCGGTCTAAACGGCTAAATTACCGCATCGCAGAGGAATCGCCTTGACGAATATGAACCATCCCCCTCCGCCACCTCATATTTTTTTTAAAATAGGGGGTGCTGGTGTGTGTGTGTGTGTGTGTGTGTGTGTGTGTGTGTGCGCAGTGGGTGGAACGCCATTCCGTCCGTGTGCGCTCCACCCGCAGCCGAGCTTGGAGCCGAGTGCGAGCTGCGGTGTTATTGCTCTTCAGACGTCTGTCTCCGAGCCAGCCGGGTCTGTGGAAGCCATCCTAGCACACCGTAAAGCTACAGAAAGCCCACGGCCCCGCCACAGGCTGCTCTGCTGAGGCGTCGGGGAGAGAGAGAGCGAGGCCTTCTGGGAACACTTCTGAAGCTTCATACGTTTGCTTCATAAAAATTATTATTATAATTGCAGCATTTCTCATCAAATATGTCACTGTTTGTGTAAAACTGCATCATGTTTCCCAGGTCTCTGGACTGCTCTGCTGATTTATTCTATATATCGAAAATGAAAAGTTCCTGTTTTTTTAGTAATCGGTTTTGGGAATGTTGGCATCAGTAAAGCTACATATATGAGAGAGATATATATATATATATATATATATATATATATATATATATATATATATATATATATATATATATATATATATATATATGCGCATGAAAGCTGATTGTCTTTCTGCTCACTGTCTGCGCTGGACAGAGCCTGCTGTGCCACCTGACAGAGGAGGAGGGCAGCACGGCCTACGCCCTGGAGAGACTCGCGTGCTCCACCCCCCAACACACCGCATCTCACACTCTTCACAAGGTACAGCCACCTTTGACCTCCTCCACGTCTAGGGTGCTCAGTCACTTTAACAGGATGCTTATTAAGACATGGTAGGAATTGCTTCGTAGTTGTCATCGTTGACTTTCTGGCTGGCTGAATAAATGTGGGATCACTTGCATATGTATATGACTATCTGCTTTAGATGGTGGCGCTATTGACAGAGGAGGTCACTGTGAGTTATAGTGCATCAGCAAACACTTTAGAAAGGTTTGTAGTAGCTTCTGACATCTCAAATATTCAATTCACACTTTCACTGAATAACTGAACACTGAATCAGTTTTGGATTATCAGTAATATATTTTTAAAGTTGATTCATTGTTTTCTGCAGTATTTTTCTTTCATGGGCCAACACTTTACACCTGCCTCTGATCTTGGCACGGTAGTACAGTAAACTGATTATGTCTACTGTTGGCTATTGCAGGTGCTCGTGTGACAGGATCCACGCAGTGTCGGTGGCATGTGTGCCCTTGGTCACATGTCCAGAAGCGGCCCCTCTCATTGGTGTTTTGCTGCAGCACCCTGTCTCTTGTGGCTGTTCCCATCTCAGCGAGGAGTTCATAGAAGCTGTCAGCACAGCCTCGCTCCGGTACAGCTTGATCATCTGCACACATTCCTTAAACTGCTTGTAATGCCAAACTGTATTACACAAACACAACAAACAAACAAACCACACACACTGCTGACTAATTCCCCTCCACTTGTCTCCTCTTGTCCCTTTCATTCTCCCAGTAAGAAGCTGGTCTTGGAGGACGTGGCTGTGATCGCCTTGTGGTGTCATAACCTTTCCAGCCTGGAGGGGGCAGTGCTAAGTCTGTTGGAATCTGTTCTCTCTGACCCAGGGGCAGTGATGTGGAGTCTGGATGAGGTTGTCAGAGAGTCTTTGCTGGTGAGTGAGCTCTCTGCCGGTGCCATTTAGGAGGAACAAAATACACTAACCTCTGTTGCAATTTTCAGTTTGTTTTATTTGAAGCCATTTTTTTGCATTTGTTTTTTAAGGTTTTACTACAAACGCTGCAGATGTGTTATTAACACGTTGTCATACAGAATTCACTTGGTTGACTTTGGATTATGAAAAATTAATATTTTGTTTGTTGATGCTTCATTTGCTTTTCCTTGACATGAAGAGATTTAAGAGATTTTCTTTTCCTTGACATCAATATTTACTTAAATTACTAATGTGTTTTTTTTGTCAAAATGTGGAAAGCAAGTAACTAAATGTCTCATCAGTGCAGGGGTCCATTAGAGCTGCATTCTTCCCTCTCTGTGGGATTTAGGAATGATGGTCCACTGGCAGCTAGCTTACTGCATATATGAAGCACTGCCCTGAGCAGGCCACGCACTCAGTAGACGCTGGGGCTGCCGTACCCTCTCCACCCCCATAGGTCTGCCGTACCCTCTCCACCCCCATAGGTCTGCCGTACCCTCTCCACCCCCATAGGTCTGCCGTACCCTCTCCACCCCCATAGGTCTGCCGTACCCTCTCCACCCCCATAGGTCTGCCGTACCCTCTCCACCCCCATAGGTCTGCCGTACCCTCTCCACCCCCATAGGTCTGCCGTACCCTCTCCACCCCCATAGGTCTGCCGTACCCTCTCCACCCCTCCATAGGTCTGCCGTACCCTCTCCACCCCCATAGGTCTGCCGTACCCTCTCCACCCCCATAGGTCTGCCGTACCCTCTCCACCCTATGCCCCCACCCTGTGAACACGTTGTTTACACTGCAATCAAAATGGGGAAACAAGAAATTAAAGTTTGCGTCTCTGCCCCCTCAGCCCCTCCCAAAGTTTATATCCAGTAACAATAAACAGCACCCCACGTGCCCCCCGCCCCTCCCCCTGCCCCTGCATCTCCACTGCTCACCCTCCTGCCTCCCTGCTGCCCAGGATGTTTTGGCCATGCTGTAATTGACCCTCCCTGTAGTGTTGGGAGAGCGTATGGAAGAGGCACTAAAATCCCATCTGGTTTTACTAGGCAGAACAAGTTCCAGACCAAAACAAACAAATAAATAAATAAAGGTTTTGCGCGCGCCCCGTGTTTATCGCCTTTGAGATCCCATTTGCCGAGCTTATAATAAAGAGGAAGCCTTAATTAACGGCTTTGAAGTGTTTGGTTTGGGGGCTGCTGCGCCGCCCTCCTGGCCAACGGTGGATTGTCGGCACATGATTCTGTTTTCGCCGTTCGCTTCAATATGCCAGCTCGCCAGATTTCGTAGCGCGACACCCACTGCACGCTTGGGCGCACGAGGCGCTCGTCGAGAGCGGACGTGCGAACGACGGCACGCGAACCGACGCCTCAGCTCGGCTTTTGACTTATTGCGTTATTGGCAAAAGGTGCGAGTTGTAATTTTCCGCTCGAAAACGCGATGAACGAAATGGTTAAACGCTGCCGCCGAAGGATGTCCAGGCCCTGACCAGCGTTGCCGAGGGGACGATCGATTTCTTTTCTGTGGAACGGGAGGGTAAATGAGTGCAGACGGGTCCCCTCTGCAGCGTAAGGGAGAGGCGCGTGCGGACGGCGGGTTTTTTGCGCTGCCCCGTGCGGCGAGGCCTACTTCCTGTTCCCAGGCTGAGCGGACGAACCACAGCTCGCCTTTGTCCCGCACTAGCGCTGCACTCTGGTCTTACGGGTTTGCGCTGCACACGTTCGGCTCCGTCGCCTCTCCGCCGCTCCACGGCCGGCCGCTCTGGAGTCGCAACAAGCCTCTTTTTATTGGAGCAGTAAGTCGGCGGCTCTTGGCAGAGGCCGGATAGCTGGGGTTACGGGAATATCTGAGATGCTTCGTGTTGGTTTTGGGGGATGAAAGGGGGTTGGTTGTGGGTGCGTGCATGTGTGTGTGTGTCTGTGTCGAGATGAGAGGGTGGAGGCTTCTCTCGATTGCCCACACACACATCCACACACACACACACACACACACACACACACACTGTCTAGTTCTTTCTTCAGTGCCTGTTCTCCCTGAATCGGAGACAGAACGCACATATGTGGAATCTTTTCTGAATCACTAATGTTTTAGGTACGTGTCAAACAATGTTTGTTTTCTGTTTAGAAGGCATTCCGTGTCCACAAGGCCGACACATAAGTGGCAGCGTGTTAATTAAGCCTGTTTTCTCGTAGAAATATGAGAGAATGCTGAGTGTCAGGAATGCAAGTACAGTACAGCTGCCTGGGTGTATTTGTAGTTGCTGGATTTGAAACAGATGACCTATGTGTTTAAAAGGTTACAAAAAAAAGAAGAACTTGGCTCCTAATCTTAAAAGCAGCTTATGTGAGAAGATCAGCAGCTGGAAGCCAACACCTAGTGCTTGTTGCTGTCTCAACATTGCCCTCTAGTGGTTCAGCGAGCACATGCACATACCAATTACTAATGCACGGCGCTGTTGTGTTGACTTTCAGCCCAAAGCATCTGCACTCCACTGCCCCATCTTCCTCGTGGTGAGCGAAGTTTTCAGGTGGGCGGTGCTTCGTATGTGTGATCTCTGGCCTTTTTGGCCCTACTTGCATGTGTTTACAAATCTATCAGCCATACCTGGGAAAATGCAAAGTTGTGCAGTTTTAGAATGTATGCTTGACTTCAGCTGTGTGTGTGTGTGTGTGTGTGTAGAAATGTGCTAATGAAGATGGGTGAGAATGTGGCTGTTGAAGTTCTCCTGCAGGTTTTCACCAGCTGCTTCCTGCAGACACGCTCTGGCCAGAGGCAACAGGTATGAGCCACTTCCTGTAAAAAAAAGTATTATGCTACAGCATAAGATAATGCACACAGTGTTCTCCCCCAGGGCCGTGCCAGGTTGCAGATTCCGCACCACAGCAGATCATTTCCACATTTTTGTTAGCAAATGATAATAAATCAGACGACTAAATGGCCTTAAACGTTTACTGTCTTTACTGTTCATTAGTGGAAAAGGTACATCAGTGCTGTAGGCTAATATGTATATAATGTATGCTTACCTAAGTAATATATTGTAATACTGTTTCAGTTTTCTACCATTGCACCGGTGTGAGCTGTGTGTCTGTATTTGAATCTAGGAAAGACTACCACTGAGAGCTTTTTTCCCTCATGTACCCCATAACCTCCTCACGCCTTTACTGACGGAGCCATCAGGTACGCTATAAACCATTTTCAGGTTCTTCTTTAGAGGATGACGTTTAGTAACATATAACAGTCAAACGAAATAGTGCTGTGAGGTTAATAGCGCCGTACAACCTTCCAAACACACCATGGACTAAAAAAAAATAAACCACAAACATAAAATCACCATTTTTTTTTTTACCTGCTCTGCTATTTTGAGTCAGTTTTGACTCTAAACCCACATTTTCAGTTTTATGCAGTGCAGTAAAGAAGCAGGTCTCTGGTTCCCTGTGATGCCAGTGTTCTGGTGTATATCCAATGAGACATGCTCGTTCTAATGAGGACTGGCACTCATGCAGTCAAGGCCGCCGTGTGCAGACTCAGCCATCCATCTCCGTCCTGACAGAATGTACATCCATTGTTACCGGTGCGGTAAAGCGTAATGAGTCACTGGAATGAGTCACAATTGCATTTAAAATGCGAACAATTTCTTCATCTTGCTTTATCATGCGCGTGTGTCTGTGTGTGGATTCTAATTTATTTTAGAGCCAACAGCCATGACACATTTATCCCTACAGGGAAACACTGTTATTGACCCGGTGATATCAAGTGAGATGATACCTTTCAGACAGTTGTAGGCTACACACACTTGTAATGAAAGAGGAGGAAGGATCTGGGAGATGGAGGGAAGAGAGGAGTAACTAGAGCAGCCGGCTAGTGCTGGCTAACTAGCTTTTAGCGTGGATCAAGCTTTGCAACTACGACGCAGCGCTTACGCTGGATAAGGAACTAAAACCGTTTTTCATCCCAAACCATGATTTTGGCGGCCATGGCGGCTGTGCACTTCAAACGAAACCGCGGCGTTCGCTCACTGGGATTACAGCGCGCCGCGCGCGTGTTTGATGCACACAGTGCGTGGCGGGATACCGGAGACTTTAAGCCGCCCAGATGATCCGATTGGCCGACCTTATCTCGCACCCATCCCCCGCTCTCCCGGCCCTGCTGCGCTTACAGCTTTAGGCCTGCTGGTCCCTCCACCAGCCCCTGTGCTGACCCCCCCCCCCCCAAGCCCAACATCCCAGCAGTCCCTCCTGCCCGCGGTTGCTTTGTGCGCGCTGGCCGGTTTGGGTTTATTTACTTCGCTGGAGAGCCACTGGGATCCGTCTCCGACTCACTCAAAGGGGCTTTTAGAATAAGTGAATGTGGTTGTTTGCCTGATCCACCGGGTAATCAGACAGGCCTCCGCAACACTGGACGTCAGGCTGGTGGAATTGCGACGGTTCACTGGGCTCAGGCGGATTTTGGCGTGTGAAGGGTTCGACAGGGAACGAGCCTCTAGTTCTTCTGCCTGTAATTGCACGGTAGGGATCGGCCGCCTTGCCCCGTCGGGCTTTTTCCACGAGGAACCATAAGGCCATAAAGAGGAAGAGCAGTTTATTTGTTTAATGAGGAATCAGTCAAACACATCATATTGGTCCGCTGCTGCCTCGGTGGATTACAGCAGAGTTAATCTAGCAGTATTAACGAGCTAGGTCACTGTTACTGGGGCCTTCTAAATGCACTGTGGCCCTTGTCTGCAGAGGTGCCCAGACAGGCGTGGCAGGAGCACATTAGCTGGATCGGGAGGTCGCTTCCCAGCATGCCACGGGACCAGGAGGAGGGAGACAGCCCCAGGTAACAAGGCCAGATGAGGCTTCACCACACACAACTCCTGCCCTACCTTAAAAACCTATTGCTTCAAAGTGAGATGTTCTGTGTGTGTGTGTGTGTGTGTGTGTGTGTGGTTCAGTACACTTGATGATGTGTGTTTTGTGTGTACGAGTATCTGTATTATATCCATTTCTGACGTTTGTTCCTGCCTGACGCAGGCCTACCCTAAGGGCGGCGTTTGTAAATGTACTTTGCGGTTGTAATAAGCGAGCACCCAGCTGCGAGGTACGCGGCGTACGCGGCGCCTCACCACTCCCTCCGTCAGAGCGCCTCTCCCATCTGCCCGGCTTACGCTGTCAAATTATTGCCAGCTGCTTACAATTCCTGCCACGCCGGAGAACGGCGGATGTAAATCTATTGCTCCTTAGCGGGTTTAATGTAGCGACGTGTGGATTCGCTCCCCTTCGCATCTGTCCCAGCGACGTGTGTGTGTGCGTGTGTGTTGCAGGCAGCGCCGGACTTTGCTCGAGGTCTGGTTCTTGCTGGTGCAGTGCAGACACTGGGTGGATGTAGCTGCCGAGCTTCTGGTCTCGGCTGACTCCGAGCAATCAGAGCCTCTGCTCTACCTCTTGATGTTCTACCACCACCCCACCAACAGAGGGCACCAGAGTGCTCAGCAGACCGTAAGGCCTCCGGTCACATAAGAGTGCGCTAATCTCGAGGGGCGCTGTATTTTTAAACTGTGCCGAGGCTACTTTAGTTGGAAAATTACTGAGGAGTGTGTCATTTATATTCTTGATTCTAGATGATGGTGAGGGAAGCGTGGGGTCATATGAGGATCCTCTTCCTCGCCCACACTCTTCCTCCCGAGCGTCTGTCCGCCGTGAAGGAGCTGCTGTCCTCCACCACGTCGGCCCACCTTCTTCTCCACCTTCTGCTTAGCTTCGCCGTCTTCTCTCCGGCATCCACAAGCACTGCTGTCCACGTCCTCCAGAAGGTAAAAGGAGCTGCTGGTCACACCAACGCCTGACCGTCCACCGCCCTTCGTCCGCATGACCCCAGTAATGTGACTCTGAGGCGGGGCGGCCCCCCCCCCCCCGGGGTCAGAGGTCACCTGTGCCTCTGGTGCCCGCTGCCCGTGTTTGTGCCGTGTGGGGGTCTCAGTGGCATGCCGGGGGGGGGTGTGTGTGCTCCTGCCTGTTTACTGCCCCTCATAAAACTCAGAGCGTTTCTGTGTCTGGCCCCAGCGCAGAACAAAAACAAGTTTACGACCTCCAGCTCTCTCGCCCTCCCACCGCTGCAGGCTTCCTTCTCACGCTTCTGCTCCGGGCTGACTCCGCCCCATCCCCCCCCCCCCCCCCCCTTCATGCCTGCGAAATTCTCCAGCTAATCTCATATAGAGCAGCACGTGTATGAAAAACCTAAACGGAAAAGGCAGGAATTACGGTCTAGGTGACTTATCTTTGTGTGCGTGTGTGTGTGTGTGTGTGTGTGTGTGTGTGTGTGTGTGTGTGCGCAGGTGCTGACGCAGGTCGAGCTTAAGCGCGAGGCGGAGTGTCTCCTGGCGTCCGTGTGGCACAGACTGAACAGGGGTGGCACACTGGACAACAGGCTCCAGGACAGGCTGAGGACTCTTCAGGACAGGCTGAGGACTCTTCAGGACAGGCTGAGGACTCTTCAGGACAGCCTCCCCACAGTGCAGGACTGGCGCCGCACATAAACACTGGGGCGGGACCAAAACAGCCCGCGGCTGGCCAGGCTGGTGACCAGGGCGAACACCCAGGCCACAGCTGCACCTCCCTCACAAACACACGGCTGGAAACGACGGTGGGACCAGCCAGCTGCTGTGATAAACAAGTGTGTTTGTGTGTGTGTGTATATACATGTGTATGTGTGTATATATCTATATATCTATATATGTATATATATATGTCCTATGGCTAATTACTACACAGTATTGGGGATCAACAAAGCACTATACTAATCCTGAGGTATAAGACATTTTTCAGTATATTTCTTCCTGCATGTTGGCTACTGTTCGTGGAGTGAACTGAGGTGTAATGCAGCTAGACACCGTGTCAGGTAGGCGATATAAATACATTGTTTTTATGGCAAGGTAGGGTGCAGGTAGGTGACAGGCCTGCTGGCTGGGGTCCCATATGGCAGCTCACGTACCTGTGGCGCTCCTGAGGCACGGTGCTTTCAGGACTCCATTAACCAACATGCATTTCTGCATGCGATTGTGGCCAATTAGAACGAGCCAAATATATTCAAATGCTAGCTGTGACGCTGACGAGAGCATGCGGGAATATCGGTCTTTCTAAACCTCCTCACCCGTTCATGGTGTGCTGGTAGTCGGACGGGTCAAAGCCTTTCGGATAGCGTACTGGTAAATGCAGAAGCTAGTTACTGGGAGGAGTCTAGCAATGACATCAGTGTGTTAGCAACCAATCAAACGCAGTGTGCAGTAGCCGTGTTTCATTTTTGCCAAATGACTCACAGTAATGCTCTGTGTACTTCTGCTGCTTCATCTGCTTTCATAACATGCGGAAAGGTCGATGTAAACAAACTCCAGGGCATGGTTTATTGATATGAGACAGTGATGAGATTATCCACAGCCCTTCCCCTGTAATCTGGACATGCTTTAATCTGGTGCTTCATGCAGGCTCTGTGGTTTCTGGTCTTTCTCCACCCTGTGCAGGTGGAGGTGAACCGCCACTCAAAGCTGGACTCATTTCTACACTTATTAATCTTAAGATTTAATCCCAAAATCTAAGAAATACTCCTCTATATATATATATATATATATATAAAGTTCGCTAGCTGTGTTCTTGGTAAAATATCTTTGTGATTATAATATACATGTGTGTGTATATATATATATATATATATATATATATAAACATTGTATCTCACGAGTGAGCCCTGAGCCATCCAGCCTTGTTTGAATCCCCCAGTGTCGACGTGTCTGCTTCAGCCATGGCTCTGAGACTGGGAGGGGCAGACCAGGCCATGTTCTCATCAGCTGTAGACCGCTGCCTTACCCAGTCTGCTCTCAGTGGCCCAGGTAATACCACAATAAGCTACACCATGAAGCCTTCTTTATATTTGCCTTTTATTCATTTCTAGTACAAAAAGTAACAAGAGAAAAACAAACAAAAACAGCCCACGGTCATCACATTTTATGATGTCGGTCGTCCTGGGCGGCGTGAGCGTGTGCGGAGTCTCACGTGTGGAGTCTTGCGTGCTCTCTACTGTTTGTGCTCCACCGGCTCTTCGGCGCAGAAGAAGGCCGTGAGCGATGGTGAGGGCTCTCTGGCTTCCCCCGGGCCCACGGCGCGCCTCCGGACACCAGGCGGAAGGGGAGCGCCCGGACCCTGCGCCACACACACACACACACACACACACACAAGGCGATGGGACCGTTGCGGGACAAGCCAGCCGCCGCTCGTCTGTGGTCTTTAGGTGAACGTGAACATGCTTTAACGCAAATGAAACGACAGGCAGGGACACGAGGGACACGGGCGGCATGGACGGCGTTGTCTTCCAGGCCTGCGGCGCTGACTCCAGGAGGACGTTTCTCTCGCGTTGTGTAAAATTGCTCTGGCGGTGCTTGTGGTGGTCTGTGGACCAGACTCCTGTTCCTGCTGAACTGAGCCAGCGTTTCTGCAGTACTGTAATCAGCTCAGTAGGCACGGGAGGCCAGGTCCATCTGGCTCTCAGCACAACCCCCTCACCACACACACACACACACACACTCCAGCATGTGACTCCAGGCACCCACAGCAGGCCTGTCTGGTGGGGCTCATTCACTTCCACCGAACGTGCTCACCACCCCATTTCCCGTGGAATATCACTTAATGATATTTTAAATACAGCCCTGTGCAACTAATTCCATTTGTGCTGGCCCTTTGATGGCTATGCATCTTTAAACAGCTGCTAAATATAGTCGTTTATGGCCCAGCTCCTGCCTGCTTTCATATTTAACTTCTCCATCTGTCATGGCCTAGGAGACGGTGCTCTGGCAGAAAGGGCCGTTAGCCATCCTCACACTCGACGTGTTTCCTGTCTCCATTGCCGTCTTTCTCTATTTTAACCACCCAGGCTAAAAGTAGACCTGTATTCCCACCCCCAAGCCCAGCCACGCAGATGTTTTCATCTCTGCGGCTATAAGCCACCTGTTTCCAGCCTTTCTCAGAACCCCTCCCCCTCCGCCCCAACGCTGCCTCCTGCGCGCACCCACCTAGCGGCTAGCCTTTGCCTTTGCGCGGCCGTTTCGCAGTGGAGATAATAAATCTCGGCGCTACGTGGCGGGAAAGCGAGCGGTAGGCGGGGCTAGGCATCTCACTCTGGCATCCGCTAGTCCGGTCTGCTGGATTCTCTCCAACCGTCAAATCCACTCGTCTTTCAGCGCGGCAAACCCGGTGCCCTCGGAGTGACGGTTCATTAAAGTCTGCACTGAGAGAACGGAACCGCCCTGCCGTTTCATCGCGGAGGCAGCGGCCTCGACTCGCGCTGGAAGTTTCGAGTCGGTGCACGAACCCAATGAAGCGTGCTTGCAAAGTGACGTATGGGCTGAGGAAGGGGTTTAAACTTTGCAGTGTACTGGGACGGATATATGTGAGATAACTGAGGAGAAGCGAGAATGGCGTGCCGTTGCGTTACAACTCCCACACCCCCTTTCCTGAGGCCCCTTCATGTTTTCTTTGTCTTTCCTTTCTTTCTCTTTCGTTCACCTTCCCGCCCAATCAGCAGTAAGTTCTTCTTGGGGTCAGAGGATTAATTATAAACACTTCACAGCCTTCACCACAGGAAGGGAAGACGGTCTCCTGCTCTTTGCCTTCTCTCCGCCTTTCTTTGTCATGTCTTGGTCTCATCAAGTGCAGAACTTAGCCACTGTGAACAAAGAGCTCAATCACTGTTCACCAATCAGCTAAGCTCTGCACCTGCCTGAGAGCTTCTGCAAGAGAAGAGAAGATTCTTGCAAGAGAATCTTTCTCAACTTGAGTGTGTGTGTGTGCGCTCGTGTTTCATCTAGTGGAAGAAATAAGTTTCCTCCTCTGCATTTCTAGCCTTATTCCCTCCACTCACACGAGACCGTCACTTCGTCTTCTGTTTTTATTTCCCCGAGCCTCGATATGGTGGTGCCTCCGGTTGCCATGGCAGCCGGCCGGCCGGCGGTTGTGTGGTAATCCCTGGCAATGTGATTTTTATCTTAAGTCACAAATCAGCACGCCAGGAACCCGCACAGCCCCCGACATGAAAGGCGAGACCTGCAGCTCTTCTCTCCAACCCCCCCGGCCACGCTCGGCTGAGCCGCCGCTATGTCCCTGGTTAGCTCTGCTCCGGGGGCCCCTGGCTCACCGCACTCCGCCTCTACTGACCCTTCCAGGGGAGCGGAGAGGAGAGTGGGCCGCCCCTGGGCCCCACACAGCTCGCGCTGCCTTCATCCAGTGGCTCCCGCTCTTGCGCTGATAGAGATCTGCAGGTAGGGTCTGAGGTAACAGCGGGGACAGATCCCCCTCCTTCCCCGAGACTCGCCGCGCTACCTCTGCAGACCGTTACTTACAGTAGCTATGGCAACATTCCCAACTAGCTTGGGAACCGAGCCCGCGTTATTTCAACCTGCTTCTGGCCGAGCGCGAAGAACGTCGCTGGTGTGGGGACACGCCTGCCCCTCCCCCGCCCGTCCCGCTCAAATGTCTAGGCTCGTAAAACCTTTAGTGCAAACAGGTGGCGTTCGCCGCCGCAGGCCTCCGTCGGCTGTTCCGCCGTCCCGCGCTCGGGACGCTCGGGGCCGGGCCGAACCGGAGGCGCCTGGCGAGCACGTTAACGACGGGGCTGGGCGTCACGCCACGGTGACAAACGGGCTCTCTGTCGCAGCGAGTGGCGCATCCAGGAGCCCAGATGCCTGGGAGCCCCTCCGGGCAGCGTGATTTATCTACGCTCCGACCGGCAGCGGACCCCCCGCCCCGCCCCATCAACCCAGGGCATAAACCTGTCTCGTTGGTAGATAAAAGCACGGCTGCCTGAACGGAGAGAACTGCTGCGGACATCCAGCGGATTTATCTGTCCACCCAGCGGGGCCTCCGAGTCTTCCTTCCTGGAGGCTGACGGGTATTTAGCGGGCGGGTTCCGCCCGTCGCGGCCGCTCCCTTAAGCAGGATCGCGTGGACGCGTGACGACGCGCCGAGACGGACCGCTTCAAACGGAGGTGCTCCGGCCGCCTGTTCCCGCCCCCCCGCTCACCGACATATGGCAGTCGCTCGCCGCGCGGCAGGGAGGAGCGCGTAAAACGAGAACGCGAAGGCTGGGAATTCCTCCCAGGTGCGGGACAGCACTTCAGGAAAAAAAGAAAAAAAAAAAACAAGATAGCAGCAGGGATTGTCTTTTTTTATCCTGTTTATGTTTGAAAAACGGATTCGGAAAGTCCACCTCCTCCAAACACATTTTGACAAGCTTCCTGGAAAAGCCTGGAGCAGGCGGCGTGGACGTCTGGGTGTGCGGGCCGGCCGAGGAGCCGCGGTGGCCAGGGCACTTTCGCCAGGGCACCGAATGCAAAAACAATGGGCCGATTTAAGAGTCGGTGCACAAAGGACACAGTTCTGCACACGTCTCTTCCACCGATGATTTGTTTTTAGAATGATTTGGAAGAATAGTGCTGAAAAGGAAATTCGCTTTTCCCAGGAAATTAAACTTTGGTCAAGACTTTTTGTACAGATTTGCCCTGCCTTAACAAACTTGTTGACATACGAAAGCGAGATGATATGACCTGACTGTGGGAAGCGATATGATCACGATCTCATACAATTGTGTTCGCAGACCGAAAGTGACTTTCAAGTTTAGAAGACAGCTGGCACTGGCAATGAACCTTTAAAAGGTGAAAAGGTCAGACAACAAAAACAGGGGTAGGAAATGGATGGGCGGGGTAGGGTTGGGGTTTGGGGGGGGGGGGTTAAAGTGGGAGTGTTGACACTTTAAAGGTACCGTACCTGCTCCTGTCCCAGATCAGAGGATCATTTCCTCCACAACACTGCGTGCGGATTGGTCCATGTTGTCTTTGATGGCTGCCAAGCAGCGGCGTGCTAAAGCCTGCTGACGCCCGTCTTCCTGAAGCATTAACTCACCATACAGATACACACCCATAGCCTGCACACACACACACACACACACACACACACACGAAACAGCACCACAGAAAACAACCTTGAAGTCTATAGCAATTAAGGCACACGAACATCAAACATCACATAAAAGCTGTTGTACAAGAAGTTGGAGGAGACGGGCGTAACGTGAGTGTGAGAGCTTGGTGTACCTGGTCGTGGAGAAGGAAGTGCTCGACGTCTCTGTATGCAGCTGTGTGTTTATGCTTCACCACCAGCTCACACCAGCGATGCTTCACCTACAAACGGAGAGAGAGAGCAGACACAGTAAGAACTAGCAACAAAGTCTTCACACAGCTACACTCACAATGCTCGAGACGCCCACCTTGGGTCGCCGCTAGCGTGAGACGCACGTGGAAATGCACAAGATCACATGGTCACGCGCACGAGTCCTGCTCAGCTGAAATGCCCACTCGCTCTCACTCGGGTGTGTGTGTGTGTGTGTGTTTGTGTGTGTGTCTCTTTCTCTTTAGTGTATGAAAGGGGGCTCTGTTAGCTGTGCTGCATGGAGAGATCACAGACTGGCTCTGTCTCTCCTTACTCTCAGTCCTATTCTCTTGCTCTCTCTCTCTCTCTCTCTCTCTCTCTCTAATGCTCCCTCCCTCCCTCATCTCATTACCGTCCCCAACACCCTGGCCTGCTCCCTGACCTCACGGAATGCTCCGCCTGTCTCCCAACCACCTGACCTGCTTCGTCTCACATTCCACACTGAAGCATTCTGGGGTGGGGGGTGGGGGTGGGGGGGGGTCTCTTCCCTCCCCTTCAGCAAGTCTCCTTCCAAATTCACTTCTCTGATCAAGGCAAGTGAGAGATGAAACGCCCAAGCAGAAAATGACACGGCCGTCTTACATCACGCTGTCTCCTTCCCCGCGAGGGACACAAATGCAATTTTTGCCATTTCATCTATTTACAGGGACACACTGACTCGCTCTGATAGACAAACAGGAGATGCAAATGGCTCCTGGCCCAATTACCCCAGACTGCCAGTAGAAAAAGAGTAAGATCATCAGGGAAGGGGTGGGGTATCCACCAAGAGGAATCATCCACCCATCCAATGAAAACAACATAACTGTTTTTAGCATTCGTACTTGTCTGGAATTTTGTGATTGGTCATCAGAAACGCTTTCCTATTGGTCATTTGGAAGGTGCGGGTGTGCTTAGTCAGCATTCCTCCTTCACATCATCACCAGAGCCCGATTATCACCCAGCCATGAATCAGGATGCTTCTACACACATGTGCTACACACAGACTAAAGTGAAATGCAAAACCTGTGTGTGTTTGTGCGCGTGTGTGTGTGTGTGTGTGTGTATATATATATATATATATATATATATATATATATATATATATATATATATATATATATATATAGACATGGTTCGAGTTTTCCTCACAAGTTCATCATAATATCAAAACTAAAATGTTAGTTTTTTACAATTTTCTTTTTCTCAAGGCAAAGTCTCTGGATCCCTCTGCAAGAGCTGGATACTGTAGTTCCACCCCCAAATGATGCTATGTCCATGTTTACAAACATTATTTACGGCATTTTAAATATTTAGGAAGAGCGACATCTTCTAAGAGTCTAATATTGACCACACACGTCCACTCAGTGCGGACATCCTGGTCATGCCTCTGGAGGTCAGGGGTCATCTGGAAGCTGATCAGCTGCTCATGAAATCAGTGTTTTCAAACCATTTTTAAAGCATTTGTTCACAGAAACAAAAATGGGAAGAAAAAAAAAGACATTTGTAAGTACACTGAAAGGTCCATTCATAAATGCTAATGTACAATTTTCTGAGTGAATTTTGTATGTGCCATCAACACTTCATCCACTATTAAATACGCTAATTACTAAGGCTGCTACTGCGGTGTACAGAATACATCACACAACATGCAACAGCACTGGGATGAGAAAGGTGTGAAAACCCCCCCAATGAAGTGTGTGGAGAATGTGGAACTGTAGTCCGTGTGCGTGTGGGGCCCCGTGTGCGTGTGGAGCCCCGTGTGCGTGTGGGGTTAGCGGGGATTTTCCGTACCACCTGCTGTGGGCGTGTGGCACCGCTGACGGGCCAGACGCTGGGCTAATGTGTCCTGCTTCCTGTCTACGAGGGCATTAATGTGAAAAGCCATTCGCTTTAGGGGGGGAGCCGGCTCCCACATCCTGCCCGCCGTCCCTCACTCACGCAGTTCCTGCTTCACTTCCTGTGTCTGTGCCGGTGTCTTAATTGACAAATCACCAACAGTGTTGGCAGGACTTTCAGAGTGCGTTATGGAAGCTAATTAAATAGCATCGGGCAATTACTATGAAAGTTAATGCCAATTCAAGGTGACACAGGCCTCCTTGTTTTTCGCACTTGTACTATTTAGACCCTGCATGCCTGTGTGTGGTGGGGTGGGTGAGGGGTTGGGGTAATTAAGTCTGGGTGGAGGAGCGATGGGGTCAGTTGTGTGAGCATGAAGGTGACGTGTGTGGGGTAACGGTCCGGGAGTGAGAGATGCGCCAGCGTGAGAGCGTGTGTGCTTGGCACTCAGTGACTCTGGGAGATGACGCATGGGAACTGGGGCATGATGGGAAGTCTGGAGGTCCCAAAGTGCTGCATGTGGTACGATGTTAGCGGCACCCCCGCACACCCGCCCCGCACACCCACCCCACACAACCGCCCCGCACTCTGCCCAGATATTCGACCTCAGTCGAGCAGGGCAATCGATCAGCGTCTGGCACCGGAGTGTGGCATCATGGGTGTGAGGAGACATCGGGACATGCGCACACACACACACAGTGTGGGAGGCAGGCAGTAAAAGCGCGTTCTCCGTGTGCGAAACAAGATGGTGAGAGTGAGGGCATTCCAGGCCATTTCCTCGAGAAAACACCCAGCTGTAATTAGCAGAAGGGCACGTCGACCAGACATCCAGGAGGAGTATCTGGCAAACGGTGTGTACGTGTCCGCATGTGTGTGTGAGTGCAGCGGGAGACAAAGGGAGTCAAAGCAATGTGTGAGGAAGGAAAGCAATTCTCACTGTTAATGTCTGCTGCATTTGCCAAAAAAAAGTTTATAGTTCACTTAACTCCTCAGAATCCTGAGCTAGAGGTACCACTACCAACACAAAGACCACTCACAATACAGAGAGAGAGAGAGAGAGGGACAGAGAGAGAGAGGGACAGAGAGAGAGAGGGACAGAGAGAGAGAGATAGAGAAGGACATCATAGGCTGTGCATGAACCTCGTACATTAAGAAAGGGAGGCACAGAGATGATGAAGTATGAGCTTCTCAGATCACACTGTGCATGTGTGTGAGAGAACAGGTCTGTGTGTATGTGTGTGAGAACTGGTCTATATGTACATGGTGAGAACAGGTATGTGAGTGTGTGAGTGTGTGGGGGGGGGTATGCGTGCATGCATGTATGCAAGGGTGTACATGAATGCTTGGGCTAATAAACTGTGGAATGCCCTGTGTAATTACTGCTTCTCCCCAGAGATGAGGGGAGAGAGGGAGAGGGAGAGAGAGAGAGAGAGAGAGAGAGAGAGAGAGAGCGGCAGCTGTCCTGCCTGAGGGCTCTCCCCAGGAATGTAGCTCTGAGGCTTACAGCAGCTGCCAGGCCTGTACAGGGGACAGGGGACACACACACACACCCACACACACACTCACCCACAGACACACCGTTACTAACACTCAGGTGTATTTCCAAAGCTTTCAAAAGAGGTCTAACAGCTCGTGACATATGACACTGATATACGATAAGGCTACTAGAGCCAGACTGATTTAGGGGGCGAGAGGATTGGGTGTTGGACGCGTCCTGAGTGGATTACTGCAGCATAGAGGGGGAAAAAACAGTCAGTAAGAAGCGAGTATGAAAAGAGGTCACTCTCCAATCCACACGCATCCTAGTACTGTCGCCGTTTCTCTCACACACACATCTTGGGCTGCATCCAGTAGATGTCTGAGGCTCTTTGGCGCGTCTTGGATTCAGTGTTCGTTTCCTGGCCTGTTTGACCGAGTGAACTTTGAGGCAGGCCTTTGAAAAGCAGCTGCAGGACAATGTGCTCTGTGTGCCTGATGGACAGATGGTACACACACACACACACACACACACACCCAGAGTAGCACCCACATGAAACAACACGCCATCTCGCTATGGCTTAATGCCTGTGCCCACGCTAGCACGCCACGCCCGCTCTACGCCACATCTGTGGAGCGCTTCGCTCTTTTGGCATGCGGAGGCCCGTGGGTGGAGGACTACGGGAATCCACGTCGAGCAGCCGCCCCAGGGCCCGTCGCGCTAGGTGAAAGCGGAGCCCTCACTCTTCACGAGGGCGGAGCTTGGCCCCAAGGCACGCTGGCCCGGCTCCAAAGCCCTGCTCCAACCGTGCGGCTGCCTTTGGCCTTTACCCCACCTCGACACGGAGCGTGACAGTAAAAGTCATTATCAGGCCGCTCCGGGGTGGCCCAGCGCAGACGCCTTGCCTGGAGGCAAGTCGTAATCGTAATTGCTTGGGCCGCGCGCTGCGGCGGTTTAGCGGATCGAGACGATCTCGTTTGCCACCCGTAAACGCACGGAGAAAACTCCACGCTCCTCTGGCACAAATTCTACTCAGGTTCTACTCTCACACCAGCGCTCGAACACGGACAGATCCTTCTGAGTTCTGAGGGCGGGCCACCTCCCTGCTCTGGGGGCTAACAGCGCACTCAAAGCCGCCATTACATCAGCGACGGCAGCAAAACGGCAAGGAAGCAGGAGAATGACGTGCAGTGGAGAGAGAGAACAGGCATCACTCCGAAGGAGCTGAGAGAGACGGAAAGGAGAGAGAGGGAGGGAGAGAGAGAGAGAGAAAGAAGGATGAAAGGAAACAGCGAGTAGGAGGGGGAGTGGTAGTAATAACCCAATTTATTTTTAGAGGGCTTTTGTTTTCCTTGGAAGGACCTGATGAAAATCTCCCTGCGGGCTCCAGTCTGAAATGAGCAATGAGGCAGTCTGGGACTTTCTGTGCTGACCACCTCCCATCAACTCCCATCACCTCCCATCAACTTCCAACACCTCCCATCACCTTCCAACACCTCCCATCAACTCCCATCAACTTCCAACACCTCCCATCACCTTCCAACACCTCCCATCAACTCCCATCAACTTCCAACACCTCCCATCACCTCGCACAGAGGCCCAAGGGGGAGATTCCATCTTAACAGCCTTGAGAGGGTAATGATGTGTTAGCCGGCTAAGCGTGATCTCTTATGCTACAGCCAGATGGGGGAGCTCTGCCAGGAAAGACTTTAGTTTTTGGATAGAACAGAAAGGACCAGTGTCTCAGACATTTTTCCACTGGTTTTGTCATTTGACCTAACTGGTGCTGCGGGGTTTGCTACCTCAAGCTGTGGAGAAACGTCTGGCAGGAAGTATTTTACATCAAGTTCGAATTATTTCTGGTACTTATTGAAATAGGAACGACGACAGTGGTGACGGGTTGGTGGTGGGTGAGGGGTTGGTGGGGGGTGAGTGAGGGGTTAAGGGTGGATGAGGGGGCGAGGGGCTGGTGGGGGGTGAGGGGTTGGTGGGGGGTGAGTGGTGGGTTGTGGGGGGGTGGGTGAGGGGTTAAGGGTGGATGAGGGGGTGAGGGGCTGGAGGGGGTGAGTGGGGGGTTGTGGGTGGATGAGGGGGTGAGGGGCGAGTGGTGGGTTCTGGGTGGATGAGGGGGTGAGGGGCTGGTGGGGGGTGAGTGGTGGGTGGGGAGCCACACCCTAGTGAGAGGAGGTGCGGCGTAGTGGCAGGAGGTGTTCGCCGGAGGAGGCAGAGTCTGCGTGTGGGCTGAGACGTAGTGTGCGTGTGGGAGGGGCTACCTCAGCATCCCGGTTCCGCAGGTTGTATGTCGTCTGCAGAAGGCGGAGGCAGTTCCCGCTCAGCTCCGCCTCTTCCAGCAGAAGCTCCATCAGCAGGAGCAGCTGCTCTGCACGCAGCTGAAGCACAAACCAGAAGAGGGAGTTTAGTGCAAAACGCACACAAGCGCACGACTAGCGGCTAGCGGCCCGCGGCCGCTACGCTGGGACTCCTGCCCATTATTGCTTTTGTTTGTATGAGTAGCCTTGACTACATATGTAACAAACATTCAAACGCTCGGGCGTACGCAAAGTAGCTGGAGTGAACTGAAGCGCACAGAAGGCGCTCACGACGTCGCTCGTTAGGACCACAGTGCCACGGCTGCAGTTTAACCAAAACGACCCGTAAAGGTCTCGGGAGCTCGGGAGGCATTTCAGTCTAACGCCAGCGAGACTGGGGAGCATCACCAAACAACCAGAGCTGGGAGATCTTCCTCTCCACAGCCTGAAGAGTCCTGAAGAAGAGCCTCTGCTAATCTCCTAAATACAGAGGGAAATCATATTCCAACCCCCCACCCTCCCCATATGCTCGAAATGCAGTTACAGGGCGGACATGACATGGGGTGGGGGGTGGGGGGGTGAGGGGGGGGGGGGGGATTGGGCAGCCTGCAGACTGAGGCACACTAATATCCCACATCGATCTCACGGCAACCCGATTACAGGAGGAAGCATCTACGTCTGTGAGGGGTTGAGTTTCTGTCTTAATTGCGCTCCACGTCCACGTCTGCATAGATCAGCTACCGTTATCACTGCCCTGATTGGTGAGCATTTCGGTACAATTGCAAGACAATACAACAGTATAGTAGAGACAAAACAAACAAACAAACCCAAACAAACAAAAAACACAGTGCAGACTGTCATAAAGTGACAAACCACAGACCCCGTCGCCCCAGAACCCAGCAAGCAGCAGTCAGTCAGCCAGTACGCAGACACTCAGAAACACACGCGAGCCAAATCTAGAGTCACAAGTGTGAGAACGGGGAGTCACTGACCTGATAGACCTGATGGCTGCTTATGTGAGTTAGAGGGGATGTTCAGCAAGGCCAGACAGGACAAGAGAGTGTGATGGAGCACCAGCTCCACCTCCTCCCAGCTGTAGAGGCGGATCACAGAGAGGGGGAGGGGCTAAGGGGAAGAGGGGAGGGGCTAAGTGAAAGAGAAGGAGAGGGAGAGAGAGAGAGAGAAGTAGCTAGCTGACAAATGAAGAAGATGCAGAAGAGGGAGAGAGAGAGAGAGAGAGAGGAGGGAGAGGGAAACAGGACAGAGAGCAGGCATGGGACAGAAAGGGTCACGGACAGAGAGAGGGAGAGAGAGAGGGAGAGAGGGAGGGAAGGATGGCTGAAAGACTGATGTGCTAGGAGATGGGTGGTGGCAGTCCTACTATTATTACCCCATTATCACATCAGGATCTGTCCAGCACTGATGCACAGCTTCCTCCCTCGCCATGCCACTTCCCTTTCTCTCCGTGACCAATCCCAGCCCTCCCTCTCCCGCACACACACACACACACACACACACACACACACACACTCGGCTACTCAGCCGGGGACCAGCCGCCAGATCTCATCCTCTCATCCCAATTCACAGGTACTAATTCTTTGCCCCCCTTACACACACACACACACACACACACACTTATAGTTCTCTGCCTAAAAATGGACACATTCACACTTCAAAACTTGAGCCAAGCTAACATACTCCTTCTCTTCACACAACCAGAAATGCTTCTTATGGAAGTGGCTCCCTAACAGGCCCCACCTCCCCCCCCCACACACACACACCCCTACACACTTCTTCCCACCTCTTCCTCTCCTCTGTGGACCGAGTTTTGTCCGATATAAAATCTTTCCCTAAAATGGGAAGGAAATGAGGGGTTGTGCCCGCCTAAGCAGAAAGGCCCAGTGTTTGTCCACACGGCTGGCAGAGGGAACGCGTTTACTGTTCAGCGCTTTAAGGCCATTCAACGCCTCACAAAAGCAGCACATGGACAAAAGCCTCTCGCTGTGCCTTCACACAAGTCACATAAAACCAAAATTACAGTAACTCGACCATGAGAAACTTAATAACGCAGGCCTCCTTTGAAGAATAGGTGCCTAGAGGTCGAGTTTCTCCTCCATGAAAACTCAGTGAAGACTTAATTTGGGGGCGGGGGGAGGGGGGAGAGAAGTCCTCTCGCTTTCGGGTCGATAAGCCAACACGTCGCCTCAGCCTCTGCGCTGTCGTTAAGCGCCATTCCCGGGCCCACCCATGCCCATCGGAGCCGCTGCCTTTGTAAGACGAGAGGAATTTAAAGTCATAAAGAGGGGGGGCGTCTTTTCCATGCTCAATTTGCCTCAGGGAACGGCGATTGTCTCGGGCCGGCAACAAAAACCTTCCCACCGTGAGGGAACAAACAGGCTTCACTGTGCCCAAATTCAACACGTCTCCAGGCGCGATAAAGGACAGCTAAGACATCCGTGATCCGGGAGAAAACACCCTAATGCCGTCCATCAGCCAGGAGAAAAGGCCAGTAGCGTGGAGGTTTGTAGCGCTAGGCTGGCCCACTGGGCCCCGGCTGTAAAGGAGAGGCTGGGTGTGGGTGGTAGATAGAGATCTGGGTCTATTGGGGCAGTGGGTTTTGAAGACAAAAGAAGGCCATGGTCATTCATAGTGTGTGTGTGGCGTGTAGTGTGTGGGTCTGTAGTGTGTGGGTCTGTAGTGTGCTGGTCTGTAGTGTGTGGGTCTGTAGTGTGCGGGTCTGTAGTGTGCTGGTCTGTAGTGTGCTGGTCTGTAGTGTGCGGGTCTGTAGTGTGTGGGTCTGTAGTGTGCGGGTCTGTAGTGTGCGGGTCTGTAGTGTGCTGGTCTGTAGTGCGCGGGTCTGTAGTGTGCGGGTCTGTAGTGTGTGGGTCTGTAGTGTGCGGGTCTGTAGTGTGCTGGTCTGTAGTGTGCGGGTCTGTAGTGTGCTGGTCTGTAGTGTGCGGGTCTGTAGTGTGCGGGTTTTTTTAGTGTGCGGGTCTGTAGTGCAGGCGCACTAGCTGTGATGAAGCACTGTGAAAGGCCAGTCATGAGGAGGAAGACAGCGAACTGACCAAGTCCTGAGAGATTGATGTGTGAGGGTGCACATCACACACACACACACACACACACACACACACACACACACACACACACACAGCACACACACAGCTCGATTCCTGAGAAGACCATGATCAAACCGTCCAACTCAGCCCACATTCACATACAGCCTGTGAAAATAAGTGACTTTATCGATCAACATAAGCCCAACCCGGAGCCCTACGCAGTGTACTGGTGCCTGAGACAAGCTTTGGCCTTCATCCCCATGCGAGAGCGCCTGTCCGCCACCTCCCTCACAGCCTCGGCAAAGTCAGCAGTGCGCACGCAAAATGTCAGGCAAGCCTAATGAAAAACGATAGGGATTTATTTTTTCCCCTCGACTCCCTTAAAGGAAGGTTTCCTCTGGCCGTCTTTCACCCGAGCCGGTTCCCTCTTGGCCAGTCATGAGAAGACATGGCGTGCGAATTAAGAGGTTAGGGGAGGCGGTCCGATTTCACGAGCGCCTCACACAGGACCTCGTGGGCTTAACCGGGACACGCCACAGAGCAAGAGGAACCGTTGGCTGTTCGTGCCGAGGCCTCCCCTAACGGGGGGGGGGGGTGTAATAGACCCACAGGTGCTAAGCTCATGTTCCGCTCACGGACAGTGAAAGAGACTGAGGAACGCACACGCATACACACTTACACACTTACACATGCACTTAAAAACACACAAGGCCTCACCCTACAACCACTACTTATCCACATGGCACATGCCTATCACCAATAGGCCTCAATTAGAATCCCCTCAAGCAAAAGGCTTACAACAACAAAGACCACTTACTGGATCAGTTATGCAGATTCCTCCCTAATCCCTCCATACTGCTTGCGCCGAGAACGTCCAACATGTTCACAATGCCCTGGCGAAGCCACCGGCGGCTCCGACCGTCACGCTCCTCTCCCTTTCACACGACCCCACCCTTCGCACGGCGCCTCCGCACGGCGCGCAACTCCACCCTGAACTGAGTCACCTCGAGTTAGCACAACAGAGCCACCTTCACCTCACTCCCTCAAACACACGGTGAAATGAACACGTCAGGCTCCATGCCAACCTGTGCGTTCTTAAGGTCTCGACGCGACGGCGTGTTCCTGCGGCGCCTTCTACACCCTCCACCCCACCTTACCTGATGGAGAAGAGAACCTGTGTGGGGTGTGGGGGGTGGGGTAGGTTATGGGTGGGAAATTGTGTCGGTGAGGAAGAGCTGTAGTCTTCCTCACAGCTACCATTTAAGGTTAGAAACGCTCAGGGGAGGTTCTGTCATCCTTTGTCTACCGCTTTTGAACGGCTGCCTGAGAGTGACAAACTTGGGGAATTTTTATCATGAAGTCCATATCTGGAACAATAGTCTTCTGACACACGGGTGCAAGATTTAGTCAAAATGAGTGACAGTTACATGAACAATAACAAGGAAATCAATGACATGCTCAGCAAACAGGAAAAAATGACAAAAGACACCCGACGTTCATGTTTTTCCACCTTTTGTCCACTCACTCACTACAGCATAATGTACGTGTGTGTGACTGTACACATGTGTGAGTGTGTGTGTGCCTGTGTGTACGTTGCGTGTCTGATTTGTTTCTTTCACATGTCTATCATGACTGGTACCATTACTGTAAATGACTGATCAGGTCATAATTGCACAATTAAAAGAAATGCATTATAATAATGTCTGTTCAAACCCAATCAAACCTGGTAAACTGGGACAGAATCTGAGTGGGCTGACGGCAATGAGCAAGGCTTGTTTCCGCTGTTTATGTGGAGTTAAATATGGACCGAGACTTCTTCTCGGGCCACCCGCGCGTCAGCTCGTCGTGCGTGTTCCGGCTCAACCCGTCATGGGACCCGCGGCTGTGCCATGTGTGGCTTACGCCGGCGCACAGCCGCCCGTCCAAAAGCAGTCTCACGACTCAACTCTGGTTTCCCCGCGGGGACCGCCACATCCTGCCTTTGTTCACATGTTTCCATAGCAACGGCAAAAAGAGGGAGCCGAGATCCAGAGGGGGACGACATATCGTCCCGGAACCCCCACCCCCCTCCCCACACTCGGGAACACCTCAAGGACAACGGAGAGCGGCACGGAGAAAGACGTCTGATCGATTCTTGTTCCACCATGTCGGGTCTGGCCGAGGATCGCGCGAGAGCGCCCGGCCGACCTCGCGAGTTTCGACTTTTGTCAGCAGTCGGAAACAATTTGTGGAACAAGTCACATAATGTTGACCATGACTCACTTCCTAATGCAGTGGGCCACATAATTTGAAGCAGCTCTGATGTTAAATGACACAAGTGTATTAGCTTGGCAAAGACAGAAAAGGGGGCCATGCACTTTTTGTAAAAAAAAAAACAAAACAAAACAAACTAAACAAACAAACAAAACCAAACAACAAAATATTCAAACGGCGGAGTGAAGGCAAGAGCCCGTCTGCCGTGGCCATGTGGACGTTTCACACACAGCTTTTGAACCGTTGCTTTTTGTCTGCCGACGAAACCTAGGAAACGCAGGCCTCTCCTTTTTAGAAGCTCATCCTTCGTTTCCATCTGTCTTTCTCTCTGCGGAGGGTCCTGTGCGGCCCCCGTCTCCCCTTTCTCCTTCCCAAACAGTCAAAGTCAGGATGACATTATTAAACGGGGCGAGCGTGATTTCTGCGGCGATTCTCCCGCTCCAGCGGGTTTTATTTGGTCTGACCACAGTCTCGTAAAAACCCGGGCAGCACTACACATAAAGCCCCGGCCGGGGGCAGCAGGGTTTCCACCCCACCCCCACCCCTCTGCTTTCTTTAGGTCTTTGTTGGATGGTCTTTTCTCCCACCAGCAAGCTCCCCTACGGCTCTGACCTCCAACGCAGTCAAACCTGCCGCCCGTCTCCCTTCTCCCGTCTCCCTTCTCCCTTCTCCCATCTCCCTTCTCCCATCTCCTTTGGGGAGTTACGGCGTGGCCACTCCAAATGGCTACCGCATGACTTCAAACACACGTGAGCTCGATGGCTCGGGCGGAGGCAACCTCGCTGTTTTTGGGCCGGGTCTCTCGGGGAGAGGCTCTTTGCTAGTCTGGTTTCTCTGGGCACCGTAGGGGCATGTGGGACTTTATTGAATTATAGATCACATGTAGGAGGGATTGCCCTTTCCATCAGTAACACTGAGCCTATGTTGTAAAGAGCCATAACAGTTTTGATTAAAATCCCTGGCTGGGTATAGCAGTGGTCGGTGGCCAGATCTGATGTCTTGCCGTTTTGAGTTCTTTGGGGCGAAAAATGTGAGGCGAATTCTGTGGAATCAATGGAGCTCCTCTTTAAAACAAGCCTCGGCCCCTTCCTTCCCTTCAGCAGAATGGAGCACTCTGACGCCTTGGCCCATTAACCCCGGTTTTGTCCAGACTTCAACGGTCTGCAGGTCAGTTCTAAAAGCTAAAGGAGGGGGAGGGTTGGATCCATAACAACCCATAATCAGGCCGTTTGCACCAGACAGCACGTCGATGAGACCTCACTTAGCAAAACAGACCTGTCCGATTTGGAAGCATTAGGCTGCCTGTGCCGAGAAGAGCTAAAAAAGTCCATCTTGCAGAGAGACAAGATCCCTCTCCACTATAGTAGAGAAGACAGTCCTTCCTGCAGAGACACCATCCCTCTCCACTATAGTAGAGAAGACAGTCCTTCCTGTAGAGAAGACAGTCCTTCCTGCAGACACCATCCCTCTCCACTATAGTAGAGAAGACAGTCCTTCCTGCAGAGACACCATCCCTCTCCACTATAGTAGAGAAGACAGTCCTTCCTGCAGAGACACCATCCCTCTCCACTATAGTAGAGAAGACAGTCCTTCCTGCAGAGACACCATCCCTCTCCCCTATAGTAGAGAAGACAGTCCTTCCTGCAGAGACACCATCCCTCTCCCCTATAGTAGAGAAGACAGTCCTTCGTGCAGAGGCACCGACTCTCCATTCTAGCAGAGACAACTTCTCTAGCAGGGACGTTCTCCTGCAGAGAGACACTGGGACTGATTGGTGGTGACTCCGTCAGGGTCAGAAAAAGAGAACCAGCCAAACAGCAATGAACTTTAGCTGTAGATTCAGCATTTGAGAGAGCACATTCTCCAGCAATGTGGTGTACAAGGCCTTGTAGTACTGAAGACATATGCTATGCACCTAGCTGGTAAGATGTGAAGATGATGTCTTCTATGATCTGGATGTTCTGAGGGTCAGGACAGCAGACAGACATGCCCAAGACCATTACCAACTAAAGACTCACTTGAGATTGTTCTCGGTGTAGGTCCGGGAGGAGACTACACTCAGGAGTTTTTCTGAACAAGCTGTTCTTTCTATTTCTTTTTGTGTTTTGTTTTTTTTAACTGCTACTAGTGGAAGCCTGAATCACTTCCACCAGAGTTCTCACGTCTTCTGCCATTGGCTGCATGCATTAATCAGACCTGGATTTCCACAAGATGGCCTTTCTCCACGACCTTGCAATCAAGAAGAATGTCTCAGCCTATATCCAAACAAGAAACTCCTTCCTGTAGCCTTTTGAAAATCTCAAACACCGCCTGCAAACAGGACTAAGCAATTATTTGGCTGTGTTCCAAATGTGAACGCTGTTGAAATTTATGAGTACCTAACAAGTTCTGAGTTGTAGCAGAAAAAAAAATACACTGCTTTACAATATCAATTACATAAATTATCGTCATAGGCCAAGACATGTATCTCTGTCATACACAGGTCTAAATTTGTCTAACATTTGTTGAGAAATGAGTTTGGAAGGGGTGTTTCGCCTCTGGTGTTCCCAACCTCGGTGTGAGGGATGGGATCAGGCCTTCCAGGTGACACACACCCTCAGACTGCAGACCAAGCAAGAACTAAGACTAGGTCAGTACAGACCAATCAAGAACTAAGACTAGGTCAGGGCAGACCAATCAAGAACTAAGACTAGGTCAGGGCAGACCAATCAAGAACTAAGTCTAGGTCAGGGCAGACCAATCAAGAACTAAGTCTAGGTCAGGGCAGACCAATCAAGAACTAAGACTAGGTCAGGGCAGACCAATCAAGAACTAAGACTAGGTCAGGGCAGACCAATCAAGAGGCCTCCCTGTAATGTCCAGCAGCTGAGGAAACACGCATCACAGAAATACAAGCTGTAGACAGCACACACGTGGCAGCGCACACATGACTATTACAGCTGCCTCTAGCTGATCTAACCAGCAACACGGCAATTGCCTTGGGTCTTCATTTGAATATTTTGGCGGATAAAATGACAGAATTAACTTTACATTGTCTAGGATGCTCTGAAAAACAAACTCAAAAGGTGTCATCCATGTGATCCCATTTGCGTATGTAAAGGTGGCGCACAAATTACAGGCTACCGAGGGAACAGTGACTAGGGCATTTACTATACAGTTACAATCTCATGCCACACATACATCAAATGTTTAATTTTTTTCAGTCAACACATCATTGCAGACCACAGAATGGGGCTTCAATGCCCCAAGTGGGGCATTTCATATCCTTTAGCCGATAGAGAAAGAGATGGAGAGATGAGAGAGGGAGAAAAGAGAGAGAGATAGAGACAGAGACATCTCACCTAACACACACAGCCACATAACGGGCCATTATAGGAGAAAGGGGACATTTGTGACTATATTAAAAAAAGCACAATGTGACTAAGGTCAGGCTTAGGGTTAGCGTTAGTGCTAGGGTTTGAGTTAAAGCTAGGGTTAGGGTTAGGGCTATGACTAAGGTCAGGCTTAGGGTTAGCGTTAGTGCTAGGGTTTGAGTTAGAGCTAGGGTTAGGGCTATGACTAAGGTCATGCTTAGGGTTAGCGTTAGTGCTAGGATTTAAGTTAAAGCTAGGGTTAGGGTTAGGGCTATGACTAAGGTCAGGCTTAGGGTTAGCGTTAGTGCTAGGGTTTCAGTTAGAGCTAGGGTTAGGGTTAGGACTAAGGTCAGGGTTAGGGTTGGAGCTAAGATTAAGGCTAGGACTAAGGTCAAGGTTTGGGTTAGGGTTAGAGCTAAGGTTAAGGCTTGGGCTAGGGCTAAGGTCAGGGTTTGGGTTACAGCTTCAGGTTTGTAAGAGGAACAACCCGTCTCCCCATGGTTCAAAGCAGGCGATGCCCGTTGCATCATCGCAGGTGCTCGGAACCCTCGCGCACACACACACACACACAAGGCCGCCTCCCAAATAATGCTGGTAAAACAAGGAAGGCAGGTCCATACGGAGGAGATCAAAGGGCCGGAGCTCTGTCCTGGCACAGCACACCTGCTGAAAGCAGCTTTGATAATACTCGCTTAAAAGAGCATCAAAAGGCTGCATAACACTCGTCCTCTCTCTCAATGCCACGCAGTGGTGAGAACTAAAAACCAGCCCAGCACCGTGAACAGGGCAATCCCACAGTAAGCTTCTTCTTCATATTACATTGCATTTAATCAAAACTTAAATCCTTTAGCAGAGTCTAATGTTAAGAGATGCGATAAAGATCCGTTTTCCCCTGTTGGACTACTGAGTACCTGTTGGATAGGTACACAGTGGATTAGTGAGGAATGCTATAATTCGATGGTCAAGGATGATTTGGCTTCCTGCAAAAAATATCTGTTTATCATGTATTTTTGCATGATCCAAATATGTTTTCAGAATTTTTTTCCACACATAGCATGGAAAGTGGTTCGCCTCTGTGTTGGCAGACCACTGTACATTGTGATAGAATAATATCATTCTAAAAACAGATTTCAATAAAAATAATATAAGGTCCACCTGTTGTTTGTAAAGCAAAAACAAACAAAGAAAAAAAAAACCCATCCATTCACATTTCGTGAATTCCTATAACTTCCCATAAATGACTTTGCCAGAGAAGGACACCCGATGACTTATGTACTAGACTCTGACTTCAGTGTTCCCTCTCTACGCACTACCATTTGTAATTCTGCCTCCTTTATCACGGACATGTTTTTCATAAACTGGCAGATGAAAGAAAACGTTTGCAGCTTGAATTTCCTCTCGGCTGAGTTGGGGTGCGCTGGTGAGATAAAGGGCACCGTGCAAATAAACATGTGCACATGGACTGCTGAACGGGCCCACAGATAGTATCGGCCTTGGCCAAACGCCCGCCCCCGTCTGCCTCAGCCGTCTGGAAGGAGAGACGTCACCTAAGACGTGGCGCGGTGCGTCCTGGCCGCCCCGCTGGAGACCTGCCGCTAAAACAACAAAACCTCGAACGCCTGGAACTAGCGCACACCCCCGAAGGACAACGGATTGTTTCACATCACGGCAAATTGACACCGAGCTGAGATTTTAAATAGCTATCTTTCAACGTGCATAGCGCGTGTGATTATATTAAGAAAGGGAACGACACATCCGCAAACCCCGCCCACACACACACACACACACACACACGCAGACAGATGTGCGTTTTCTCCACAGTCCTTTTTCGGGGAGGAGTCACTGTTCATTACAGACAGCCGTCCCACTAGGGCCCATCTACTGCTGTTCTCTCCCCGTCTCTCTCTCTCATGGGCCGCAGTGCCACTCAACAGATCTGATAAGGGCTCTTTTTCCTGGCACAGTGCCAGTGGCGCCCAAAGCCACAGCTCTGTTTTCGGGACGTCCCCCCGTCCTGCACCACCGCAGTGCTCAGGGGGGCTGGGATGTCTCACTTATTCCGGGGCGGCTCAATAAATGGAGCTGGGAGGCGCAGGAAGACAAGAACAAGAAAAATAAAAACCAGAAAAAGACAAAAAAAAAAAAAAAAAACAACGGACAGGTCGCTTCAAGATTTCCCAGTCCGTTATCTCTCGCTATGGAAACGCACGTGAGCTGCTGTTCAAACCCCCCTGCAGGCGCTCACATTAGCCGAGGCTCCTCAGAGGAGCCATATTGAGTCTCTTCTCTTTGAGGGAATCGTTGACTGAGATGACGTGATGGACCTCGGGCCAGACGCCACAGACGGACGTGGCTCTGCTCTGCTCCCGCCCGTCTCCTCCCATCCACGCCATGCGAAGTCTTGCTTCACTCACACCTCTAGCTAGGGGCAGTCTGGCTGATGCTTGGAAAAGGGCTGACATACACGCATCAGGACTGGTCACCTTGGATTGACTCTAGAGTCGTGACGAATTGACTTTTGAGTCGCACCAAATCGACGCAGAGCTTAAGTGCTCCTGTGAAACAAAAGCAGCAGAGTTGGGCTGGGCATCGAACCTTTGACCTTTAGGCCCAAACACTCTGCATAAGAATAAAACTTACAAAATGTTCAAATACTTGATTCCAATTCCCAAGCACAGCACTCATAAATGTAATTAACAACGTGTAAACATCACAGTACAGCAACAAGGTGTCCTGTGCCCTGAAATGTAGGGCCTCGCCTCTTTAATTAAAAATAAAAAATAATTGAATAAAAATTAAATTAGGGACTGGGCAGTATCCTGGAAACAGCCCCCGCGTTTAACACCCTCTCGGGTTTTGTCAAAAGCAAAGAGGAAAGTTAAGAGAGACTTACAGCAGAGCGGAGTGCATTAGCGCTGGCCCTGCGAATTCCCACGCCGCCTTTCACTAGATGTGGCTGCTCAGTTGGTGCTGAAACAATGGCCTCGCGCGGCAAGGCAAACGAGCCGTTTATGGGATTCGCGTGTCCTCCCTCTGGCGCTCGGCGCGACTGCGGGCACTAAGCGCTCACGTTAAAAGAGACGCGGTGAGGCCTGGTGTCTTTACGAGCCCGTCGCCCCGACGACCTCCACGGATGGGAAGGCGTGGTAAGGGATGGGGGAGGGGAAGGGAGGACTAATGGCATCGGAGACGTTTGTGGGAGCCGGCGTCTACTTTCGTCATTAGTGAAAACCAGCTCTCTCTCCCCCCCCCTCTCCCTCTCTTGACCTGACAGATGTTTTAAAACTCAGTGGATGAGGTGATGGAGGAATTCACCAAGAAGAATGTGGATGAATAATGCGGCAGCGTCGAGTGTGTTCGCCACCAAACGTGGTCCATTCATAGGGTCGGGGAGTGGGGGCGGGACTTCCTGTCACCTCTGTAGGCTCCTCCCATGATTCGGGGGGGGGGGGGTACCCTAACTCACCAACTGCTATTTGACCAGCTGGAGTCGGGTCGGTGTTCGGTGGTGGAGGGAGGCAGAATGTGGCATGTGTAATCGGTTAAGGTTTTGTGTGGCCACGTATTTCCTCACTGATGCCTTTTCCATTCGCGCGAGAAAGACCAACACAGATGGGCTTTAATGACACTGAGATGTTGTTGTTGTTGTTGTTGTGTGTTCTCGTTTTGTTTTTTTTAGCGCTGAGGAAACCACTCACGTTAAAAGCTGCCTGCTTTCAGCCTCAGTCCTCCTGAGAAAAGCTCAGACTAAAGAGGGAGGGAGAGAGGGAGGGAAAGAGGGAGAGAGAGAGGGAGGGGGAGAGGGAGGGAGAGTTAAAGAGAGAGAGAGCTTATGAGCTTATTTGAGCCATGAAAGAATCCTGATGAGGACTTAAAGCCATTCACCATCCACAGGTACAGATCCACACTGCACATACTATACATACGAAGTGCAGAAAAACAAAAACAACTTCAGATAAATAGTCTGAATTCCATGAGTGTCTCTCTCACAGTCTCACTGTCCCTCTCTCTCTCTCCCTCCTTGTCTCTCTTTCTCCCTCTCTCTGGCTCTCTCTCTCTGTCTCTCGCCCTCACTTTATCAGAATGACTCCATACTCAAACAAAAGTGACATTCCGACACTGCCACAGGAGATGAGTCAATACAGCGAAGTTACGGAACAGACGTTTAGTCTTTCCGTCCTGAGCAGAGGAAAAGAATGCAAAAGAGAGAGAGAGACGGAGAGAGAGAGCAGGGAAGAGAGTGTGGCGGAAGGGTGCAGCTTCGTGTGGTTCTTTGTATATATTGTTCATATAATACCACGGCTTTTAAAAGGTGCAGGCTGCATTACAGACTTGCAGTGAGCAATCGCATCCAATTATTGTATCAGATAAAATCTACAGCCATCAGTAGTGTGGGCTGGCCGACCCTAATGGGCTCTTAGAGACTGGAGTCTGATGGAGAGCTATGCCAAACATCCCTCAGTCCCTTCTGCAGCCCAGATGGATCTCTCACACACACACACACACACACGCGCGCGCGCGCACGCACAACGGAAACAAAGGCAAACGGGCGTTCACACACGCACCCGTACGAGTACACACGCACGCGCGGGTCTACCGGATGATCTCTCCAGTTATGGGCAGTAGACATCACACCATTAGCTCACAGTCAGGCCATAAATCCATCACGCTCCTTCCCTGACCCTTTTAACAAGGCTAATTTACACGAAGGCGATTCAGACAGTGCTAAGTGGGCCTTGTTGTCTGCCAGCGCAAGTCCTGGTTTCGGTTATGGCTCTGACTTTAGGGACAAACGTACTCAAAAGCTGTAAGAGGTGCTGCTGTTTAATGAGCACGCGTTGCCTAAATCTCCCTTATGTGAGGAATGTGGACTGTAACGTGTGTGTGTGTGTGTGTGTGGGGGTAATAAAACGCACATGACTTCATGCCATATTCTCTTTGGTGTGTTTTTTTTTCTTCCTCTCAACAGACCCTGCCCTTTACACGCTGCTCTCTGATTGGACACAGTCTCTGGCTCTTTCACATACACCCAGGAAAAGACACGCATACCTGCATGGACAGTGGCATGTGCACGCACGTATGCACACGCGCATATGCACACGCACCCGGGACGCTCTCAACAAAACCTTACGCAAGCAGTACGAACTCATCATACAATGTGTTCTGGTTCTCACAGTTGTAGGGTCAACAAAGTGTGTGTGTGTATGTCTGTGTGTGTATGTCTGTGTGTGTGAATTAGTGCAGCAATATCATTCTCACTGATTGTTTGATGGCAAAGTAATAAAAATAGATTCATTCACACCCACACCCAACCCAACACACACACACACACACCTACACCACCCCCAGGTGCTTAGTGGCCACAAAGGAACAGGTTGGCTATATTTTGCTGTTTTGTTTTCATGAATTTATGGATCATTTGTTTGTTGTTTTTCGGGCCCTGCAGGTCTGCACTGCTAGCTGACACGGTGAGCTCCCCTCAGCACCACACAGCAGCACGTTTCTGGGTCAGCTTTCATACAGCAGACGGCAAGATATGCACGACAGACTGTACGCTCTCTCTCTCTCACACACACACACACACACACACACACACACACAGAAGACCTACAGTCTTTGCCTCTGTGCACTTGTGCCTCCGCCATGCTTTGAAGAGGAGTTGGACTGAGGGGCCTGTTTCCTCAACACCCCCCCCCACACACACACACACACACCCACACACACACACACACACACACACCCCCACCCACCCCCAATAAATCAGCCCAAGCCATGCAGTCCTGCGTACAGGCGAAGGGAAAACACAGAAAAAAGAGAAAGACAGAGAAAGGGAGTGAGATAGAAAGATACAGAGACAGGAAAAAAATGGCGGAGAGATATTGAAAGAAAGGGGGAAACCGATTGGCTGGATCTACTGTCTGCCAGGCGATCAGCAGACAGGAAGCTGCCCAGACCCACGGCACACAGCGCCAGAGCTGACGTGTCGCACTCCGGGCCGGCCCAAAGAAAGCGCAGGCCCGAGATCCCCAGAACGGCAAGAGTAAAGCGGATCCCCATCAAACAACGTTAAACCCGCCGTCAACCAGACCTGAGGCATGAACTCAGCAGATCCGTCTGTTACCATGGTTGCTCACAGACACCGTATGAAAAGCGAAGGTGATTAACTTTGTGCTTTACTCCAAAGACACCGTTACATTTCACAGCCTGCTCAGCTGCGGACACACCGAGCGCTTTGGCGAGACGTGAAGTTTAGACAGACGTGGAGCTTCCTCTCGTGTCCGGACTTTCGGTTATGCGTTAGCTAATAAAAGCAATAGACCACAGTCTATCAAACAGCAAACCTACTGACCTCACATAATTACAGACCTCACATACATACTGACCTCACGCAGATAGCGTACAGACTGTGTTTATTTCACCCATGCAATTACACAGGAACCCTGAACATGGAGATGATACTGGAGAACTCTCTTCTGTCGTTCTACGCCTCTCTCCTGTTTCTTTTCCTCATTCTCTCTCTCTCCCTCACTCTCTCCCCCCTCTCTCTACCCCTCCCCCCTTCTCTCTCTCTCCCTCCCTCCCTCTCCCTCCCACATATGATTAGCCAGTGCAGACAAGCTCCCTCATTAGCTTGGTTTTGGACAAAAATGGAGCAGAATGAAACTCATTACCACAAAAGCGTAACTAATATGGCACAGGAAACCCCCGAACGAACACAGACACACACACACATACACACGCTCACGAAAGGGAGGCAGTAAAACTCCACTCTTTTCTAGCCCAAAACTTTCATTTCACATTAAAATGACCCTGATCTCAGTCTGCGTTTAGTAGGGAGTGCCTGGCCATCCACAGTGGCAATTAGCTATGATGTAATTACCTTTGGGAGTGGGGCAGCCAAGGCACCGCCTGTAAGGGCCTCAAACCCCCCCTTCCGCGTTTAAGAGCAGCGCCTGTGCCTGATTTATGGACAGGCGGAGGACGGGGCACCCGCTTTTGAAGTCTGTGAATAAGTAATATAAAATACACCTGGAAGACCCAGGGGCTCCTAGCCACCTTATACAAGCGGGGGATGAGGTGGGCTGGTGGGGAGCGGCCACGGCGAGTGTGTGTGTGCACGTGCACGTGCACGTGCGTGTGCGTGCGCGCGTGTGTGTGAGTTAGGGGTCACCAGTGTTTCCTTTCAGGCTGGCTTTTATGGCAACACTTCAAACAATCGCTCTCTCGCTCTCCCTCTCTTCCCACCCGAGCCATTGTGCAGAGCCAACTACGCTGTAATTGGCCTTTCTTTCCTTTCAAACCCCCCCACCACCACCACCACCTCCCCAACCCCATCCCTACCTCCACCCTCCACAGCTCTCTGAAGTCCTGCGCAGCAAACGCATCAGCCTGGCAGCCGTGTGTGGCCGCCACCGCGCACACAGCTTACAGCACGACGCCTGCCTCGCAAAGACCAGACCTCAGAACTTTGTGCCTTGTAAATTCAGATGAACATTTTTGTTTGTCCTGCAGTTTTAGAGGATACACGTTTTAGAAAATGCACTTATTACATTTACTGAGGGTACAAGGCAAATTGAGACATTCTCAGCTGTGAGGGACACTAGAAATTCCTGAATGTTGAACGTAGCTGTGAAGTTTTTGACACTCTGGAGTCAACAGGTCCATGACTCCTTTCAACAAGTACTTTACCACTCACAAGAGTTTGTGAAGGGGTATTGTGTTCAACACATTCTCTGAGTTTCAACCACAAACACCCTCACATGTGTGCGGGCATATACCCACACACACACACACACACACACACATACACACACACTCCTGCCACTGATGTGATGAGAACAGTGGCTCAGAACAGACATTACATCACCGCTAAAACTCTATGATGTCTCAATCAGGAAAAAGTCTAACAAAACACAGACACGCACAGACACAAACCTAGTTTTGTAACTCAAGACCCGTAACACCACATGCTGTCCCCTCACAAAGGGTCAGCCATGCCGTGTGCCGGTGACACACGTGATTAACTAAAGTTAGCAATATTTGCCAGTTTCACTCGCACAAATCTTTCTTGTTTGAAAGTTTTCGGTCGCTCTGCCGTGGAGTGTGTACATCTCCGGGGCATAACTTTGCACGCTAGATAAACGCCCGGAGGATGGAAGTAAACAACAGCAAAACTAGCTCACACACCCACGTGGGCAGCTCAAGGCAGGGCCACTCCACCACAGGGAGCCCTGGAGAGCAGCAGAGGAGGCCTGGCCATCCTGTGAGCAAGAAGCTATTTCAAGACCAGCTATCATAGCCCTCATTTTTCCTGCTCGGTCTCTGCTTGGCAGTCTACAGCTAAGAAATGAGGGTGAAGAATACCCCCCCCTGTAATGGACCCTTCTGTATCCTTCGATGCTCCCCCAGGCCACTCTGTCTACCATCTCATAGCCGCCCGGCGCGAAGCTAAATGGGCAGTCGCACGTATAAACTAGTCCCGGCCCGAGGAGAGGAAAGGAGGCGCTGGGCACGAGGGGGCGACCGACTGGAAAACATCGACGGGGGGCTGGGCAAAGGGTGGAGGCAGGGTGGAGGGAGGATGTGAGGGTGGGACAGGGTGTGTTTAAAGGGGGCTCGGCAGGGGTCTCACCTCTTTGAAGTTCACCTTGGGCCCCGCTCTCTTCCGCTTGGTGCCCTTTCTCACTCCGCCACAGAGCTGCATCCATTTTGCAACCTGTAGTGTTCGGGGAAAGATATGAAACACTTCAGCGGGAGGGCCGACGTGTCGTTCAGAAACCGGGTTCCTCTTATTCGTTTACAGACAAAATGAGCAGTCGTTTTTTTTTGCTACTTACTTACTTTTCAGTCTCTGTTACACACACACACACACACACACACACAAACTGCCAGGTGTACAAAGGCAATGAGGCACCTCTGTAATACCAATGAAACTATCACAAGCCAGACTAAGAACTAGATGAAAAAGCGGAAAGCCACCTGCAGAACAGACACACACATGCACACACACACACAGCTGAAAAGCTGTCTCTTCACATCTCTACCCAGAACAGGATTCACCAGTCTGCGATTTCTCCTCTCAACCACTGAGTGATGCTCCAGTCACAACTAACAGCAGAACATCTCCACACACACACACACACACACACACACACACAAACAAACATTCCCTGCCGACTAAACACATAGCAAAACAAAATGTAGTGAATGCTCAACAGATCACATAGCCATACAGAAATACCTGAGGTAAAGGAAGACACTAGAGTGCAATCATGAGATATTTCACACGCAGCTGTCCTGGAGAAGCGGTGAACTGGCCAACACACGTCGAGCACAGTGCGGAGAAGAGCCCAGGTTAGAAGAACAGCCCACGTAAGAAGAACAGCCCATGTTAGAAGAACAGAATTACCTCCTGGGTGACTTCTAGAACTGGTGGAATCTGCGACCACGTCGAGCTGGCTTCTCCCAGCCACTGGAGAAGAAGAGGAAAGGAGGGGAATGTTGAGTGGAGTGAGAGAGAGAGAGAGAGAGAGAGAGAGAGAGAGAGAGAGAGAAAGAGAGAGAGAAGGAAAAATTCCCTCATTAAGTTGAAACGGGGCGTCAGTTCCTTTCCTGATCTGCTCCAGTCCTCCGGTCTCTCTCCTTCTTTCCCTCTCTCCTTCTCACGCTCACACAAACTGCACTTAACCTTATTAAAGTCTGCTCCGCTAGTACAGTACTCAGCTCTTGCTCTCTCTCTGTCACACACACTGCGCGCGCGCACGCACACACGCACACACACATATGCTCGCACGCACACCGAGTGAGTGAGAAAACCACAGCGGAGAAGAGACTCTGGAGAGGAGGGGGAGAAAGGAGGAACTGAGAGAGGAAAAAAGAGGACAGGAGAGGGGAGGAAAGACAGAGGCAGGGAGGGCATGAGAGAGAGATAAGAACCAGAGGGAGGAGAGAGGTGACAAGCACAGAACAGAGAGACAGTGGGAGGTGGTGAGAAAGAGACATACAGAGAGAGACAGAGAGAGAGAGAGAGACAGAGAGACAGAGAGAGAGAGCGTGAGCAAGAGATGTGTGGTAGCTGTATCCAGTGAGAAACAACAGTAGCAACAGTAGTTGAAGTCTGGGAGCAGGAGCTCGTTGTAATCAAACACTGCTTTCTCCTGTACACGCCAGGGGAGGAGCTACAGCGCTCTCCCTCTCTCTCACACACGCAAACACACACACACTCATAAACAACCTTACTCGCACACTGAAGTAGCCTACAACTCCGGTAGTGCTCGCAGACACATAAATTAAAACCCTTCCGCTATAAAACCTTAAAATCCATTTAAGCAAAGGTTGCAGTCAGGACAGGTGACGTTAACTTCCCTTATATCTGCTACTCTCATGATCTATGCCTCGGCAAACCTCCGTGAGGTATGTGTGTGTGTGCGCACAGGGGAATGGTATGAACAAAGACTCAGGTAATGGAGGATCTCACAGACAGGCCTCTCCCAGGTAATAGAAAACATCTGGGCGACAGCCACAGAGACGTTTTTCCTCTTTCCCCCTCTCTCCCACTCAGCTCACAGAGACAACGCAAGGCTTTACAGAGCTGGGCGTCACTTATCACGTGTTCCTCGCTGGTCATGGTGACAGGGATTCTGTAGAAAGGGTTAACAGTTGCCTACATAGGATGGGTGGGACCAGCCACACTTGAGTAAGGACACGACTGTTGCTCAGGCCGTGGGTTTAAGATTGCAGCTTGTTGTGACTTCTGCTTACCCAAAATGCTCCCCGAGAGCCTCGTTCCACGCTGTTACATACCAGAGGTTCACAAGCCAATGATCCAAGAGGCCAAACACTGAAGTTGAAGCAGATGAAAATAGATGGCAGCTTTAAAGTATGGTTTGGCTCCTGAGAGGAAAAGAAGTTAGTTTGTGTGTGTGTGTGTGTGTGTGTGTGTGTTGCTGTGGCTTGTGTGCATATTTGGGGACACAGAGTGTGGATAGTGTGTAAGGCTCTTGGGTAACTAACCACTGCTAGCAGAGCTAGTTCCTTTATGGCTCAGTGTTAGTGTTAGCTGAGCTAGCTAGCTTCTTTATGGATCTTCCATTGTTAGCAGAAGCAGCACCTTAAGGACCTGCCACTGTTAGCAGAGCTAGGAGCTTAATGTATCTGCCACTGTTAGCAGAGCTAGGAGCTTAATGTATCTGCCACTGTTAGCAGAGCTAGGAGCTTAATGTATCTGCCTCGGTTAGCAGAGCGACCTAGAATGTTGATGGATCTGCCACTGGTAGGAGAGGCAGCACCTTGTGGAGCTGCCATTGTTAGCAGCTAGCATCTTTATGAATCTTCCACAGTTAGCAGACCTAGCTAGGACCTTAGGGATCTGCCACTGATTGGGACCTTTAGTAGCTAGTACCTTTACAACTATAACTATAACACCTTTATAACTTCGGCATACACTCCGGGCATAACCCCGCCTCAGAATACCGCAGAGACGGCACAACTCAGACATCAGCACCATAGCATCATAGGCCTGACTGTGCACGTGAAATTTCACACACACTCTCTCTCTTTCACTCGCTCACACACACACTCACACCAACAACCCCGTCCATCCGCCTACATACACACCCATGCACACGGACTAAAACACAAACACGGAAGCACACAAAGAATGATATGTTCTCAGCCCTCTTTAACATACACACCCACCTAGACCAACGGGCAGGCAGACACATGTTTGCACGTGCTCTCGAAGAATGGCCAGAACCAGGTGAGAGAGCCACCCAGGAGATCATGTTGAGGTAGCATGGCGATTCACATTCGAATGCCCAGATAAGGGAATCTATTCCACAGCCAGGTTCTCATTTCTGTGGTTAGCCACAGTTTGTCTGGCTAGCAGAGGCCAAAGAAGCCATGAGAGGAAGACACGTAAGATATCGGCCCACCTCAAAAATCCCAGTATTCCCATTTATTCTTAAGTGCCCACTGTTTTAAAAATAGCCAGATGGAAAAAAGTGCTCTATTCCCATCTCATTACTCATTCTGTGTGGGTGTGTGTCTCATATTGTGTGTGAGAGAGAGAGAGAAAGAGAGAGAGACTGTTTATTGTGGAGTCCAACTATTTCCTGCCATTATTTACTTTGAGGGACGTTCAGCCACAGTGTGTTATCAAACCCACAGTAATGGCTTAGAAGAGGGGAAAAAAGGATTTTATCTAAAATGACAAAATTGATCCTTGTGTTGCTTTTGGCAGCTACGCACCATTAGATGCCTCCTGCAAACAAAAGGGGTATGGGACGCAGTGAGGGCCGAGAACGGCTCAGCTAACCGCGGTAAAGCTCCGAGCGCGCGGAAGGAGAGACTGACGACCGTTTAAGCCAGTCTCCCTGAGGCGAAGGGAGCCGCCCTCTACCTCCGCCCTTTACCTTTTGGCGTTTCGATGTGATTTACAGCACCTTGGGGACCACGTGTCGTTTCCAGTCCCGGCGTTTAAGGCAATGCCGATATTCCACCAGTCTAAGCGTGCATAAGAAATAACCCATAACATCCCACAGTGGGACCACACATCGAGGTTCTGGGGCTGGCGCAGAAACATGATCCTGGTCTGGGATCAAGGCGAATTTCCTCCCAGATGTGTATAACAATAGTCAAATCCAATAATAATCCGAGCCCCTCAGAATGGAGAGGGCGCCGCTCTGTTGCAACTTGCGCCCACGATCGCTACACAGTCATCGCGTGCTTTAGCACCGACGGCGGTGCTCTTTAAACAGGATTAAGACGCTGCACAGAGCTAAAAACAGGAGGCACAGCACAGCAATGGCAGCGTGGCAATCTCATGGCTTCAGAATGCGAGGCCGGAACCTGATTGCGAACGGATCCACACCGGCAAGTGGCAAGTAAAGGCCCGGTCTGCAAGGCGCTATTTTGACTACTGTGCAGCGAACCGGCGCTCGGTGGTTTTCACGTGATCAGAGCGCATTTAATCTCGCTATAGCAAACAGCCTAAAATAGACTTGGTCTGCTCTTTTGTTCTTACCTTTGGAATTCCAGGTGTGTCCAGCCAGTCTGAATAAATAGCTTCAATGTTCAGGCCTCGGCTGAAACCAGAAACAGATACGCTGAGTTTTTGAATGGATAAAAAATGGATTAAAAAACTCTGTTTCAGCTCTCTTTCGGTGATTTTATTCTGGGCAGACTCTTAAAATCAACAGTGTCATGTTTTAAAATTGTAGGACTGTAGTGGACATATATGAGTGAGGCTGGTTTTTGGTTGATTGTAATTCAAGCTGGGGCCCTCTCAGGACATAGCAATCTTGTTAGCTTGCAGGAGCACACCTGCACATATAATCAACTAATGGATTCTCCCAGTTAGGTATGGGAGTCAACTATTCCAGCCCACAGCACGGCAAGGAAACGCATACACAGGAACCGAGGAAAGGGTTACGATGTTTGCCTCACTTTTGAAAAGGGAAATGTTTGCAAGAGTCCGGATAAATAAAGACAGACATTCACAAACACATATAGTGTATGTATCTGTAATATACGGCGTCTCTGAACTTGCATGCTGAGATTCTTTTAGCTGCTCTTGGCTCTGAGCAAGAATACTGTTTGAACTACTCAAATGGGTCTCACTATGATAATCTAATTCCCCATTATCAAAGCTAAGCAAATCTTACCCATGCTATTTTAATGCCTGCATGATTATATATGACTAAAACACTTCTCTTAAGCAACAAGTCCTACAGGAATGTAATGACATTTCAACATCCTGTTAATAACAATGGTGCTTTGTTGTAAACCTCAAAACCTTTGCTGGGATTTTCTGTAATATAAAACTGTTTGTTTCCCAAATAAGCAGTGTATGATGAAGATAATACAGCAACTAGGGGAATACTGATCTGACAAGAATGACTGCCTCTGTCCAAAACGCCGGATCCTTTTTTAAAGGTTAGATCAGGTACTAAAATAAGAACACAAATTCATCCCCGAGCTGAGCTAAACGTAAGACCCGTCAGACTCCTTTGGAGGACATGATTGGATGAGCTGAACACGAAGCCCTTGTTGTGCCTTTTACTCAAACATAAGGAGACATGCCACTGCCCCGGTCACGAAGATATACAATTCTGAGAAGCAGACGCCAGCACTGACCGCCGAGATCTTTCACTTGGACATGAAATTACACACCGGTTACATATCAGTTACAATTACACACTGTGTATACCTTTGACGTAGCACATGAAAGCTAGATAATATAAATTAATGTGTAACTGGTAAAATTTTACAGCAGATTGAGAAAAACGGACTGAGAGTTCTGTGGGAAAGGGAAGAGAGCAGGGGCAGGGGCTGGGGTTAGATCATTTGAGACAAAAGACCAAAAAATGTGGAGATGTTTGCTCGCTGCCGTTTTTTCCCCCGAACAACAAGATCATCCTTTGTTTTGACTTGGCCAGCGAGGGCCTGAACTGGCCAGATTAGCACCAGTGTTGGTGGGGGGGGGGGAATGAGGGGACCAGAAGGGCAGTGGGCAAGTTTGTTGATGGAGACACCTGAGCTTACAGCTCAACGCAGGACCCAACAGCTGCTTGACCCAGCTGTGATGTCCCCTGGGGAAAAACAAAGCAAAAAAAAACAAAAAACAAAAAAGAGCCCCTACCAGCCAGACAAACAGGCAGCAATGGTGGCCCACGTACTGAGGCTAAGCAGATTCAGCTGAACCTTAATCGCCACGGCATGTCATATATGAAAGTAAAGACGGGATCTGGCAAAAGACGTTGAGCTAACAGGAAACAAGCAGTTAACAGCCCAAACAGTGATAGGTTTGGTTGGAAAATCAACAAATCTAAGGTGCCTACAGCGCTGGGCTAATTTAATGCAACAGACTGTGGAATTACTCAGCCCTCACAATGAAGAGCTCGTGCTCAAAACCCCATTTGATGGCAGCAGAGGCGTTCGACGAGTCGGCGAATCATTCAGCAGTCACGATGGTAACGTAGCGCACGCCTACCTGCTCAAAGCTGGGAACTCATCCAGGAACATCTGAAGGAAGTCCTGCATCAGAACATACGAGGATTGGTGACATTAAACATGCAGTTACAGCCCATCTGAAACGCACACCCACAGTTTTCTCCACCCAGTGTGCTGGCACCATGGGTCTGTCAGGAGTGGTCATGCAAACAGCCTCTAATCCAATTCAATAACTACTCCACAGTCGTGTGTATGGTTTGGAAGTCTGGCGTAGGCACAGTGCATTCTGGGAATGATTTTTACTAAATACTGCAATGGTACATATTTCCACGACTATGTACTTCATAGTAAAGGTCCAATAAATGCATAAAAAATGCATAAATGTTGTTCTAAAGACACGTAGTTCCTTTAGAAAATCCTAATACCTGAGACAGAATGAGTTGCCCATGGAATCTCATCACAAAGACTCTGAAGAAGCCCAAGAACTCGCTCTCGCCCACCTCACCGGCCAGGAACCTCAGCAGGAAGTAACCCTTGCAGAGAGACCAGAAACACAACATTCTCAGATCCCCACACGGCGCGGGCCGCGGCATAAGATTACAGGGCATGTTCACCTAAACACCGAGCGGATGTTTAAATGCCCGTCATCTGCAGTTTCGTTTTACGAGACAAGCGGGGTTCACTTGCACAGCCCGAGGACTTTTAAACCACCGCCGGCTTACCTTGAGGTAGTGGACCTGCATGAACGGCTTTGCTGGGTTGAGGGCGTGCTTCACTACAGAGGCTCCAGACTCGCTGGCTTCTCCCGTCGTCTCTTTATTGGGCCTGCGAAAGCAACGCGGGCGGAGGGCAGTTAGCAGAGCCAGGGGCCGTTAGGGAGAAGTGCTGCATTGCTCAAGGTCTGAGTGCAGTTACCCTGACAGCAGCGGACACTGAAACGCACTTAACAGCCCACTAAACGCCTCGGCTGCACTCGCGTTTTGCAAGAGGCGGGCGGACGGATCTCGGATCCCTCATACCCGCAAGCCCGTGCGCAAGCCCTGCTAGGCATCAGCACCATGCGCGCGAGATTTTGGGCTCTTGGAATTTTGGGCTCTTTGGTCTTTGCAAGTGAGCAAACGAGCAAAAAGCAACGTTGCAAATACGCGAGCAGGTTAACAAGTACTGCAATTATACAAGGTTTTTCAGGCATTTCAGTGTAGATAATCTGTGCTGCATGTTGCATGAGGTGCATCCCATTTGGGTCCGTATGCAATGGTGGCCAGTAGTAATACACATCGACACGGTTCTGGCGGGACGTATGGGCTTTTGTTTGCCGCTGGGCGTACCCACGCCGTCTAACGACTGATAGAGCAAGTCCAGGGGCAGCCAGTGGTGACACACGCAGGGCCCGTGGCCATGGCGACGCGTGTGATGATTACCCCGGTTTAAAAAGGATCGATCCGTGGCAGGAGATTAACCGGACTCGTCCGGAAACGTTTCCCGCAGGAACTGCCCCCCCCCCCCCCCCGCACGGTCAATAGACGGGCGCCCGCCGGCCCCCGGGACCCCGGCACTGTGTAACAAATCATTTCCTTTTTCACACGGACCGAGGCGGAGGCGGTGTTAAAAGGCACACGCACGAGCGTTGCTGGGGGCGGGGGAGGGGGAGCACACCGGACCTTGCCTGCGGTTCTCCGGGCAGGCAGTATTGATCACGACGAGCCAGTGTATGGAAGCTTAGTGATCCACAAGGGCTCCTCGCCCATTGGGGGAACCGCACCTTTCCAACGTCGATTCCGTGAATCGACGTGTATTCTGTGAATCAACGTGAACAGAAAGCAAAACTCTACCCACCAAACACCCTAAAATTATCCGGAAAACGATTCTTTGTTGATTCTCCTTCCCGTCCACCAGTGGTTACAACGGTAAGAGAAGCGATGTGTGGTTTGGCTTTGCCGCCTGGTCTCTGATGGGTGCCCGGGCCTCTCTGAGACTCCTGGGGCTGGGACCGCGCCTGGTGCGTGGGAGTTGGGAGCGACGCGGCGGTCAACCGGCCTGCCAACCCGTCGTGCACCGATCCACTCAGGTGAGGGGAACAGGACGCGCGGGAAGCGTCTCTCGGGCGGCCCAAGCCAGCTCGGCGTGAGCAGGATCCGACGCCCCACACGCTCCCCGCGGCTCCCCCGCGTGCCGCTTCCCCGCGCGCCGCTTCTCACCACTTCTGTTGGCGCGTTGACGTTTTATACGCTTCGTGTCCAGAAATACAGCCCTGAAAACTGCGCGTACTCACTCACTCTGTCTCTCTTCCTTTCTCTTGCTCTCTCTGGGTGACTCTGATAAGGGTGACTCCCTTTAACACACAGCTCCTATCTTTCCTGGACACCCAGGGAGACAGAAAAAGAAAGACAAGGAGAGAGAGATGGAGACAGGGGGGGGGGGTGGACAACTAAAAGTGTCCATCCACGGGCGCTTAGCCAAGAAGTGTCAAAAAAAGAGAGAGAGAAAAGATGACTAAGAACCAGTGATGCCTAAACAGAACCCCTACGTCCACCTTCATCAAAGGGGAAAAAAATGATTTGTTGGAAACTAGGTGGACCTGCTAGAATCAAAGCATTGGCCAGTTTGCACTTGGTTTGGGCCCTGTGGGGAAATTCTTGAATTCCCGTCAACACAATTGACAGTAAGTAGACCCTTGTCAGAAAGCCAGTGGTTGATTACAGCGTCATACAACACGAGAAGTCAGCTGACGTAACTCCTCTTGCAATTGGCCGTGGCCCAGTTAGCAACAGCGGGCAGCGCCATTCAGAAGCCACGCCTCCAGCACAGCCATAAAGCAGCAGCAATTGCGGAAAAAAAAAACTGGCCGACAATACCACGGTACCGGGACCGAAACAAAGAGCGTGTGTACAAAACACAAAAGTGTGGACCTGTCAAAGTGATTTCAGAGCTCCAGTTCAGAAAAACACAATTGATTATAGCCCTAGGATGGAAAATACGCCTTCATTTCTGGACAGCCAGGACAGAGGCTGGAATACAACACTAGACTTTAGGGCTGGACACATCAAGCCATTTGATCGACACAGCATCATAAATACATATCCCAGAATCCCCTCTCTAGATTCTACGGCAGCCACTTTCTGGAATGCTGGTGTTCATATAGAATATGTGCATTATTAGCCTCTAATGTGCTAATGTCCTATATGGACATCACTGGTAAGTATGTTTGTATAGTATATACACATGCTAACCCTGAAATGTTCAAACCTAGTTCTGTACAAGGGAATGATGGAGTGTACAGTGTGAGGGGTGATCTGGTCCCAGCCTCTGGGCAGCCGTAGGAAGAGTGTGTGTTAGAAAATTGACGCAAATCACTTTCAAATGTCTACAAGTTCTTAAAGCGTTGCCTGTGTGTGTTGAAAAGCCCCCTGAACACTCTGAATACGCATCACGCTGTCTACGCCCTTACACACTCCCAAGTCACTTTAACAGGAACACGCACCTTCTACTTACACTCACTTATTACATATTTCAACGTTATACGCTGGATCCTGTTGGGGCTGCAGACTGGTGTTAACCCAACACTAACGCTGACCCAACACTGCTATGTGTTTTTAGAGCTGGCATGAGTTTATCAGGCACAGCAGGGTTTGAGGTACAGCAGGCTTTGATTTCCATGTGCCAGTATCACTGCTGGTTTGTGAGAGGCCTGCCACGAAAATACCAGCCAACAAAGGTCATGTGGTCAGACACTGACCACTGCTGAGGGGAGGGAGGGCTAGCAAAGCAAGGCGCGTTTATTTATACATCACCTTTCGTACATTGAGGTCATTCAAACTACAGCTCATATACATAAAAAAAAAAGAGCTATAGACCCTGACCATACACCTTCAAAGTGTACCCGCATGTCAGGCACATAGAACTTCTACTAGGGATAAAATGCTTTTGGGTAGCCAATGTCTATAAACACACCGACGTCGGTCTGCTTCGTCACTTAACGGCAACGTATTTCTCTTTTACGTAAAGGTAAATATTGCCGTTTCCCGCTCGGCCACAGACGAGGGCCTGTCTTGTGCGATGAGCCCTTTTTAAAGCCGTCTTTTTGGCAGCGTTGGCCGGCTAGCAGCATGGTGGGGCCGCGTCTCGGAGCACGAGCGGCTGCGTTTCGCCTGTTAGGACCGTCGAGAGCGTCGGCGGCGCGGGAGGCCTTCGCACAGCATGGCCATGAGTCACAGCCACAGGTCAGTGGCACGTGCCATTAGGAAGCATAGCAAAGGGGCGGGGGCATCTCTGACATATGTGAAGAAATGCTTTGAACGGACTGTAGGTGAGGTCTAGAGTCAGGAGGGGGACTGATCCAGGATCAGGGCCAGCTAGGCAGGGGCCTTTGAAGCAGTGGGACCCCCCACACACTGGCCAAAGTGGAATCAGCCAAACCGCTACGCGTACGCATGCAGTCACACACAAGTCTTACTCATAACACTTGCAAAGTCGAAATCTGGTGGAGATGTGTGTTTATGTGAAGCCCACGGACAGAACAATATTTCAGGAAATGATCCGGTAGCCCCATATGTGATTTTATCTCCACCATAGACATGCCATCGTTTCTATACAGCAAAATGTAGGTCAGTAAATATTGTTAAACACATTTCGATAAAAAAAAAGGTAGAGTTATTTTAAGAGGATCTTTAAGATTCAAGACAGCTGGACAAGGATGCTGTGCTGTAAGAAAGACGGAAATAAAAACTAATTCCTAGCCCGACACCGGGTGCGCTGGTTTAAGTGCGTCCTTCAACTAAAAGCCAACGAGGACATGAAGTCAATAGCAGGCTAGTGGGTGAAAGTGGCTCTTTTTCTGAAAATGAAAGAAGGCCGATGTTACATAACAGGTGCGACATTAGAAAATGCTTCCCTGATATTTCGTACGCTCAGGCCACGATTTATCGAGCTCCCAATAAAGAGCGCCAATACGCGTGGGCCGTCCGGAACAAAATAATGTGGGCAGGTGCTTTGCGGGTGATCTAAAAAAAAAATGTTTTTTAAATGCTGTTCATGAACAAAGGAACACAGAGGCAACATTAAAATACAATAAAAGCCAAATGGCGCTGAGGCGTCAGACCTGAGGACCTGCAGGTCTTCTTCTGAATTCACCACTTCATCCCTCAGCCTCCTCCAGCGCAGCAGTGCCTTCAGTTCCCTCTGCTGCTGCTCCTCGGGGCTGCCCAGCTGAAACGCCGTGCGTGCGCGAGACAAAAACAGAAAATAGACATAATGAGAGGGTTACGACCTCACCAAGCCAGCCCTCGCACACAGTTTTAGATGTTAACATGGGTGCATTTGCACAATACATTGCAGTGCCACCTACAGGATCGTGGCACCATCATTATGTACATGTAAAACTGTAGTTAACCTATGATGAATCTTCCTGCTTAAGTGTGATGAGACCGAGGAGGATTACGGGGCATTCGATGTTCTTTCTTCTGCTAATTAGTATTGGTGTTTCTGGGCAAACTGAAACAATGATGGATTGGTTTTGCAGAGTGAAGAAATCTTTTGCGAGTTGAAGAGTCACAGGCTTTCGAGAATGTGCTCTTTTCCAGGAAGCGCATTTAGGTAATTGCAGGAAAAAAGCCACGGTGAAGAACTGTCTAGCAAATTCTTGCGAACATTCACAGCCACTATTTTTGTGGGTGAAAATTAATGGAAAAACTGTTTTTATTTAAAAGCACTCTAATGATCTCTAATTGAGAGAGAGAGAGAGAGAGAGAGCTATATTGACGGAGCACAGCAAGCGTGCCAGACCACAGGAATGAGAACAGCTTTCCACGCAGAAACATGGGCTGGTTCCTCCTCGTCTTGAGCTGGTGAGAGCGGAGCCGGCACCTGTTGGACTCTGGCCCAAAGCACGTCCTCCAGGTAGGTGGCGAATCCCTCGCTGATCCACTCCTCCGTCCAGTCCCGCGCGCCGATGGCCAGGCCGAACCAGGAGTGGGCGATCTCGTGGCACAGCCTCTGCCCACGCAGGCCGCTCTCCCCCGCCAACACACTCTGGGACAGGAAGATGACGTGGGGGCTGGGAAATACAAAACACACCCAGGATTCATTCAGAAACGCGTGTGCCTGGCATGTGCCTGTTCTTATTCTGCTGCACGGATTCTACGTGGTTCGAAATGACAAAAAAAATGTCGTGGCCGAGTAGCGCAAAGCCTGTAAATGTTTGATCGGGCAACCTGAGCTAGTGGATCAGCACCGGACGAACGGCAAAAACTCCCAACCACGGCAGGTGCGAGGTTTTCCCGCCACGGGGATGATCGCCCGGTGTCGACACGAAAGCTCTGGGATTTTCCACTGCAGCGCAGCCTGTCATTAAGGAGGAGGGACGCCGAAGTCTGAACGATGCCTTGCGGATGGCGGAGAGGCTGTCCGGACCGCGCCCTTCAAAGCAGCATTCCCAAGGCATGCGCTAACGGGGGCTAAATTAGAGGACTGGCGTGCTGCCGCTGCGCTAGCGGTAGTCGCTCGTCAGCAGGTCTGGCTTGCTTACAAAACAGCTCGAGGGAGGGGCCGGCAACAAAAGAGTGACAAGTGCCCGAAACAGCTCAGCCTTGAAAATCACACTTTAAAACACTGAACACACACTACTACTAGAATAAACATGTCTCTGATATACACAGTCTCTTCTGGCTGGGGCACTGGGTGTTTATCTAACCTTGAGTTCGAGAATCCAGTCACTCACAGCGCTCGGGACGGTGAAACGTGGCAGTGTTTGTCTCATCTCTGTGGATTACCTCAGGTGACCTTTCCAGGAGGGTTGCCTGGTGCACAGGCAGTAAAGCAAACAGTTCTTTATCAGGACACTGCCCCAGGGGCAGAGCGGGCGGAGGGAGAAAGTGGCTGCCGCCGTTCCTGGGGGTCTGCGGCCTGGCTAACTGGCGACGGGACATTTTTCGGAACGAGAAGCGCGACCCAGCAGACGACCCACCTCGCACCTTTGAGTGGCGGCAGACACGCATGCTGCGTTTGCGTCTGGTGACGTCTTCTAGCTCGGTGGCGCATCCATGCAAAACGTCAGGCCTGAACCATGGTGGGGGGGAGGGTCCTCACGGAGGGGCCCTAAGCCCTCCTTTTTAAGCCACTCCGATTCGTCACAGGCATCAAGCCCGCAGGCTCTGATCAAGCCATAGAGGTGTTGCTCATGAAGCCGAGCTTGGGGAGGGCGAGACTAAACCATTTCCTCCGGACGGGGGGGGGGGCCGGACGGAAGTTCGCAGGGAGCCGCCACAGGGATACTGGCCGCCATCCAAAAAGCACACAGCTCTGGAACGGCTCACCTGCCGTCCCAACCGCAGTGATTACAAGGCATGCGGGAACGCTCTAGCAAAATAGAGGGAAGTTCTAATTGCTAGAAAGCTCTGCATGCTTCACCAGTATTAAAGGGCAAATCCCAAATTTTCCAAAGAAGACCTGGACTTTAATCTTCTGCAGATCCACCAGACAGAGAAGCAAGTCGCTCGCATGGCCCTCCCTGTCGCCGGGGAACTTGGAACCCACTGAGAGGAGTTGAGCTATAAGCCCCATGTTGATTAAGTATGAGGAATTTTTTTTTTCCACACCGCAAAGCAGACCTTCCATATCATCCAACACCAAAACCTCTAAAGGCTGAAATCTGCAAAAGTTTGCGTTTGCTTTTTGCAGAAACTCTGACTGAACTACAAATAAAGAAGGTACACCGGTGTTACTGGAGCCGTAACGAAGGGGAGCTAAGAGGCGGACGCAAATGCTGAGGAGAGCTGGATTTATTAGCTTGGGTGCTAACAGGCACAACCCCAGTAGCCTCTTCTAGCCGAGCCGTACCTACCCGGAGGGTACGAGCACGATGAGACATAGTGCATTTATAGAAGTGTACAACGGAACAAGAGACCAAGAACCAGACAGAATAAAACAGTTTAACAAAAGACAAAGAGTACAACTAACTCAGCTAGACAATAATAACCATACAGATAATCAGGAGGCTACCTGGGGAAAACAGAGAGGAGGGCCAAGGCAACCTAACAGGGAAATATAACACAAAGGATAACAAAACCAAGGGAACGCACATCTATACTAGGCCACTACACAGGGAGAGTACAGAAACCTTAACATGAAACCACAATATAACACATTAGCAGCGAATACAAACTAGAAGATCATGAGCATAGAAACCAAGGGAACTCAAACACAGGGAACAAATACACCAAACAAATCAACTCATTAACAAGAAACACCCGAAAGCAAACCAAGGGGGCAGAGACAGAATTGACATAATAGACCAGGAGGTGAAGAGAAAAGGAAGACACGGACAGGACTGAGCGAAGGAACGGATCCAGACGTGGCTAAATGGAAGACACGGACAGTAGTGACAGGAGGGGAGGAACCATACGTGACAGGAACAGTGTTAAAGGCGTCATGAACCTTGAACCGTATTAAAGGTGTCATGAACGTTGGGGCTACACAGATCCCAGCGTCACATGGCTTTAGCACGGCTTCCTAAAGTTCTAACCACGCAACTTTGCTCCACAGGAACTTTCTCTTGAAGATCTCAGATATCAAACTAACCCCTCAGGGCTGTTCACTCCGTGCCAGTACTGCTCCCTTTGAGGACCGTGAACTGTGCAGTCACAGTGGCTGTGGCAAATGGCCTCCGACTGACAGCAAAAACTCGCTAACCACCTCGGAGGAGCTCGAAACCCAGCTGCAGACGGGGCATGCAGTCCTCCTTCTCTCCAGTCATGGTACATAAAGGCGTTCTGGGGAGAGGGAGAGCAGTTAAAGGGGACGCGGGGGTGGGGGGGAGGGGCGTGTACGAATAAACAAGCCATTTTTCTCTGTGGCTCCAGGACTCCTGTGTAAAGGCTACGATCTGCAGAGCACGGGAGGGACATGCAGGCTTCTACAGCAAGCGGGAGATTCCTGACAGGAGGAGCGACGTAGCCGCCAAACTCAGAGGCGGCAAAACTGGCGGAATGCGAGGGAATCACCTTCTTTCGTGCAGGGAGAGGATAATGTCACTCTATTTTTAGCATAAGAAAGACAGAAAGTAGAACATAATGGGTCTGATTTCAAATCCGACGGAATCGACTTTCTTCCCTGGGGAAGGCCAGTGCACAATCGCAGCCCTGTGGGCAAGAGGGGTGGGGGGTTTGGTGGCCGGTGGGGGGGGGGGGGGTTTGGTGGTGGAAAGAACAAATCATGGCTCATCTAAAATTAGCCCCAGGAGTTGATTTGTGCCCTCTGTCCATTAATCTTATTTGCCAACAGATGAAATAAGCTGTCTTTTGTAGTGAGAGCCAACAAATGCCCTACACCCAAAGGCTGCCATTATGTTATTGACAGCTCCCACAGGAAGTCGCTCTGATGAGAAAGAATCCAAGTGTCAGCCAAATGTAACCTTACCCAGTCATGGCCACGCTGAAAGTTAAGATACACGTATGGATTACAGAACAAAGGCATGGACCTTTACCCACGATGCCAAAGTCAACAGCATTGTACCCAAGACACTTCTGAGGAAAGGTATATTAAAAAGCCCTAGGCCATTCTTATAGACATGCCTACTACTCCAGACAAAAACAAAAACCAGTATACATAGAGCTTTGGTGGAAGTGGATCCATTACTCGCTGAAGAAACTTCACTGCTCCAAAGTTGTCCTAAGAGTCTGCTTTAGGCTGTTGTGATACACCCAACCTGACTTCAGCACATCCAACCTTCAACCTGTATTGTCTCGGCGGGGGGGGGGATACAGACCACGAACGTACACACCGGCTCACACTACACACTCGCAGGTAAAACAATGATAGACACAGATGCACACATCTGACACTTCACTCAGAAACCCGTCTTCCTTTCGAGACGGCGTTGACACGTTAGTAAGAGATTTATATGAAACATGAGAAGGTCACGCGGTGAAGACAAGCACGCATGTGACTGGCGTTTAAAAACAGCCCAACAGACCGGCGTGTAAAAACAGCCCAGCAGCCTGTGTGAGGTTTGATTTCCAGCGTATCAGTAGGGCTGTTCAAAACCAAACACCCTTTTCCACAATCACCTTCTTTTTAAACAAAACAAAACAAAAAAAAAACTCTGACTTTAAATGTCTGGCATTCGCGTCCGGGTGGGGGAGGGAGGGGGGTTCCCGCAGAGTCACTCCGCACATGCCAGTCCTTTTTAGGCCGGGTCGCGCGCGGCCAACGTCGAATCCCGTGAATAGATACGAGCGTGATATGAGGGGCCGTCGGCGTGAGGGAAACGGCCCTGAAGTCCTCCTGCTGTCGGCGTCCTCCGTAGTGCCGGCGAGCTTGTGCAGGGGGGCGCGGCGTGCAAACGTGGCTGCGCCGCGTTAGCGGCTGTGTGACGTGCAAGGCAGCGGCGGGGGCGTTAACCCCGCGCGGGACCCGCCGTCCGGCCTGCGGAACCAAAGCAGATGTTTGCATGAAGGCGTGCGTTTACTGCGCGCGTGAGGCCTCTCTCCTCCTCCTCTCTCTCTCTCTCTTCTCCCTCTCTCTCTCTCTGCCTCTCTTTCTTTTCATGAGCTCCCTGGAGTCCTTCAAGGTTATCTACAGCATGCAAGAATGAGACCATCACTGAGGAATCTGGCGTGCACGGAATGCCGGGGGAACTGTATGCGCGGTGCTATCAGACGGAGCGATCTCACTGACCTCTTGTTTTCGGTAAAAAGCAAGGAAATGCCTTTGTTAGATCCCAAAAAGAATGCTAAGTGGCAAACAGAGGCCTCTTATTCTAACTCTGAGGTATCGCAGGCGATGGGCCTAGATGGTCCATGAGTTACGCAAGGCCACACAGCTTGTCTTAACCCACGTCTGGATTCATGCTGAAAATGGTCATTCGATCAAGGTGCTGTGCACACGGTAACATATGGACTACAATTTATGGCCCAATTTGGCCAGCTCCACTGAGGGATTCCGGCTTGAAGCATCGATACAAATTGGCTTTGGCCGCCGGGGACGTCAGGCCTGGGGTCGGTGAGACCGGCGCGCTGGCGGGAGACTGATGGCGTAACGCGGCCAATACAAAGTCTGCGACGTGATCCCGTTCCACACTCTGTCCTCCCCCTGTGTGCGAACAGCGATCGCGCGAGAAGGCCGGAAGGTGCCTTGAGGAATTACACACGTCTCTCCCGGGGCACGCCTGTGGAGGAACGGGCAGGTCAAGGGTGATCGCAGGGCCTTTTCGGGACATCGCCCGGTGCGGTGATGTGGGCGTGGCCTTCCGAGCGGCACCCGACGGCATTACGAGGCGGTGAATGGTCCGGGTGATCTGCCACTGCTTCTCCTTCCTTAAATCAGCCGTACAGCCAAAACAAACTCGTACAATGCGGGCTTAATTCATTCAGCCTCTAGCTCTCCTGCAGCCCCCCAACCCCCTCTCCCACCCCTCTCCCGCCCCTCCCCCGCCCCTCCCCCGGTCAAACTGGCAACAGGCTTGTTTGAAAGCTAGCAGACAGAGTTATGAGCCTGCAGACAGCACCTCAGCTCCAGGAGTCATATTAGTGCCGAGTGGCTAAGCCGAGGCCACCAGGCTGCTCCTGAGATACTGCGAAGATGAAGTGAGGAAGCAGGGTCCCTCCCGATAACCAGGCAGGAATGTACTTATAATAACAACGTGCACTCTAGGCTGGACCCTGCCGTCTTCATTACAGATGGCTGTCGGGAGGCGGGAGGGGGAGGAGACTCGAGCCGAAGCAGGTTTGACGCGCGGGCTGTTGCCGTCGCCTGGAGACGGCCCTCGCTCCTCGCCCAGGTGCGGAGGAGCGCGCCCTGCGCTTTCGCCCGCCGCAGCCTTTTGCGTGCAGAAGGGAAGGAGGAAAGGAGGAGAAAATCCCCTCTGCGAAGATTTCCAGAGAAAAACACCCCATCCTTGACAATTTGATTAACAGCTGTCTTTTGTGCCAAAGTCCCTCCGCTCGGAAAGACTGTTCCTGTCGCACACTTCTTAGGTTACTCAGCAATCACAGCGGAGAAGAGGAGAGAAAGAAAATGACCTTGGAGAGAGAGAAAGAGAATAAATGTTGGAGCCAGAAAGGACAGAGGGAGAAAGGGAGAGAGAGCAGAGAGAGAATGAATGTTTGAGCCAGAATAACAGAGAGAGAGAACGAGGGAGAGAATTAATGTTAAATGCCAGAATGAGAGAGAAAGAGAGAAGATGAGTATAGAGCCAGAACAGCAGAGAGAGAGAGCGAGAGAGAGAGAGAGAGAGAGAGAGAGAGAGAGAGAGAGAGAGTACGTAGCTCAGGCTTTGGCAATCCAAACGTGCCATTATTTGTCATGCCAATAAACCACCTTGAATTGAACTGGGAACGAGAGAAACAAAGGTAGAAAGAAAAGGAATATAAGGACAAGAATTGGGGACAGAAAGTCAGAGAGAGAGAGAGAGAGAGAGAGAGAGAGAGAGAGAGAGAGAGAGAGGTCTATTTAAATGGTGTTATCTCAGCGTCCCTTTCGGCCTGGATACACCAGCACATTCCACAAGCTTCGCATGCATCGCCCACATTACACTCCGCACCCATGGGACTCTGTTCGCCATCCCCCATATGGTCATTTTAAGAGTGCCTGAACAGCTCAAGTAAGCACACAAACGTGCACCAAGCCTGCGGCTCAGTGACTCCCCAGAAATCCCGCCAGCCTCCGTCAAGCGACACCCAGACAGGTCGCGAACAAGGTGTCACAACTGCGAGGCGGACGAATGAAAAGGTTGGGGCTGACAGAAGTGTGGTGTCGAGATAATTGGCCTCAAAGTTTCTCGCTCCCTGAGGACGTTAAGAGACAAACCAAAAGTAATTTTTACATTTCTGAGAAAGTCCTGAGAAATCAACTTTCTAAAATCACATCAAAGTTTTACTATTATTATTATGATGCGACAATGGCAGATCAAAGGTTTTGATTGGTTGACTGGTTGCTAGCGCAATCTTTACTATCAATGCTACTTGGTAATATGAGCAGAATTTCAAAATAAAAATATCTGCCTCTCCTTTCTAAGGGGGACAGGTGTGGTGTGCTGAACAACATAAGCTGGCCAAGCACTTCACTCTCTCATGCATTTTAAGAGTCATCCAATCACCATATCCAATCTTCATCTCTGATTAATAATCATATAGTATTCAAGAAGGGCCCGAAGCCAATCTCACCCACCGAAGCGCCTTGATTATAATGAATCCAATACAAAGGGACAGACTGTTAAGCAGTTATGCGGCTTCAAATTGGCACCTCCGACGTATGAAAGGCAAATATTAAGCTACAGCCATAATCTGTTTCCTGGGCTTCACTGCCTTTTTCCCCCCAGTCAAGTGCTAAACTGTTCAGACCCCCTCCCAACGGTTCGACTTTCCATTCTAATAGATGACGATATGCCACTGTCAAATGACATTCTGATATGGACACGCGAGCTTGCAGTTTCTGAAGGGCTCGTGTGGGTGTGGCCATATCCTACAGGGCGGGACCACGGGGCGTCGATTCACGCCTTTGAGCGGCGGTGTAAGTGAAAGCCAGGCTGGGACTTGAGCACCCCGTCCTGGAGCTGCTCACGCAACTCCGGCCACACCTTCTGGGGTGAACGAGGTCTCACATCACCTCACCAGCTTGTTTTTGTGCAACAGGTGAGACCATAAAAGTTGGCCAGCAGTCAGAGCTCCAGGGGAGGAGGATTCTTTCTTACCGTCTGCAGGCAGGAACAACCTCACTCCGCCCCACTTCGAGGACTAGCAAGCTTAAGGAGACAGGTGACTCTAAGTAGGCCTTTCCCTCATTTTTAAAGAAGGCCACGGGGCAGGAGGGGTTCATAATTCTTGCGGTAGGTGACGGTTGCATGACAGTTCGATTCAGGCCTTAATGGATGGGTTGATTTTTGCAGGATACCTCACCTGTTCTGCAGCATGCCACATAGCTTCATTAGCGCTCCGGCTGTGGGAATGCTAAGGCTGTTCGAAGGAATGTTCTTCAACTGAGGAAGGGCAAAAGAGACCAATAATGTCAGATGCAGAAACAAATGAATCGCACGGTAACAGGCCGCGATGTGGTATTCATGGGGCCTAATAAAAAGAGGCGTTGTGGGCGTGTTAGCATGCCTGAGATTTAAAAAAAAAAGTGTTAATGAGAACATCAGGATGCCGGTGAAGCATCTTGACGAGGATTCCGCCTTCAGCGTTCCTCTCACGTGCTTGTGGGCGAATCCATCAGATCTGACTCATAATATGCAGAAATCATTCCTGGAAACAGCACTAGTGCCTTTTTGTTTTTTCCACCAACATATCACTGACCACTAACCATATTTCACAAAAATTGTTTATACAACCCAAAACTGGACCTGGCCCGCTTTTCTGTCATTTTTTTTTCCAAGACTCACGGGCTCCTTCTGGTGCCCAGATCTCCCCCCCCCGACACGGCGTGTGAAACGTCCTTCGGAATTGCGCGCGCAGATCCACCCGGAGCCGAGGCAGCCTCCTCCGAGAGAAGACCATGCCCATACTGGTACATCTGGCAGGCGAAGCATTCCAGCAACGCCGTGCCACGGCAGGAAAAGAACAGCAAGCGCAACAACAAGGGAATATTAAGGGGCGCAGATCAGGCCGCCCGAAAGAGACGCTGGCACGGCGGAGCGGCGTGCTGGAGCTGCTGGCGTGTCGTTACGTCACCAGAGCCTAGACGTCCCCTACGTGACCTGGCAGCAATACGCAGGCCGGGATGACGACCGCATTCCTCCCAGACACATTTCCTGCAACCTCAAACGCATGACCCACATATAGATAACACGGGTTCAGTTAAAAGCCGATATTTTGTAACGGACCAGGTTCTTCATGGGTGACTTTTTACGTTTTGTTTTGGTTTTTTTTGCAGAGAAACCAGAGCAAAGTAATGTGGGTACAGGCGAACAGTAAGAAGCACCCGTGCACACACACACACATACACACTCATACACGCACACACACACACACACACACTCATACACCCACACGCACGAGCACACACACACTCACACACACACACAAAGCCAGACCAGCCTTTGCTTGACTTCTTAATCTTGAACTTCCTGCCCTCCCTTCCCGCTTATCTGAGTACAAAAAATGCCCCCTTCATGATGTCCCCAACCCAGTCTGAAAATGAAGGAGCATGAAATAAAAGCAGCAGCTGGCCTGGCCCCAAGGACTAAGGCCCACATACTTCCCAAATTTTTAGATTAAATAGTTCCCGTCTCTGAAGTAGTTCCAGGAGCTAATGGCTTTTGTTGCTGGGAATAATCCACACATCCTCTCCCACATCCTGGGGGAACTGCGTTTCAAAGTGCCCTTCTCCCACCCCCACCCCAATTTTGTTGACCGCTCGTTTTCCTCTGATTTGGTTGAACCTAGCTTTTAAGGTGAGACCTGTAGGACCGTACCATTCCCCCCCGAGCAGGGGACGACTGCCTGTCTACCGCCGCGATCCACGTGTGCGCAGAGAAGAAAGAAGGAGAATTCCCTTCCTCTCACAAACAGCCGTATTTCCGTTGTCCCGCGTCACCTAATGCAGTTGAGACCGTGAGCGTAACAATACACTGTGGCTGCTAAATAAAAGATAAACACCCCTAAAAAGTGAAGCAGGGAGCCCTGAGCCGCACTCTGGCCCAAAGCAAACAGAGAAAGGCGCGCCTAATTCGGAGAAGAAAAACAGTAGCAGACTGACCACCATGTCGGTTATATACCTACCGCTAATTAGAACGTGACATTTTCTTCTGCTAAATAGCTGGAACCTGCCCGGGGCAGCGTGTAATGACCTCACATCCTATGGAACACTTATTCCTGGCCAGAGAGATGGTGGGAACCACGGGAACCCACCTACGGCCACCCAAGAGCATGTTTACTTGATCCGCTGCAAGATGGTAAACCTCCTCGCTTTTTGCTTACATATCCGTTGATGATTCATTCCAAATTATAAGGCATGCCGCTCTATGAAATTAGAGTGTTTGTTTAGCATCGGAAATATGCAACGTCCCGGGTACACTACAAACAAGAGACGTCAAAAGTAAAATAAAATACATTTTAAATGTATCTTCTGTATACCGGTCTCTGCAAAGCAAAAGCCTTGGCAGTCACTTAGTAACTTGGCCGTAGTACGGGGAACGAAGGTTCGCTGGAGTTATAAAGCAAGCATTTAAAGTCATGTAGGACACACCCACCACCTCACATGCACAGAGTGGCGGACACACCAGAGTGTTTAACGCAGGCAGCCCGTACACAAACAGTTGGTGCCCTCAAGGCTGATGCCCAGAGGGGCAAGGAGTAACGGAATGACACGGATGCCAAGTGGTGGTTCGATTTCCAACGAGTCCTTCTGCTCAGAAGCCTTGCTTGACCAGCTAAACAAGACAGCCCGGTGTGCGTGTAAACGGCCTGAGAGGAGTAAGCGGAGCTACACAGAACTCCACTGACTGGCCGAGGCAGGCGGGGAGGGCTAACGTTCCTCTCTGGTTCGGAGACGGGGGGGGGGCACGTGGCTCTGGGCAGATTTACGGTGGAAAAACACAAAGGCAAACATGGAGAGCATGCACAAAAAATGAAAAAGAAAACAAAAATCGGGATTTATTTAAAACCGAGAGGATATCACGTTTGCGATATTTTTCACGATATTGTCACGTTTTTTTGACAGCAGCCACACGTGCGTGGCAGTCAGTAAGCATCTCACGCGCCATGATTTAAACGTGTGCTTGCGTAGCGTGCGGTTGGCGGGGGAGGGAGGGGCCAGGGTGGACTGGTGGGACCTACCTGGCCATTCCCAGACTGGAGAACCCAGGAGGGGCGAGGAGAACGTCCAGGCGTGAGAACGGGTGGACGCCGAGGACGGCGTGGGCGGCGGTCAGGCAGAGCGGCAGCAGGGGCAAGAGGGTGGCCTCCACCCTGCGCAGGTGACAGGACGGGGCGAACACGCGGTGGGGCAGGACGGCCTGGGCCCTGGAGGCGGCGCACGTGAACCGGCAGGGATAATCCACGTGAGAGCAACAACTCCGCCGCTCTTCCTCTCCGGCAGAGACGACCGACCCAGGACGGCGGCTCTGGTCCTCACGGCGTAGCTCCGCGCTCCTACTTCCTGGATGATCTACACTGCTGCTCCAACAAAGACAGATGAACACGAGCTTTCCATATGACTCAAGACACGCTGATATATATGGAACAAAGCACTAGCAAACATTGCATTCAATCTGAGACAAGGTTGTAAATAGAGCTGCAAAATCGACACAAATGTACAAGGAACTTTGAAGTCAAACAATTCGTTTGGACTAAGCGTCCACACTCCAACTGATCAAGACCACATGCTGATACGGCGGCGTGGCCGGCCACGTACGGGTCTAATGCGGTGAAAGGATCCTCGTTTCTGCCTTTTTCAGGGACGCAAGGCTTTGCTGCAGCTTCCTGCCACCTCCCCACCGCCATGGTAAAAGTCGAGGCAGGCATCGGCATGGTAACATAATAATTCCACTGTAAGAAACCTGAGAGGGGAGGGGGGGGGGGCACAAAATAGGTGTCAAGCATCTTTAGCACAAGTGGTTTCGAGTGGCACCGCTAGCAACAGCTATGTATTCTGGAGCCATGTCAAGTCAGATGTTAAGTGCTTCTTAATGAACCTGTCTCCCCGGGCCAGGGAACGGCCTGGTTCTCGCCGCTCAGCAGAGCGACGTATTCACACGGTGCTTTCACGCTTGCCCACCAGGTTGACATGGCGACAGGTGGCTCCTGGCATGGGAAGAGCGCCCTGTTGTTGATTGGCGAGCCCGCGGTGTAGACACAGCAGCTGCACGTGACAGAAAGGGGAAAGGTCATCCACGGGAACGCCCCGCCTACAGGCGCCAGGCACATCCGAACAGGGCTGACCGAGGATCCGAACGGGCCCGGATGTTTTTCCTAATCTTAATCCCTCTTGATCCATAATCTCAGAATCATGGCGATGGTGGCATACGGATAACCGATTTCTCTGGTTGGAGTTATTCAGTGCGCATGACTTCTGAACGGTCACAACGTGCAGAACTGCTTTAAGGCTACATGCGCATAAGTAAAAATAAATATAATCTGGAAGTAAAAAAAAAAAAAAGAACATTTAATTCACTTTGTGATCAGTGTGAGATCACAGTATGAGGGAACCTCTAAATACTCAAGTTCCACACATGTACTGACTTGCTTTCTAGAACTGCTGGTTTTTTTTTTTTGTTTTATGAATGCAGCTTCAGGACCAGCATGTGGGCGTTTGCACGGAAATATAATCTCCAATCTAGATTCCATTTCTATGAGTCACAGTCCCAATGAACAGTCTGTCCTCACCTGCCATCCTGGTCGGTGGTCCATCTAACGGAGCCACCCGTGGGTTTGGTCTCATACCAGATCCTGAGGACGCTAGGGAAGCTGTGTGGGGAGCGAACCCCCTTCTTCCTGATCTGAAGGCTCCACTGGTCCATGTAGAAGAGCAGGGGCTCCATGTGACTGGCGGCACATGCGCGGCTACACTGGAGATACGTGTCCTGTTGCTGTCTCCATCTGGATGAAGGAACAGAGATCAGTCTCTGTACTAGAGCGGATGAAGAAGGCAGCGTGGAGGTCGAAGGCACGTCGTCACCTTCCAGAACTTCCCTTAGCTCAGGTACATCGGACACATCCACCTCCTCCACCTTGTACACCATCAGGTCGCAGCAGTCCAATATCAAGGTGAAGTCCTCGCTCTCGTCAGCCCATAGCATGTCACTTGGATCATGCTGGATGTTTTCATCCAGGATTGTTTCATGTGCTCCTCCATGTGACAACACATCATCAGATGCATGTAGGGCAGCAGTAAAACACGTGGCTTCTTCACTACTTCCAACATGCGGAGGGGGTTGATCTCTATCTGCTGGGTGGGATGAGTTAACAGAGGGCTCTTCTTCTAATGCACATGCTCCACTACCAGGCTCAAGGAACAGTACGATGCTACCGCCAATCACCTTCCTCTGGAAGGAAACAGTGAGGTCCAGTACATAGTGCCTGACCAGCATATGATTCGTATTGGCTCGCAATGGCAGGTCATCTTTATTAGGGTCCAGATCAGGTGGGTTAGACTCCATCAAGAATTGTTTTTTGGGGGTGGGGGGTAAGTTGGGTGTCAGGATTTTATATTATAGTGTAACCTCCTCATAATGGTGCCAAATTATAATAACCTGAAATCCAGAAGTAATAACACTTTATTAAATTCATGCTTTCTACAAGAAAATGTTCAGTTGTCAAGATGCACATAAAATAATTCATAATTCGTTAATTTGACAATGACTTATTTGAAATAAAAATGATAGAAATTTTAACAGGAAGCTAAATCAGAACAATTTATGACTACTCTTCTGGAAAGGATATTTTTAATATGCTTTAGTCATAAGATTCATGCAGCGCAAAGCCATGTGATATGTTCCAAACTTCTTGTAGACCCTGTGATCCACTAATTGCAAGCTAGGAATAAGCAAATCTGCGCAGAACTGCCTAAAATCTGTATTCCCTGGACACACCTTCTTGTAGCTGCTTGATGTCTAGAATATGCGCAACCTATAACGTATCTACAAAGAAAGTGAGAGAATCAATGTCATCAAGGCAGTTTAAGCTTTTGCATGGTTAGCCAGCTAGCTAGTTTATATCGATGTATCACAATAGTTTAGCTAGGTTGACTCTACTTGTTACGCTAGTTTTATATGGTATATCCTGCTGTGTTTTACAAATTCTGTCGGTTGTAGTGGCCGGCAGTTTCCAGCGCAATGGACACGCAAAAGGTATATACCATTTACTGTCTAAAATACAAGCTTCCCTTCAACAAACCTGTCTTTTCCAAATGCTGGACTACATTGCGCGCCGAACGTCGCATACTTACATTCGTCACTTTGCTGCGCCAGGAAGTAGAAACATCTAACTGCTCGTCTCAAATATACACTGTTTAGAACTTACTCCCCTTTGAAATGAGTACTTTTCTCATACTAAAAATTTTAGCTGGTAAATGACAACTCGGGTAGACAAAAAAGGCTTTATTGTATTCGTGAGCACTGCTGTTTAAACAAAATCCATCTTAATGTGCTTAAACACTGGAGACCCACAAAACAAAAACCTAACAACTTTAAACCATTTATTTTTCACAGTGTTAGAAGCAGCAACACGTGTAACAGATAGAATGGTATTATACTGTTTACAGTTGACAAAACAGGAAAGCCGTCTGTAATAGACTAATGTGTATGACAACGGGGAACCATGTTGATTTTGCATAGGAAGAAAGGGTCCTACACGAAATACACATTTAGTTAATAAAATACATATAAAAAAACCAACAAAACGCAAAACATTATTTCATCTTTCTTCCCCATAACTGATCCACTGTGCTTAATCTTTTAAAGAAATGTTATTTTTTCCATCTCACTCACTCCAGCGAGCATAAGATGACTAGTTTTCTATAAATAAAGTAAAACGTATATACACTTTTATATATTTCTACTAAAAAAATATTACAACTTTGTTAACCTTCAAAATAGACAGTATGTGTTCCAAGATAATATTTTCATTTCTATAACTGCCTTTAGACTTTACAAAATTCAACAGCACTGAAAGATGGGACAGTGGCAACACCGAGCCCTGGAGCTTCTGTTACAGTGGAAAATTCCATGTGTAAGTCAGGGTGTAGCTCATGCAAAATTCCAATGATCCTACTGATTTCAACACTTTTATTTGGTAAAATTTTTGGTAGTTGCTAAATGACACATTACTCATGCTGGAATGCTGTCAAAATATTCTCTGATTAAAAACAGCCATCAACTAGCTTTCACATAATATTGTAGGGGTTTCAAATTTGTGGTATATTTCAACATGATTGGTTGTTGTTTATTAGTTTATAATTAGTGATTTACTAACTACCAATGTAAGCCATGTTGAAATTGTTGAATTCATTCAAAAAATAAAATGCCCAGTAGGACATTAAGCCAAGACAGATAAAGATTAAAAAATAAACCAGTTGATGATGAAAGGATGTGCTGAAATGCTCTGTATTCAGTATCTCTCCGATAGCCTGGATGTAACAGAAGTAACATTCTCAAGCATGTTTAACACTGTGCGTGGACCCAGCCATCTGAACGTCAGCGGAGATACGCATTTCCTCAAAATGACGGGATCCTTTCCCCCCGCCTCGCCGACTTCCCCCGGAGACTGCGGTCTCATGACATCATGAACTCTCCTCCGGAGTCCGGCGGAAGCTGTGCCGTTTGAAGGAGTCCCTGTTTCAAACAAATTGGGGAAGAGGGGTGGAGAAGAGAGCTTTGAAAGGGCAGCTAGCGGTCTGTGATCAGACAATGGCCTCTTTAAAGGGGACTCCAATGACGTTGAACTCTCGCTTCTAGTGCTGTACCACCACCTCTGTGTGCTGAGGACATATGCGGGTGTGCGGCTTGGCTCGCACGTCCCGCCACGTCCGTTAGCTACGCCTACCGTAACAAAAAGTCCAGCAAGAAGGGTCAGAGAAGGAAACATAAGCTCCTGATCTACAGCATTAGCAAAACACACATACTAAACTCAAGGACAGCTTGAGGTAACCCCCCACCGTGCCATGCTTAGCTGTGCAAAGAGACGGCCGTACCTGTTCTCCAGGCGGGGCTTGACAAGGGGCTTGTAGAGTTCGGGAATCTTTCTCTCCAGCATGGGCCTCAGGTTCTCCTTCAGCCTGTTGTAGTTCTTCTTCAGCTCCTGCTGGTACTCCTTCTGGTCAGACGCGATCAGGTGCTTGTTCTTCTCGACCGCCTCGCCGCACCTGCGCCACACACATGCTCACGATGAACTTCGCCCAGCGGTGAGGTCAGCGCCTTTCTGCTTGGCCCCGGGCGCGAGAAACCCGAGGCTACAGAAACTGGGGCAGGCAGGGGAGGGGACGTCTGCCGAAAGAGGCCATGACTGAAAGGGTTTTCTTGGTATTTTCGGTTACTGAAAGGCCATTTAGGAGCTGCAGCCATAAAATTAAGGATGGCTGAGGGAAAAAAACCACAAAACGTTAACACACACTCCACTCAAACGTTAACACACACTCCGCTCAAATCTGGAACATGTCAGCATGAGCTGAAATAGTGACAGCAGATTTACGTCTATCCTAATGGTCTTACCGCTGGGATACCCATGTTTCTACAAGGGTTTAAAGAAATGTAAAGAAAAGCACACAATTCAAAACCAATGACCCACAGACAACTCGAGCACAAACTGATCTTGTTCAGACTCAGTTGTGTGCAAACATCAAATGTGAAAAATGCTTTGACGCTGTGATTTAAACCTGGGGTGAAATGTTAGACACGTAACCTCTCGGGTTGACTGCTTATCTGGAAACCTTTAAAAACCCCATGAATGCAGCTACTGTGTTCTATATGGAGGCTTTTCCATGATTTCCACCATCACACATATAGACGCTGGTCCAGTCCATGCACAATGAGACCATAACATTCAACAAATGATGTGGCTTATACCATCAGCAGTCATAGCATCTTGGATGGATTACGTAAGAAAATAAACATTTTTGAAATTCCAGTAAACATTTGTCCGTTTTCTGGCAATCAAGGCAGGGATTTCCACATATGCCTTTCCAAAGTGAAAGCCACCTTCAAGAGCTGACCTGAAACACTCCTGAAACATTCTCTAAACTTCCATTTTACCCAGAAACCCACAACATTCTGAAGCTTGCTTATTTAGAGTTTTCAGTTGTAGCTGTAGCTGACATTAAACATCAGCGTGGCTCCATATTTGCAAATGGAAATTAAATGGGAGAAGCCCTACATTATTTTCAACCACCTTGAGAAATATGTAAGAGGAAAATTACAGACATCCTTTGTGTTAACTCATTTCATGCAAGCAGCTACTTTATCTGACTTCCTTTTCCAAGATAGTAGGGGAAGGGCAAAACTATTGGAAAAGCAAAAATCAAATCATTCATCTGAACAACAACAACAACATAAAAAAAAGTCACTTGTTTATGTCTCTTTCTCATCTCAAATGCCACACTCACCGTAGGAGGAACTCTTTGAAACACAGACGTAGCTTGTTGTGGTGACGGTAGAGTCTGGGGTCTGCTGGGATTTCATTCAGGAAGACCTGGGCCACCTCCAACGGTCCCTGAACATGCGGAGAGGGAGAGAGGAAAAGGGGTCTCTCGTTCACTACCGCACTTGCTCGCTCCCAGCGCGAGGAGAAAATGAATGCTCTGCACATCGAAGGCCACAAGGTAAAGTCAACACATGAGGGAAAGATCATGAATAGGGCTTTGTCTGAGGGATGGCCCCACTGCGCCAAGCTGTGGAAGACCAGCTCTGTGCTTCCTATGTAGTCCCTCCAACTGGCATTCATCATGGAACCACAGCCATCTCCTCAGGATTTTGGAGATATTCGCCACAGTAAACTCCCCATGATTGGTGTTGTAAACTGTTATTCTACAGCGCCGGCCGGCCCCAGAAAGTCAATAACGCTTTAAAACCTTTCAGACTTGCGTGGCTTACGTCACTATAATGCATTGTGCTTAGATTACTGCTGCTTTCCTGAGACAAAAATGGAGATATTTCCTCAGAGGAAGGAAAGTTTTCAAATCACGCAAAGTGAACAAGCGGGTGGAGGGGTGTGTATATGTGTGGGGGAGGGGGGGTGGGGCGGCTGAGGAGTTCAGACCTGGTTGACGGTGGCAGTCACAGATCCCTGCAAGACCATCTGTAGCATCTTGGCGTCAGGCGTCTCTTTGTGCGTAGCGATAGCCAGCTCACGGGTCTTCTTCTGCATGTCCTCGATGGCCACCTCGATCGGAGTGAGGTCGAACTGCCGTACGGGAGCGGGGAAGAGGCGTGGGGCATTTACAAGCGCTGAACATCAAAAGGGGCTTTTCCTCGCCCCCGATGAAACAACAAACAGAAAACACACCATCGCCGTCTTAATCTAAAGGGTGCTTCAGCGATGGCGCAGCGGGAGCGGGTGGCGACAGCGACCACGTGCAGGAAGCTCTGCATTACCTCCTCCTTCTGAATGACATTGATGCGCGTCTTGACGTAGGGAAAGGCGTGCATGGTGGTGAGGATGGTCTTCCTCTTGTACTGCTCGCTCAGCTCGCCGCGAGGCCGGCCGCTCTTCGTGAACGGAGTGGTGTACATGAAACGCCGCAGGTTGAAGCTCTTCTCGAAGTTGGTCATGCGGTCCTTCATCTCGTAGTCATCGAAGTAGGGCTCCACGAAGGTGATCTGAATATACGCCTAGTCCAGACACGAAGTGCGGAAGGTCAGGTCTTTAAGGGGAAAGTCCTTAATGGGTTAAAAACCGTAAGGGGAAAGTTTGGGGGAGGAATGTGTAGCTTTTCTACAACGGAGGGTGGGAGAAGCGGCAAGGTTTCGTTAACGAGTTTTAACAAGAGTTTTGTTGCATTGTATTTTATGTTAAGTACCTTGTTGGGATTCAGTTTGTTTTTGTCGACAGGTGTGGAATCCTTTATCATTTCCAGAACTCCATCTCCCAAACACTGGCTATAAAAGTTCTTTAGAAAACAAACAAAAAAACATTTCAGTATATTTTGTGTTCTAAAAAGAACAAGTTTATTTTTCACTCATTTTAGTGTGTGCCACATTACACTGTGTGAAGACTGTATATCGAGATTGCACATTCAAGCTTACCTCTAGTCTGTGGGAGATCTCTGGCAGATGTGTGATTCCTGGCTCTTTATAAATGAACTCTCGCTCATCCAGATCCCCAAACTTGGAGCCAAAGAATGCCACACGGAAATACGTCCCAAACATCCTCTTGTGACCCTGAGACAAACCAGAAAGATTCTTTTTCAGAGCGGAAATGCTAACTATAAGTTCTGAGTAACTGCCTAATGAACCAGCATCACATTAAGCTGTATTTGCTTTTCCAAATATTCCCTGTCTTACCTTCTGAACAATGTTATCAAAAGCTCTTTTTAGATGATCGTGAGTGGTGGTTAGTTTCCGGAAGTCTCTGTGGGCCTCCATTATGGGAATGATGATCTTATACACCTCATTCACTGCTTCATACAACCCACCCTGTCAACAAACAACAGCAGAAGACACAATGCATCATGGGGCATCCTGTATCATATTAAGTAAGCAATATTTAGCCATCTTGGCTTTCAAGAACACAAAGAGAATTAAACATCTAACAGTGAAGGTCAGGTGTTTCCACCTGCTGTGTTCCTGAGCTTTTGTGCTGTGTTGGAGGGAATATATCCCAGAGATTATCGTAGCTTATCCTGACTCACGTTGCTGAAGAGCTCTGCAGCCTGCTCGAGCAGCGCCACCAGACCGTTCTCCGTGAAGTAGCGTCCCGAGCAGACGCCGTCCTCGTCCGGAGACAAGATGTCATCCGACACGGCGGACTCCTCCAGCACATTAGGGGAGATGTTCTGTCATGGGCAGATCACTGTAGTTATTTGTGTGGCTGTGGAGTTTTAGCTGTACTGTATTCTGAAAGCCATGCAAAAAATATTTCCACCAATGTATCTACAGATCCCATCTTTCCTTTCTGGAGCATGTGTGAGTGCTTAACCCTTAGCTCCCCCTTGTGGCCAGGGGTGGCAATAAAGGTGATGAAACTTGCTGGATTCTTGTTTCTTTCCTACATGCATATCCATGTTTACAGTTTCAGTTGGAGATCCCAAGAAGTCTACATCTCACAGAATTTCACATACAAAAGTGAAGGGAAGTAAATCTTCCTGTGTTTTGATAGCTAAGGCTCTGGGAAACACAGCGAGGGCTGAAAAAAAAAAACGTTTTGTAATATTATACAAAAACAGCCTGTCAGTTGTGACGTTTCTTGACTGGTGCTTCAGTTCCTGTTATCTGATATTTAAGGCACACAAACAGAATCCAAACCGTTTAGTTTCCAATACACCATGTCTCTGCTGATCCAGCCTCCTCCCCCGAAAGCCATACGAGACCGGGCCGAAAACTGAAAAACACTGAGCTATCTGTAATCGCTGGCGGTGTCCCTTACAGCGCTCACTACCGATCGACGTGTTTACACAGCCGTGTGTTACGAGCTCGCGATTTAGCGCGCGGAAATTGATCTTGCTTGCAGAATGTCCGGTTGCGCTGATCATTTTCTAGTGGCATAAGGTAAACTTATTGGTCACGGTTTGGAGAGAGGAGTGTCTTTCCCAGCATTCCCAGCCAGACACGTCACTCACTTGGAAGGTGACGCTGCCCACAGGAAGGTACTTGTGGTCCTCCAGCATGCTGAGGTATTCGGCTACGAGAGCGGCGGCGTGCACCAGGCACATGGCCGACTCCGTGAAGCACTTCCTCCCGTTGTGCTTCTCCGCCATGTTCTGCAGCCAGGTCAGCCGCAGGTCCGGCGACGTCTGGTAGCTCTTCGCGATCCTGCCGTGAAGGGAGTGGGGGTGGTTAGCGGACACAGCCGTGGTCGGCGACTTTGCAGAAGTCAGTCGGAGAGCAACAGACTTGACTTGAGGCCTGTGTACTCGCAGGGCCCAATCACAGGGCTGTAATGCAGCCACGGAGTTTCCATGGTGAAGTGAAATACAGTAGACAAACAGCAGAAACCACAGGTAAATGGTAAGAGAGGAGGAAACCACAGCGCTGGAAGGCCAGGAGTGGGGGATGGGAGCTCACTAACACGAGGGAGGGAGGGAGGGAGCGAGTGAGTAACACACATAACTGTGTGAGGGAGGGAGGGAATGAAGGCGTGAGGTTCTCTCATTATTTTGCATGCATTTGCTACCTATACATAAGGTCCATCAGCATCTCGGGGTCTTCTTGGAACTCCTTCATTTTGACAGTATCCAAGAGGATGCTGTTCAGGTTCTTCAGAAGTTCGTCCACCTGAGAAACAAGACACGGCGAGGAAATGTGTTCGTACCTGGACCTAATCCAACAGCACCATTTCACAACTCAGAGTGATTCTGGGCGTTTCCCTTTCCCAGTGTGCTAAGCAGCACCCTACCATCAGGACTCCCTGAACTTTTAACTAGCATTTTATCCATAGAGGCCAGACCGCAAACTCAGGGCCTTACATTCCTGCATTCCGGACTGTGAGGATGTTACCTGATCTGTGACTTACAAACGCCGCCGCGTGTTTGCGACACACCTGTAGGCGGGGCCGTACCTGTGCGGGCAGCTGGGTGGCCTGCATCTCGCCGTCCTCTTCCGCATAGGCCAGAATGGTCCGGAAAGAACGCCGCAGGTACTCCTCCCGCACGTCGGAGGACTTGCCCACCAGGGACGCCAGCGACATGGTCACCTGCATCTTCACGCGGGAGAAATTCTGCCCAGGGAGAAGAGGGGAGAGCGAGACAACGGCACGTCACATGCAGCATCTGAAGCGGAACTGTGGGGCGCATCTGCAGAAGAGCAGCACGACCCCCCCCCCCTCCCCGGTGTTCCAGCGGTAACCCTGAGGATAGATCTGCCTGATCTATTTGGGGAAAATCTCATTCTAAGCCTCAGTCTCTCAGTAGGCGCTTGATTAGTTCGCCTTGCGGTGGGACAGTCGCAGGGGGGGGGCGGAGAACACGACGCGTCGCCGCGCCAATCGGAGCTCGCCGTCGCCGGATCATCGATCCCGGGGCAGACCCGCGCAGCCGGGGGCCGCAAATGGGCCATCCGTCTCACCGGGCTGGAGGGAAGCGCAAAATTATCCTCCCCATTAACTCCAACATAATTGCCGATGGATCACGTCGATGGCACCATTATGGTAAATCGACTGCATGTGCGAGGCACCTCCAGACAAGCTTGCCTCCTGCGTCGGCGGACGTTTTCTCGCGGTGAAGAATGGTGCAGCGTGGGTATTGGGGAGGGGGGCTTCTTTCGGCGTTGCCTTTCAAATGCAGCTCTGCGGTTTGACAGTGCGGTCCGCTGTGAGATGGGGACCTCGGCATGCGAATGAAGCCGCGGGACGGATTAAAAACAAACGGGTGGGCGCGCCGAGGAATCGATGGGACATATTCAGAGGTTACGCTAATGACAGCTGAGAGAATCACCAGAGCAATCCCAGCATTCAGGCAGACGGGACGGCCGAGGTCCATCCTGTCCGCATTAAAGATGGATGAGAAAGCAAACAAGACAACCATCTGCTGAGGGTGTGCTGGTGAGTGTGTGTGTGTGTGTGTGTTATTTGAGTTATAATCCATCCACCAGCGTGCACCAGAAGAGAGAAGGGAGACAAGCCCAGAGCCACAAACCCAACCCAAAACACAGTGTTGTTAATGGCAACAGACAAGGTGATGATTCTGTGCAGATGCAGTGAAATGCAAACACACACACACACACACACACATACGTGTGTGTGGCGGTCTCCCTTAAGCCCCAATTAGGAGCAACTGCGGCTGGCAGGCCAGCTTTGGGTACCTCAGCTCCAGAGGTTTTTAAAGAACATCACTAGCGTTGCTGATTAGCAGTGAGCACTCATGCTGGGAATACGATCACTGGAAATGATGAGGCAATTAGAAAGCTTTAGAATACCGAGACACTGTTTCCTTCCTTTTGTCTGATCATGGTTCGGCCAAACAGTTGTCTCAGGATGTGGTCAAGAGTAGCGCCTGTGTGTGTGTGTGTGTGTGTGTGTGTGTGTGTGTGTGTCTTACACTGGCCGAACTGAAGCTGTATCTCATGATGAGGTAGAGGGTGGCGCAGGCCTGGTTCCTGTTGCTGTCCACACAGCTGCTGCAGCACTGGAGCACTTTCTGGCAGAGGTCCGCACACTGCTCCGCCTCCTCCTCGAACAGCACCTCCCCAAACTGCCACACAGCCAATCAGTGATCACCCTGCTATAGCACCGTTCGCACAAACCTCCGTCATCACACTACTCCCTGCCTGCATTAACAAAACATGGCTAAGAATCCTCCAATCCCGGGCATTAAAGGAAATGGGGCGGAGGAAGGACAGCAGGCGTGGCGGAGTTGTGCACCTTCACAATAAGAGCGCGGATGGTGCTGAAGCAGTGGCTCAGGTAGGTGCTGCTCTGGTTACACGTGAGCGAATGCAAAAGGACCCTCAGGGCTCCGCCCACTGCGTTATCCTTACAGTCGCCTAGTGACACCGCCTGAGAGAAAAAAATAAAACCAAGTCCCCACACACAGACACACACACACACACACACACATACATGCTGCTGTAGGTAAATAGGTAAATATTGTGCTGGCCACACTTGTGCATAGTCCCTACCAGGCCAAAGCTATGATGTTTTATTGGGGAGAATCATTCTGTTCCCACGCCTGGAGCTAACGAAGCAGACGGCTAAGGAACCTTCTCCTCCTACAATACCTGCAAAATGATCTCCAGGAGGTCCAGGACTATGAGGTTGGCCTCTGTGGCCAGATTCCCACTGATAATGGCTTCCTGGTCCAGCTCAGCCTTGGATCTGAGGGAGCAGCGCACAATGAAACCGTTCCATCTTAGCTTGCTTTGGCCACGAAGCACGAAGGTTTGGTGTGAGCGGGACGCCCCGGCTCTTCAGGAGTGCTCTGCACGTACTTGTCCTGCCTGTCGTTGGTCTGGCGCCACTGGGTGAGGTCCTTCCTCCAGCGCAGGTTCTCCCTCTGGCCCAGAGTCCGGTCAGTTCCTGCGTACAGTGAGAGGGTAGAGAGAGAGAGAGGGAGAGGGAGAGAGAGGAGGAGGAAAATGAAGAGAGACCCACAAATGGCCTTAAGAAAGCAACTCAACAGTCAGCGCTCCCTTAGAAGGAAACACAACGTCCTCCTCCTAGACAATAACACTCCTCCCACATGCTGGTGTCTTTGCAGAGCATCATTCTCATTGCTCAGCCGGTAGCCGTGGCCCCTCTACATTATTCATTAGTTCGACCGGGAGCCGAGCGGCAGAGCGATGCCTGCGGCTGGCGTGGGAGGCGGCGGGAGAGTAGCGCCTACCTCCTACCCGCTTCATCATCTCTCCGCGGGCTCCCATGCCTCCCAGCAGCGCCTCCTCCAGGCGAGCTTTGGCCTGCTGGGACTTCTGCAGCGCCTGCGTGCTCACCTTGTCGGAGCTCTGCTTCCCCTGCACGCATGGACACGCACACACACATGCACACACACACACACACACGCACACACACAGAAAGGAAAACATACGCAAGCTGGTAAATATCCACCAAGATGCAGATTTGCACGTGCGCGTCACACGCATGATCACATGGAGGGACACGAAAGGGGCCACACCGATGAGGGAGAGGAGGAGGGGGAGGAGGAGGAAGAGGACGAGGAGGAGGAGGAGTAGGGAGGGCTGCAGGGGAGCGTCGGTATGGAGGTCCTCACCCTGTATTCGAAGCAGGAGGCGCAGATGGTGAGCAGCTCGAGGAGGCGGCTGAGCTGGGCGGGGGGCATGTCGGCCACCCAGCGCTGCACCAGGGCCTGCTCGCTGTTCTTCATCACCCACAGGAAGCACGCCAGCAGACTGCGGCTGGCCTCCGCCGTCAGCGTGCTGCAGTTCTTACTGGACTGGGGGGGCACAGTGGGCAGAGGTTACTACGGTCTTTGGTGACGCATCGATCCGTACGAATAGGAGAAGGAGGGAGCGATGAACAGTGATAAAGTATTTTGAGCGCACGGCCTCGGCGGGAAATGTGTGTGGAAACGAGCGGAAAGGTTGCGAATAAGCCTGAATGAAGAGGTGAAGTCTTAACGTCTCCTCACCACAGAAGCCATAGACACCAGCGCATTCCTCGCCAAGGTGTTGAATGGGTTTCCTGCGATCGCCATGGCAACAGAGTGATTGATGGGAGGGACGTTTTCGAAGTCGTCCTCCGGACCACCAGCCTTGCCCTTGCTGCCGCGCGACTCTGACACTGCAGGAAGGACACGTACGTGCGTACACACAAGTGTGAATGACGTCGAGGGTTTCTCATCTAAGCCACTGCTGGTGGGACTGAAACCGAGAGGGCACCTGTGAAGTCCAGGTAATTGATGGAGTCGATGATGATGCCCACTAGGGGGAGGTAGAGAGCAGCGATTTTGGTCCTGACCTCTGGCCTCGTACACCGAGGGTCTAGGTCGTGAGAACACAGCAGGCTGTATGTAGCATTTATGGCTTTGCGCTGCACTTTGCCTCTACACACACACAAACACACACAGACACAATCACAATCAGACACAGAAATTTTCTCACTTCTGTTTAACAGTGAAAAGGAGATGAAACTATTACTAAAATGAAACTATTACTAAAAAAAGAATGCAAGCAGATTTGCACTAAGGGTGGCTGCAGAGGAAATGAGGTATTTCATGTCCAGTATTATCCTGTAAGCTATAAAGGAAAACTTGGCAGGGGAATAATTCCTCAGCCCACGTCCTGCCTCTGTTTGGAGTGTGCTGGAGCGTGTGGGACTGACCCGTCGGACTCCATGTCCAGGGCGGCGCTGAGCTCGGTCAGGATGAGGCCCGTAAGATAGTGCTGCTGCTTGAACTCCTGAGACAGGTCAAACATGGCCGCAATCCTCTGGTCCTGCAGACTACACAAACTGGAGGTCTGCTCAGATGGGGGGGGGAGAGACACACACGCACACACACACACACACACACACACACACACACACACACACATAGACACATGCACACACACACACGAGAGAGGTCATGTTGGCAATTTCCCAGAGAGTGTTAAATACTAATGTTAACAGGAGGAGAGCGATGTGGGGAAAGGCGTGATGTGTGATGCATTTTTGATGCATGTGAGACAGCATTTTGGAAACTATCCTTTGAAGGCAGCTATTATGAAAATATCCTTAAATGGAGATGAAGTATTCCTGTAAGAAGAGAAGCTTCTGAAGTGTTTTCGGAGCATGAAGGCACATAATTTTGTCTTTGCTTTCATCCCTGCTATCCTGGCTGGCCCGAAAAATGAAGGTGATAATATTTTACAGAGAGATTCATTTCAAGATGGCTTTTTCATAGAGGCTGCAATCTGTACCTTTAACTACCTGCTACAATGAATACATCAGCTTTGAAGAAAAAAAAAAATGCACCGCGCTAATGGCAAGGGTGCTGTCTACTGCTCTGAGGGCGGGGCTTACTGACCTGTGAGGTGACGGAGGGGCTGGGAGAGGCGGGAGCAGAGGCAGGGCTACTGAAGTACAGGCTCAGGTTCAGGTAGTGCTCGTGACTGCAGAGCACCCTTAAGAACTCCAGCCTCATGCTGATCAGAGTCGCCATGGACACGCTCTTTGCCGACATCTGCAACACAGGAGCAGAGAGGGGGAGGGGCGGATTATACGGCGGTGTGCAATGGCTCCTCGGTCAATGCAAATCGCAGTGGAGCAGTAGGCGGAGTCAACCCCCCCCCCACCACCACCCTCCCGATAGGTGGAAGAGCCTTTACCTGGTTGCAGTAGTTCCTCACCAGGTGGAAGACGAAGCCTCGGTCCATCAGGGACATGAGGTCGTAGAGGAAGAAAGCCAGACTGATGTTGACCTTCTCTGCCTGCTCTAGTTCCTACCAGCGGAAAAACAAACATGACATTTCGACGTCAGCTCTGAAGGCTGGGCACCTTAAGGCCCGTCTGACATCACTCAGGAACCACGACACTGATGACTGTGGCGACATCATCCCGGCGGGAGGGGCCGGGCGAGAGGGAAGCGCATGCAGATCAGTCCTGACCTTCTGCTGCTTCACCAGGATGGTGCCGATCTCTGCCGTCACCACGTTCACTATGGTGGTGATGTCGTCCTTGAAGCGGTCGGAGAAGCGGCTCTTGCGGGGCACTCCCTGCTTGTCCATCTGACACACATGCTGCGCCATGCTTTTCACCTACACGCGGACACGGGACACGCAGGACACACGCGCAGGACACACAGACGCTTCAATACACCAAAACTCAACAGCAGCGCAACTGAAATACCTCCAATGTAATTTATCTTAAAATTAAACACAATTTTTTTAAAATGTCTATCAATTTATGTCCTATGTTGATGATTTTTGTCCCTCATGCCGTCCTGTCCCACGGCGCCCTCACCAGGAGCTCAAAGAAGAACCAGGCATATTTGTAGACGTTCTCTCTGCACACCCCGGTGCTGACCACCATCTGGAGAGCGAGCTCTTCGTGAAATTGCTGCAAAAGATATAGACGCAGGTGCACATCAGCCACGAACCAGCCAGCCCTGATCATGAACTCCGAAGAAAAACCTTGCAACTCCATAGTTGTCTTTTATCTCAGTTAAACGTGATCCATGGAAGCAATTTCAGGCCAGTGGCAGATGCTAACTTAGAAATGACTTCCCTTCTCCTGTAAAGTAGCCATTTTGGAGTTGTGCGGTTGTATTTTGACAGGCCATAATCACCACAGGCCTCACCTTTCTGTTCGAATGCCGCAGTGCACTGGGGGATCCCTGAGAGTGGCTGGAAGCGTCAACAAAGATGGACATCCTGTTGGGATGACTCGCGCCCTGAGGTGAATTGACACATAGGAATGGGAAAAAGTAGTGATTTGCATCAAGAGCGTGAACAGTCGGCGCATGTGTGTGTGTGTGTGTGTTTTACTTTTCTTTAAAAAATCTAAAAGATTCCAAATTGGTATTTTGGTTACTGGGGTTAAGAACAGGGTTAAGTTTATGTGAATAAGCATAACATTATTTAAATACAGCAGCACACAAGTCAGTGGAAATAATCCACAGAGTATCTTGTGTGTGTGTGTGTGTGCATGTGTGTGAGCGTGTGTGTGTGTGAGAAACAACCCACAGACAGAAACCTGCACCTCATGTGTTTGCGTGTGTGTGCGCACATGTGTGTGGGTGTGTTATAACCCACAGAGACAAGAGCTTTTGACTCCTGTGTATGTCTGTTTGTATATGACTGTGTGTGTGTGAGTGAAATAACCCACACTGACAATAATTTGTGTGTGTGTGTGTGTGTGTGTAAAATAACCCACAGAGGCAGTAGCATATGACGTGTGTGTGTGTGTGTTTGTATGCGCATGCATGTGCGTGTGTGTGTGTGTGTGTGTGTGCTAGCACCTTCCCAGCCAGTATGCTGTTGACCTCCGTGTCCTCAGGGCTGTGTGGCGCAGGGATGTCCGGGTTGCTGCTGGAGCGAACGCGGGAGTGCAGGAGCATGTTGCCCACGGCTGTGGCCGTCGCCCGCCCCATGGTGCTGTACCTGCTCTCCTGGTGCAGCGCCCCCTGGCCTGAGAACACAGCGGTACAGCTCAAGTCTTGGCAGCAGCCGTCTTGTTAGGTGGCCGCACGGTTTCTCAGCTTTCCTACTTGGGACAGACTCTGTGTAAGGCCAGTGTTGGGTCTGTGTGAGGCCAGTGTTGGGTCTGTGTGAGGCCAGTGTTGGGTCTGTGTGAGGCCAGTGTTGGGTCTGTGTGAGGCCAGTGTTGGGTCTGTGTGAGGCCAGTGTTGGGTCTGTGTAAGGCCAGTGTTGGGTCTGTGTGAGGCCAGTGTTGGGTCTGTGTGAGGCCAGTGTTGAAGAGTCGCACCTGTGCCGAGAACTTCGAGGGGAGTATCCGGCAGCCGGAACACGTAGTAGAGGTAGGTTGCTAGGAGACAGTTCCTGCCCTGCTGGTCCTTGGCCAGCTCTTGACTGCTGTGCAGGCTGTTGACGACGGACACCACGGACTCGAAGGCTATCTGTGCCAGGTTTGCTGAAGAAACACACGGAAGGGCCAGAGTACGTCAGGCTGGCGCGTTAAACAGCACAGAAAACGCTCGTGCTTGAGTAATTAGCGGAACGATCCACTTGTGACAGAGCCGGTGGCAAACAAGTCTAATCGCCTTCAGAATGTTAGTAACGTAACAAGTGCTGCCTTTCCCAGAGGATGGTAATTAGCTGCGCCGCCAACAGACTTCCAGCCCCTTCCCTTCAAACGATAAGACGGAGGTTTGGGAGTTAAAACGGTTCCTCCCAGTGAGGCTCCTCCCGGGGGGGGCTTTGGGCTGCTTCTTTTTAGGCCTCGGTGTTTGTTTGTTTTGTGTTTCTTCCATGTCTTTTGTCGCAGATCACAAATTAAGCAAAAATCACTCGAGCTACAGGGCCTTTGGTTTTGTAAAGTGGGAGGGAGGCACTGGATTGAAGCGCCAATCGCGACGAAGCAGTGGCGCGGCCACCAATCGGCGACGGGCAGCTCACCCGTCTGCCCGGCGATGACCATGGGCTGCATGATGAGGCAGAAGAGCTTGTCGAGGACGAGGTGAAGGAAGAGGACCAGCGGCTCCAGCGCGGCGGCCGACAGGGAGACGATGCTGAGCTTCAGCTCGTGCTCCAGCTTGCTCTCGGGCACCTTCTCATCGCCCACGCGGATGGGGAACGCCACCTTGCCCTCCAGGGCGTGGCAAAGCGCAAAGAAACGCTCCAGGTAGCTGTCCTGTAGATGCCAGGTGTGGGGGGGGACAGAGACAGGTCAACGAACGCCTGCTTTTTTTTTGTTGTCTAAAAAGTGTTACAGTGTTAAAGTGTCTCTGAATATTAGTTTGTGGGTATGAATCTCGGTTTGCGTAGTTTGCAGTGCGTGGGTTGTGTTTTTATACCTGTGTATGAACCGAAGACACGGCCTGCAGTTCTAAGCTGAACAGACCCTTGTGACCCTCCATCCACTTGACGGGCGGGACCTGGGGCGGCAGTTTCTGCGCAGAGACAGCGAACAGCGTTACGGGGGGGGTTACGCCCCCACAGACAGGCTCCGCCCACAGACAGGCTCCGTCACACCAAGCTAGCGCTACTTACCTCCGGCGAGTGCAGCGAGTAGTTGACGGGGAGGCGGTCCTGGACGATGGGCAGGCAGCACTGTCCCACCTGTAGCCTCTCGTTGCTCAGGATGGGAAGCCACTGTGTGTGAGATTATACAACTGTCACTGGTAACCCAGCAACCAGTCAACCGACCCTCCCTCCTACCCTGGTTCCCCTAATGGCAGCATCCTCTCGACTGCTACCTCCTTCCATGTTTTTGCAGTGCGACCCCCGTCCCGACCCCACCATGACCCCTCCGCCCCTCCCCCACGGACGCACCGAGTAGCCGATGAGCGTCTCCACGCTGCCACTCTGGGTCTGCTTGGCCTGGCAGCTGACGTGGAAGAAGGTGAAGAGCAGGTGGTGCCGCTCCGTGAGCCGCGCGGGGAGCCGGATCTTCACCTCCTCGTAGAAGTCCGGGGACCTGCGGAAACGCGGCAGGCCGAGTGAGTCGGGGAACCACAGAGGAACGCGAAGCTCGCGCAGACGCGTCATAGTTGCTTTTGCCCCAGAGCAGGTGTCAGGTGGAGCCTTACTTGTTGTGGTATGTGACTGGGGTGTAGGTCTCCGACACAAATTCTGGACCGTTTGACTTCCCAAATATGACCTCAATGGAAAAACAAATACACGGAAAATTAGGACCATCTTTACTGACCGTTTCAACCAGTGGAATTCAAATGGATATACGTAGTCTCTTATTTGTGGAAATACATGCTTCTTTGTGTTGTTCTTAACTGTGAACATGTGTGCCTCGAGGCACATTGTGTGTGTGTGTGTGTGTTTGTGTGTGTGTGGTGCACTCACGGGCAGGGCACTGCTGGCCTCCTCGCTGTTCATAAACTGTATTTTTACAGTGATGTTCCTGGCAGATGCCAAGCGACTGCCGATGTTGAGCCTCTGGGGATACACATACAGCAGGTTCCTGGACACACAGGGGCGACGGTCAGTGGATGCAGGAGACAAAAGAAGCATCTATACATGACCTGCTCAGGGAAGTGTGGAGAATAAAGCAGGCCACACCTGCACTACCACATTTCAACACTAGATGGTGTCGCACAACCATAATTCAACAAGCCCTGACGTTACACGCCTGAGCTCGGCTTTTGTCATAGCAACTGTGGTTTACATTTTACTGTGGCAAAGGATATAGCGTTTTGTTTATCTTGCCACTAATAACGATGCAGAAACCAGGTTCATGAAATTAAGTGGAACTGACATTTTTACTTTGGATTTTATATCAGGGGTTACAGCACGGTTATTAACAATGCAAGGACTATTCTATCAAAACTGACATCTACCAGTGCAGACAGCGAGTGCAGCCTTTAAAGGTGGGGGTGTAAAGGTGGGTGTGTAAGGTGGTGCAAGACACAGACGGGAACTGACCGGTATATGGAGTGAGGGACGTAGACGTCGCTGGAAGGGAACTCGAGCACCTCTTTGATGGGCCGGACGCTTTTCTCTGACACAGGCTTTACGGGGATGAGCTCAGCGGACAGACACGCTGCCAACGTGTCTGGGGCCGGCGTCACGTCCAGCTTCACAGAGCCTGCCACGAGGCAAAGTACCCAGAAGCAACAGTAGTGTGAGCGCCACCTTCAGGAACAACCTTCTCCACTCGACTGGTAAGGACCAGCCCAGGACATACAGGTTTCTATGAATGCACTGAAGAGGATCAGGAAGAGGCAGGTGGGTGTCACCTGATATGGTCTTCACCCTCCGCTGCATATTGGACGTCCTCTTTAGTTCGGTGAGAACCTTAAATAAGTCTTCATCGCTGAGCCGCTCGCCTTCCTGCAAAGAGCCACAGAATGGGCTGCATGCATCACACTCAGAACACCAGTCCTCCTGCACCTCACACACACACGTCCAGTATATCTCTCAGAACACCAACCCTCCTGCACCTCACACACACGTCCAGTATTCCTCTCAGAACACCAGTCCTCCTGCACCTCACACACACACGTCCAGTATTCCAATACAAAAAAGTTTCTCTCTCTCTCACACACACACACAAACAAACACACACACTTCTGCACCATAATATAAAGATGTCAAATGAACACTGAACCTTCTCTGTGATTTGGGGGAATTAAGACCGCCATACAAAATGACAAAGGCCAGATATTCTGCACCATCATGTGTGGTATCTGCCAAATGCAACCCTGGACTGTCTCAAGGTGATGGGAACATTTTCCACAGCATTTTCCCATTTTTCATAAAAGATTTAGTGAGCGGCCATAAAATTTCACATCTGCCATAAAATTTAAGAGTCATGGGGACCAGGCACTACTGGCACCAAGCCAATCATTGACCACCCACAAATTTGACCCGTCACCCCGGACAACTAGCCTGGGTGCTGACCTGTTTGAAGAAGTTTGTAATGGTTATGATGCCTGGTTTGAAACTGGACAGGTTGAACTGGTCCTCCAGGACGCTGAATCTTTCCGAGTTGCGCCGAGGGAGGTACGCTCTCTTGTCCACATTGGTCCTGCCTGTCTCAAAGCACACAGCACACATATTTATACCCTGGAGGTAAATAGAGCAACTCCCAACATAATATATAACCCAATATGCTACATTAAATATACTTCAAAACACATTTGCATGGAGTCTGTAGTGCAGGCTTCTCGGCCCCGGGCCTGTTACCGTTGATACTGTCCGAGTCGGTGGTGTCCCGGTCCAGCGTGACTGATGTGCTGATGGCGCTCATGATGTTAATGGTGGCGAAGGCGAACGGCATCCTGTACTGGCCCAGTCGCTGGCAGAAGCCCTCCGCCTGATTCCGTAGCTTCTCCACCTTGTCTTTGTTCTAAGGGAGAGGCACGCAGGAGGTGAGAGGGGAGGTGTGCCAGGGGGGGAGGAGGCGAACGGACAGGAGGGAAGAGAGCAAAGCCATAACATGGGCATCATGCTCTCCAATCGCTCTGGTTCGTCGGCCATCACCTTCGCCGTGTCGTTCTCCCTCATGGTCACGTAAGGCTCCGCGCACTCGCCGATGTCTCCCTGCTGCAGGACCTTCTCGATCTGACACGCAAACACACACAATCATCGTCATCGTGGTCATCGGCATCATCTTAGTCAACATCGCCACCCTCTTACTCGCCATCATTTGGTGTCTGAGCGGCAGACACGTGGCGCTCTCAGGCATGGAGCAATTTATGGGATTAAAAGGCCCGTATCTTCCCCTTGGGGCAAGTACAGACGTGGTTACCTTAATGACCAGGTAGATGTCTGGAGAGGGGTAGGAGATGGAGAAAATGGCGGCTCGCGCTGTTGTGGAGTTGTCTACGTGAGGGGTGTGGGAACGTAGGAAGCTCTTCATTTGGTCCGAGTTCAGATCGCAGTGGAAGTTCTCTGAAATCTGACAATATGTTATCCAATTAATACTTTGCTACGCTGCAATATCTAGAGTCTAGCATCTATCAGCTATGATGGGACATAGTTGCCTATTGCAGCTTCACAGCTGTGTACATTTGAACGGCAGACTTGTAGGTTCAGCCATGGGAATAAAGAGTGAAGATTAGATAAAGTTGTGGTGCTACATTGCCGACTCGTCTGTAATTTATTTAACATGCATGAACCACCTGTGGAAGCCATACAGTAAACCACAGTAGTTTGAATGGCTGCATCTGTATTACCTGCAAAAAAAACTGTGTGATTACATTGTGACTCTCAATTCAAAATGCAGGGCCAGAAGGCAGCAGGAATCTCACGTGGCTCTTTGAATCAACAAACCAACAAATATACATTCCTCTATATTTGTTTCCAATCTTACTAAGCAGCTCCATTCAGTCACTCTTGGTTCTGATCAGATCGGGATTTGAGTTCTTATCAGTAAACAGACTCCAACTTCCACAAACATAAATCACCATTGCGCAAATGCTGTTCGGACTTCACAGGGACGTTTAACGAGGCTACTGCCCGCAAGTTCTCCCTCCTGCCTCTGTGAAGCATAAATCAGGCTGCTCCCCCTCCCCCCTGCCCAGTCACTCTTCTTCGTACGTGCAGGAGCAACATCGTCCTCAGATTCACTTCATGCTCTGCATTCTGGTCAAAACTGCACACATCTTCAGTCGCGGCTCGGGAAGGTTAACGTAGCACTTTGGAGCGCGTCGGTCTAATATGACATCTGCTGCTTGTTTATTTCATGCAGACCGAAACCCAAACCGAGAACCAGCCTAGACCAGTATGAACTGCAAAGGGGAGACGTCTCCGCAACCCACCGATCGCAGCAAATCAAATCAAAACAATGTGATTCATGAAATTTGGAGCTGAGACGCGAGGTGCTCTTGGGGCTTAGACAAGGTCAGCCATGCCGATGAACACTACTATCCTGTGCTCTTTTAGTCCAGTTAGGATCAAGCTCTCTCGCAGCCTTTTAAACCTGACTGCATTTTCTCACCAAACCATCTAGGAATTGCACCTTTATTAGCGGAGTGGCCAATGAGTGTGCTTGTTTTTCACTCTGCACCACAGCTGGGCATATGCAGAAACTGCTGAGATCAGGACAAGCTAATCAAGGCTGGATGACTCACACAGACACCAGCACAGCTTTCCACGCCTACAATGCCTGCACACCTGTAATGGGTTTGAATGTTCCATTTCTCATGAGGCAGACCAACAGTCTTTATGAGGAGGATCTAGGCACGGAAAGTTAAAGCAGTCATGCCGTGTCATGCAGGAACCGACCTTCTTCTTCTCCTTCAGATCGTACAGGGCCATGGTGGCAAACATCGGCTCGATCTCGATCTCAAACCTGAGAAGAACAAAAGTTTAGAACTTCAGTAATATTAACAAAGCAGAATTTTACACAACAAAAACTGATTGACATACAGATTCTGTAGTCTCCAGTTCTCCATAACTGTAAAGAACAATAGTTTACAAATACCCCAAGTAGGTGGTCATTAAATAGGTTTTTTACAAAATATTTCCGTAGTATATTTCTGCAAGGGTCCAAGACTTAATATCCTCTTTAGCCCTATGATATGAAGCATTATCCCAGTTTGAATGCTTGGAGTCAGAAGCTCCACTTATGGAGTAGAGGGCGATTACTTGACACTGATGCATCGCACTAGTATCCTGTGGCCCATGTGCTCCTTCGGACAGTCGGGGATGGGACGGATCTCCACTGCGTCCTCCTGGAGATGGAAAGACAGTCATCTCTCATTCCCAGTCCAATTCAAGACTGACCGCTGCATTCCTCATGTTTGCATCAACACTCCAAGTGCTCCAGCTCAGGCTAATTGGTTCATTGGTTTTATTAGTGAGTACAACCACTTATGGGAGACCAGGCGGATCGCCGGTTTTCGCAGGGCCACCTTGGTTTTGATGTCAGCATACAAATGTTCAACACCTTCGACACCCTGGACGGCGCAACAATGCTGGATACGACTCGTTTGCAGAGGACGATGTGGGGGGGGGGCGGCGACGGCTCGGAGCTCACCTCGTCCGAGGGGGGGTAGAGGGCGAAGAGCTCGGGGTGGCGGTTGCTCAGTCTGCTTTCCAGGTTGAAGCGGTCGAGTTCCTCGGGACTGCTGTAGCGCAGGAGGCCGTCCAGGCGAGGGTCCGGCAGCAGTGCCCGCAGGTCAAAGTCCGAGGAGGAGGTGACGACGCCCCGGCCGCCGTCATCGTGGCACAGCACCGTCAGGGTCGGGGACTTCACCTGAGGAGAAGCAGCAACGGAGCCACGACACTCATCTTACAGATCTGACCAGTTTCGCTAATGTCAGCATTATAATAAGGGAAAATATGTTTGGGCCATTCAATACAATAAAACCAAAATTACCCACTTCCATGGAAAAAAAGCCCATTGCAATTATCAGCTATTGTGTCCTCAAAATATTAGTGTGGATTTCTGTCGGTTTCCACGCTACAGGCCACGTACAACACGTCTATCAGACGAACCTCCCCTCACTCTCCAATTGTGAACTGGTTCAGAACTCGACTGGTTCAGTCCAGACTTTGAGTGCCTACCAGGCCTGTCACTACCCCACTAGATTGCTAATTAAGCTCAGAGTGAATGTAGAGGCCCTTCAGGGTCTTTAAATGGTGAGTGGGCCTGATTTTTCCATAGACTCTGGCATCAAGCTCGTGAAAAACCCAATGCCTCGAAACAAACCTCTTTGGTTTGAGTCATTTAGACTTGGCAAACCGTGGCCGGATCAGCAGTACTGGGAGATATCAGCTGCATGAATACTCATTCCTTGTGTCCCTGGCCTGGGGAAACCAGAGGTGGGACAGAGCCAGGACATTGGGAAAAAACATTCAGTTTGGTCCGCCTCAGTCTTGCTTCACCCTTCTCTCTTTTCTCCTGTCTGGGGTAAACATGTAGGGCTGGTCTTTGCTGAATTATTTAACAGGGCTAAGGACACAAGCATGGTCGTACCCGGCCGTTAAACCACAGCATGAATCTCCACTGCACGGGTAGGTGGATTTACCGGTTGCTCAGGCTTCTGGGGCTGGACATCAGACTCGAAGGTCTGCTTCAGGAGCTGTTTGTGAAAGCTCGTCCTCTCCGTGTAGGCACTCAGGCCGTCCCCTTGGCACCTGGACAAGAGTCGGACACGGTCACAGCCAGAAGCGGAGGAGCAGGCTTGCGTGAAGCAGCTAGCGATCTACAGCTGCTGTTTGTGAAGGCGTGTATGCATGAAGGAAGTGCTCACGTTCTGCTGACCACTAGCCATGGTTCAGTGTAACTCTGTACACAGTCCCTCACATGGGGGTCCAGTTCAACTCTGAATGAGAACACACGCGCGTGCGCACACACACACACACACACACACACACAGAGAAACATACACACCCGCTTGGTTTAATAATGCAGTTTCATGCTGTTACACAATTTCTGCGGCAGTTGTGGGAGTTGGGGGGAGAGGTGGGGCAAACGGAGGGGTGTTTCAATGGCTGCGTTTTTACACACCCCCCCCCCCACCTTTGTCAGATTAAAACGAAACTAAAATATGCTATGCATGCTGCGACATCCCAGGAAACCCCCACTTTTGAAAAGCTTGATACACCCCTGGGGGGGGAGGCAACAAAAATAAATCCATTCACTATTAAGACACATGTTTTGTTTACATAACTGGTTTTTCCAGAAAGAACTAAATGCATAACAATGGAGGTTTGCTTTTATTTTCATTCCTCCCCAACAACTGGGGCAATGACAACACAGGATTACGCTGGTTTAAAAGATACTTGTTTTTCTTAAGTAAATGAAAGTGGCTACAGATAATATGGACTGGATGTTCACGAACATTCGGTTGTCATTTTGCGATGGGGTTGCATTTCTAAATTGTAGGCCTTCATTTCAAGGAATGTGTGATGCTGCTGAAGCAGTTTGGTGCCTGGGTTGCAGCATGGGAAGACTCACCCCTCCTCAGGGACGGAGTGGCGGACGGTCCGGCATTCCCTCTCCACCAGTTCCACATCCGGCTCGTCGTCCGGGAAGTCACCTAGCTCCTGCATGAGCTCAGCATCGCCGCTGCGCAGTTGTGTCATCAGGAATTCCTCCACGTCCAGCGGCTCCACCGCGTCATAGGACTGGGGCTGAAGACAAGACCCGCATGGGTCATGCTCGAAATAGCCTATACCATACTGCATACTGCACTCAGTATATACTCTACACCGCATACTGCACTCAGTATATACTCCACACCGCATACTGCACTCAGTATATACATACTGCACTCAGTATATACTCTACACCGCATACTGCACTCAGTATATACTCTACACCGCATACTGCACTCAGTATATACTCCACACTGCACTGCACTCAGTATATACTCCACACCGCATACTGCACTCAGTATATACTCCACACCGCATACTGCACTCAGTATATACTCCACACCGCATACTGCACTCAGTATATACTCCACACCGCATACTGCACTCAGTATATACTCTACACCGCATACTGCACTCAGTATATACTCTACACCGCATACTGCACTCAGTATATACTCTACACCGCATACTGCACTCAGTATATACTCCACACCGCATACTGCACTCAGTATATACTCCACACCGCATACTGCACTCAGTATATACTCTACACCGCATACTGCACTCAGTATATACTCCACACCGCATACTGCACTCAGTATATACTCCACACTGCATACTGCACTCAGTATATACTCTACACTGCATACTGCATACTGCACTCAGTATATACTCTACACCGCATACTGCACTCAGTATATACTCTACACCGCATACTGCACTCCGTATATACTCTACACTGCATACTGCACTCCGTATATACTCTACACTGCATACCGGTCCCCGTAGTATTATGCAGGGTAGCATCCAGTATGTGACAAATGCAAACTGTACCACAAGGTCACATGAATGTATGACCACTTGTGAAAGAATTTCTACCACTGGTACATGATAGGATGCAATACATCATGAAGACAGCTATGGCCGCATAATGAAATATGTGGCTAGAATAGTACATTATCCAGGTGTCTTCTGTGTATTGGGGAAATTCATTTTTGCTGCATACTACTTATGGTGTACTGATTTAGAGCCCAATCAGTAGTGATTAGTATGCAGTAGGCTATTTTGAACACAGCCGCAACTTACACTGTATCCAGCGGTCAGATTGTGGATGAAGTCCACCAATAACAACACAGCGATCAAGCAATTACAAGACTGATTTACATATTTCTGGTAATCCCCATATAGATTACGAATGTCAGATCAGATATAGGCTACCTAAGTCAGAGTATTTAACATCAATCACTATTCATGATCAGCTTCAATACAGATACAATACAGCTGTACTGGATGTCTGAGAGTCAATATGTTGATTGTGTTGAATACAATGGCCACTGTTCACGGGTAACATTCCAATAAAGCCAACACTAAAAACTTGTCTGTCCTGGTTGAGCAGAGCAGGACCCACGGTAGCACAGCCGACCAGCAGCAGACTGAGGCTAGTGAAGCAGACATCAATGAAGGTCACTAGTCTGCAAATGACAGCCTGCCTCCCCAGACTATGCTCATTAAGGGCCTATGCGCGAAAGAAACAAACAAAGCATATAGGAACGCTAGACGCGCAACGTCCAAAGCCTCCGAGAATAAAGACCGAAGTGGGCAAGCGGCTGGCGTGCGATGAACGGCTCCTCGTCGCCGACAGCAGCTGCCGAGAAACGCGAGGCTGTGCGAGCACGACCTTCGGGAGGATCCAACCCCGTCGTGCTGGGCATGTTCCGTCACGGCCGCGCGCGGGCAGATCCGGGCGTGTTGGCGCGTGGTTGAGAGGCAACTCGGGACCTCGGTACGTGTGCGCACAGAGGCAGGCGGTCCCGCAGAGAGGACGAACGCAGGAAGCAACCGTGCGAACGGCAGCGGAGCGGCACGGGCACAAAGGGCGAGCCTCTTCGAAAGGGAGAAGTGCTGCGTTTTGCTTATCGGCTTCGCTGTTCGATCACGGGATTATACATCAAGGCATGGGATTATTCATGTTTACAGGTTTAAGATTGAATCCGTCACAGAAGGGTCTAACAATACATACGACTGAGAGGATTATGCACTATGTGCTATATGATCTCGTTCATGCTTGAGGTGTTGTGAAGGCCGTATCTCTTGCACAACTTCCACGCCAACGGTTTTTGTAATCTTAGACAACAGACATGGGCCTGCAGACAAGATCGTACCAGTACAGCAGTGTGTGACAGAGATAGAGTAGTTTTATCTGAATTTATCTGACTTATCTGCACAGAACTGTGCTCTAAATAGGCCCCCACAAGAAATCTTTACATGGGAGGTTTCACAAGTGTCCATCCTGGAAACTAACAGAGGCAGGTTTCTATATGTGTACTTAAGGGGGTGTGTGTTAATCTTACAGTAGATCTGTCTGTCCACTTTACACATCTACAAATATGATGTACTCTGTAAATTAACTACTATCCAAGAACTTGTACGCTGTTGTGCATGTACCTGTCTTTAACGAGAAAATGGAATTTGTGCCAGCACTAACAACACACCCTACATTCAGCTGAGGAAGGTTAAGTGGAAAAGGCTGGTGAGGCCACAGTCCGTCAGCCTGAAGAGCCGAATCACAGCTGGAGTAGATAAGTATGATTCCCTCTGAACTAGACCATAACAAACCGCAAACAACACATTAAGAGAGCACGGCTGAGCTGAGTGGAGCAGCCGTTCGAAACAAGTCCACGTCTCCCCGAGCGTCGGCCTTATTCACCCCCTCTGAGACCCCAGGTTAGTGCTACTGAAGCAGCCCCAATCTCCCACTCTGTAACTTAAGGGGTGGCCATATTGCATGTGACCAGACAGAAGGAGCTTCGCTACTACATATGCTGAGATCCAACAAACACTTCAGAGCAAAAAGAGCAGGTGCAGCTCTAGAACAGCTCTAAGAACTCACCCAGCGTTTCCGTGGCCGAAAAAGTGTCAAAATGGCGTTGCCCGGAAATAGAAAACCTTGGCTGCTTGTTTCTGCACAACTCTTCCTCTGCGAGCCTGAGCCGCAATGCAGAACGCCATGCGGTTAGGCTTCTGACAGGAGGATGTGATGTCATCGCCACTTCCTTCATCAGTTCTAGTGAAAAGGCAGAGGCCGATAATCCAGAGGGGGGCAGACATCTCCACTGGGCACCACTACTACTACCACTAGTATAAACTGCAGATCTGGGTCTACAGTACAGTAGCATGAGGCCCAATCCAAGGTGGATGTTCACAAATTGAACCTTGGGCTTAATTTTTGATACATGCCCAGTGACCGACTATTTTGGTACACTTGTTATATACGTCAGAGCATGTTGTAATGTCCATGATGACAGCACTGCACCACGTAAGGGAACATTTGCGCTACCATTCAGTTAGGGATGTCTGCTTAGTGTGTAAGTGGAAAATATCAAACTGTGGATTATGTATTTTAAACCCCTCTGGCATCCTAAATCCGGTGATGTGAAGGTGTGTGTGTGTGTGTGTGCCTAAGATGTAAAGTAACTGGCAGCTGGAGTCCCATGGTACGCTGTGCTCTGACCCAATTTCAGTACAGCGGGATCATAAGCAAGTTAGACATTAACCTCACATATGCAAGCACACACACGCACACACATGTACACACCTGCACACACACGGTACTTTCTTTCTCCGTGTCAAACTCTATTCGCGAATACACAAGAAAAATATGCGAACATCGGATGCACGTACACGCCGGTCAGTGCATTCAATCCGGGAACGGACCGCACGGGGAAGAGACATCCGCGTCAGATCCAAGCAGAAGCATGCAATGATGTGGACAGAGGGACAGAGGAGAGAAGCAGTCACTCACCACCACGCTGAAATTGATGGATCCGGACAGGCTGTGGCGGTGGTGTGGGACAACATGGGTCAGGCCGCTGAAATGCCTGCGGATCTCAGCAGATGAGTGCCTGCGAGACACACACACACACACACACACGCACACACACATGCGGGGATGATGGTCGAGTGGGGGAGAGGGATACAGGGATGAGAGATGTAACAATTTAGTCTTTCTCTGCAGAAGGAGGCTTTGTGCAGATGGCAGGTGTTTCTGAGTGAGTGTGTCTGTGTGTGTGTGTGTGTGCGCGTGCTAGAGAGAGAGAGGAGAGAGAGAGAGAAAGAGAGAGAGAGAGAGAGAGAGAGAAAGAGAGGTAGAGGGAGAGAGTGATTGTGTCCCACGACTTTATTAATGCTTTGACACAATGTGAATAAAAATATACACCCACAAAACAAGTAAAAATAGAAAGGTGTTGCTTCCTCCTCAGCACACCACATCCCAGAAACCACATGTTTATGCAAATTATCCTGCAAGGTACAGTAAAAGGATATTTGTTCTACCACACACTGAATATTCACTGCTTTAAGTATGGGGACTGACATATCAAAGAATGGTATGTTTGTGTATACAACACTGCACAAAAAAGACTTTTCAGACCAGCTGGTGTAATTGGCATTAAAACACTTTTTTTTTCCTAATGGAAGCATGAAACCAATTGGGCAACGTGATAAAACATTTCCAGGGCATTAGGAAGGGTTGGTGTCTGTGTGTGTGTGTCTGTGCGTTTTTCTGGACACTTATGCTAACAAAACCAGGCATTGTGAAAAGAAAAAGCAAACCGTGGCCTGGATTCTACTCGCCTGCCATGAGCTGTAAATACGAATTCAAGCAACTGTAAAAATAAAATGCAGTATAAGTACAAACTGACCCAGAAATCAGAGCTGCATTAAAGTGTTTGACCTCTGTGATGCGATTTCATCACAGTAAGCGTCCCTTATTAACTCTTGTTCCACTCCTTAATCCACTTCATTTACATTCCATTTCACTCCATACACACCAATCACATCGCTTGTCTGCTTCTCTTTCAGTGGACGGTCGGCCTGTTACTCACCGCCAGGCTGGAGTTCTGCTGCACAACACTGTGCTATTGTGCAAGCAGTTATCCAAAGTCCTGGAAAAATGGGTCACTGGCAAAAAGGGTCCCCTAGCCTCATTCATTGGGGGCCATTTACTTGTATTGTTTAGGGCTGGGAATGTGGAGCCTCTAATCGCTTTTGGTGTGACAACCCCTGAGATAAATGTGTATGTTGCGTCTTAAGGCTCACTGGCATTTAAAGTAACCTTCAGTTCTGCACTGTCACAGTAGCTGGTGGCTCTTCTAAGGCAACTGAACAAGCATCTGCGGCCTTTTGCTGTGAGATCCTGTGATAACATTTCTCAGCAATTCCCTAAGCAGAAGTATTTACGTTTCGGAAATCAGAGCCGCATATTTTTTTAGGCTTCTGTTCAATTCAGATTCACTTTAGCACCGGTTATGTATCTGAATCCAGAATGACTTTTAAATTAGATCAATAAACAAACCTGACACCTGGGAAAGGACACGTGGCCATTGCACTCGTCAAACTACCTGCAAACATTTAGTCATGAGCAAGTTCTGTACAGCAGAGGGCAAAGTCTTACAGGAGGGCAAACACTACAGTGCTGTTATAGTCCTCTTCTTCTCTGTGGACAGCCTGGACGATGACTCAATCCCTAACAGTAACAGTAACAGTCAGTTACAGTATTACAGGGCGAAGACAAAGCTGTGTGCAGGACTCCACACACACTCTACACCCTATGATTACACACACCCTGCATCGTTATGCCGGAGACTTCATGCAAGGACTAAACGGGAATGTATCTAGTCTAGCACTTTAAAATTAGGATTGGGAATAAATTCCAGGCATGCCTACAACTGTCAGTACCCTTGAAAATCCTAAATGATGAATGCAAAAAAAAAAAAGAAATAGATTGTGTTCCCTGAAAATTGGTGTTTTTTAACCAATGTAAGGGGTTTGAGATTAATGTATGCGTAAGAGGTGTCATTCCAGTTTGCACTCAAATAGATGCTGTGGGCCAGAATATCCAGATAAGTTAATGGGAACACTGGTATTAACAAAGGCCAGAAGCATAACGACTAAAGGGTAGAGCCAATCAGGGTCAAACCTCTGGATAAGATGCAGCTGAGGTCTTTACTTAGTCAGTTAACCAACGTAGGTTTCATGGGTTTTTGATCCCCACGGGTCACTACATATTTATTTCAGGGTAATTTTATTTAAAGTAATCTTTTGTGATCACTAATAGTGACACCTATAATATGACCTTATTCATTGCATGAAAATAAAACCATATATGGCTGATTATCTGTACTTTGACACAGCATTAGTGCGTGTTTTAAGAAAAGCAAATATATTTGCAAGCTTAGAAGGTCAAAGGTCAAAGTCAAAAGGCTGTGCATTATTCTTAGACATTACTTACTTATTTATTCCCAGTGAAAAAGGAGCCAAACACGCCCTCAAGAACCTGAATCACACTATTCCACCGCGTCGCCCTACGCACCCTTCGGACCACAACGAAGCAATTAGAGAGGTCAGAGAGGCCAGAATCTCCCCGCTGACCACTGATGATGCAATAGGTATCAACACAGAAAAAAAGACATAGTATGGTTCAACAACCTGGCGAGAAATGAGAGAAAAAATGGGAAATGTTTGAATGGGTGGAGGGAGATGGAGGTTTTCCTACCTAGAAAGAATTTTACACTAGACGTTTTATTCAGATGTCATGCAATACGACACTGCCGTCCAATGTATGAATATGCATGAATTTCAACAAGTAGTTTGCTTTAGAGTAGCGCAGAAAAGTGCCTTGTTCGTTAAACCACATTTCAAATGACAAAGGAACGGGAGCACGCCCAGATTACTTACACGAATAAGGAAGAACTGATCTAGGCGCACGTATGCTGCTTTGTTCTGCCACACGCATCACAAAAACAGCGTATATTTCCATCATAAGGAAAAGACAGTACACAGTACTCAGAGGCCGGGGTCTGGAGGGCCGGGGTCTGGAGGGCCGGGGTCTGGAGGGCCGGGGTCTGGAGGGCCGGGGTCTGGAGGGCCGGGGTCTGGAGGGCCGGGGTCTGGAGGGCCGGGGTCATGACTCCGGTAGCACAGTGTTATTGAGAAAGGGACTGAGGCCTCGCGACTTTCTTCGGTTGGGATTCCCTTGAAAGGCCAATGTCAGCGAAACGTGACTGAAAAAGATGAACCGCTAGCATAATACGGTCGTGCATTTCCCTTTAAAACTTGCTGTGCCTGCTGACAGGAGGAATTCCAGGGGGCATTGCGCGTTCCGCCTTCGCTACTGCATCCTGCTAGCCACAGTATGAAACGCCGCTGCATTTGTCATCGACAAGTTCAGGAAATAAATAAATCAATAAACTAACCCCCCCCCCCCCCCATCCCGGCGCGGTTAGTCCCGCAAGCACACGAACAACGACCAGCCTGTTAACGCCCAAATTCTAGTTGCATGGTGTTTAAATGACCTCGTTCATGCAAATAGAAGCAAGGTCAGACCTAGGAAGGAAATAAGAGGGTCTGCTGGCGGGCAGTGTAAGGCGCGAACGGCCTGCGAGATCGACATCGAACCGTGTCGGCGGTTTTCAGAGCACCAGTGCAAAATGCAAGCAGGTGCAGCCACAGCAGGAAGCGGTCTCCGGCGAGATGAGGCAGCACGCCGGGCAGACGTTAGGCGGATCCACTTCAGCGATATCAGATATCATCATCATTATAAGCATGACTCTTTAGAAAACGCTTCGTAGACTGATTAGTGCCAGTGTTTTAACTTCTTTTACAGGTAGTGTCTTGGTCCCATTTTGGCCCTCGCAACTTTTTAAAGCACGATCTTTAGTAACATAGTATGCCCTGTTCCCTATGATTCTTACAGAGGATGGTGTAGAGAGCACTACGGATGGGCACATGGTTCCAAATGCACAAACGCATGTTTGACAGATATCGCAGTATTGTCTTTGAATTCAACATGCCATTATCATCCTAACAGTGTTAAGACCGCGAGGCGACACTGCATTTCTGTTTTCTTTCTTAAGCGTTGGTGAGTAACCGTTTCCTTTTTAGTCATGCTAAAGAGGAAGCGAAATGCTGAATATAAAATTGGTAAAATAAAACTAAAGTAGCACTAGCTACATGTTTGCTTTTGAATATCCACTCGTGGTCTTGTAGTGTCGAGGAGAAATCTTTGAAAACCCCTTTCTACCAGCATCTTGCGGCACTGTCAAAAGCATGTAAATACGCATTTTTAGGTATCCTAAGTAAGAGGGTCTTGCATATAAGGCAGGAACAGAGATTGTAAAATAAGTGACGGTAAGTGGTGAAGAAATTACAGACAACGTTGCGTTAGCTGCTTGATGCATAAGAATATGATGCATAATTGGAGCTTGTAAAGGGAATATACCGAGGCACGTGCAACCAGGAGTGCAAAATCAGGACTGTTCGATTTCGGGTTTTACGTTATGCTTTAAAATAAATGTTTAATGAATTCTTTTCTAATCTTCTACACTTTGTAGACTAAAGAATTGTCTCATTCGATTAACTTCGGCTGTTTACAGCATGAAATGATTTTCAGCATTTCGGGCACGTGAAGGTAACTGATTATAATGTACATGCCTCCCCAGTGGGAGCTTTAGGATATATTGAACCTCATTTCAACACAATGGTCTTCTGCACTTCCTCGCCACCTGCTATGTTTGAGAGCTAGAACAATAACAACTTCCACCTTAGTTTAGACTAAAATTGTACAGTGAACAGAGGCTATTCCTGACGTGTCTTACTGTCAGAGCAAAAGAGGTTTACATTAGCAGTGGTACGTATCAAACAAATAGCACTCCAATGTGCACATTCGGCAAAAGCGAACCTTTCCCCTTTCTCCTGGCCTTGGTGAAAACATCAGAATCGTGTGGTTCTGTTCTAATTCAGAAAATAAATATACGTTCAAGGGGCAGTGACGGCTAAAATCTCTAAGAACTCACTGAAAAGACCATGTCCACTACGTCGCAAAGTTCAGACTTTCGATTAATCTTACCTATACATTATTCGTAACAAAACTGAAAACTCTTTTCTCAATGTTTTTTTTGTGTTTTTTCTACTTCTGTGGTTTGAACTGGTGTCCTCACACCACTGATATCAACATTCAAAACGTGTAGCTGCCTGCTCCGGAATCTCCCAACAGGCTGCGTTACCGCCAGAGGATATTAAATGAAGTTCGTGTTTCAAAGTCCAAACACACGCATGTTAATTATATACGGACAAGGCTGAAAACATAGAAAAGTACGTTACCTGTTGATTTTCAGAGCGAACGCCCTTCGCTCCGACGCAGGCAGGGAAGCCATACTGACTGTGGCTAGCGGAACTCCACGACACCGCGGGTTTGATCCCGGAGCAGTGGAGAAGTATCCCGTGCGAGCACAGATGTCATCACAAGCATCATCTTGTTGGTATCACTGGATTTCTGGGCGGAAACTTCCGCATTTAACTACACAAGCACTCACAATGGACACGCACTATGTGGTGGGTGTGCATGTGTCCCTTAACAAAGAGTTCTGATGCGTTAGGGCACCACAGTGTGCGAGATTAAAGCAATCTGGATATGTGTGGACATATGTATATGTATCTGTCTATGTATCCGTGTATCATAATTACTCCTTCACAATGAACCTAAGCGGTCAAATATTGGTCAAAGTGAGACCAAAGACTGAGGAGCAGAACGAACCCTTATCGTTATATACCAAACAGAAAAAATACTGTTTACTCACAATCTTAACAGCCCACAATGTAAGCACAGTTAACGCAGGTAAAACAAAAATAAGCACTTTAAACAGTGGGTAACGTGTGGATGATTCCTCGGAACGCATTTCACATTACTACTTTAACCGCACTCCGAATATCAAGTTATCTTCTCACTTCTCACTTTTTGGATTTAGTATTTTCAAAATGGACTACTTGAAGGTGTAAGGACGTCATCTACTGACAGAGATGAAGAAATGCATCATTATTGAGGCTCAGCAAAGTTTAGTTTAGTAGGAAAGCAGAAGCATAAAACATATAAACTGTTAAAACCATTTTAATTCACATCATAATAAAAATGTAGAACCATTCCAAGTCATCCATAACTTGAACATTTATTTATAGTAGGTGCAGGCATGCAAAAATGATAATCAGAATGGCTGCAGTGTGTACACAAGCCTTTAGAAAGGTACATTTTCTCATTTATTAAATGAACGTGTAAATGACAATTTCAAACTGTACACGTCTTTGACAGTTCTCAATACAGAAAGTCAATTCAAGGTACAATTATATGGTCATATTTCACAATATCTCTTTTGGGTATGAAAAATGTAAAAGAATCCTAAAATTCTAAATGAAGCATCTAATTAAACATACAGAACATCAACAGCGGGGGTGGCATGGTGGTGTGGTGGTTAGCACTGTCGCCTCACAGCAAGGCGGTCTGGGTTCGAGTCTCGGTCTGGGCTGCTCTGTGTGGAGTTTGCATGTTCTCCCTGTGCCTGCGTGGGTTTTCTCCGGGTATCCAAAGACATGCATCCTAGGTTGATTGGTCACTCTAGATTGCCCGTAGGTGTGTGTGTGTGCGTGTTGGCCATGTGGTGGACTGGCAAACTGCCCATGGTGTACCCTGCCTTCGCCCGGAGATGCATTGGCTCCAGCCCCCCCGTGACCCCGACTAGCGGGAATAAGCGGTACGGATAATGAATGAATGAAAAAACATCAACAGCTTTAAATATGACAAAATATTTAAATACAGAACCTTTTTTTTTTTTTTTAACCTGCTCCAAAATGACATTTTGCAACTACTTAAATAGGTAATTACAATGGTACATATGACAAGAGGCTGCTTTTCATGTTTAACAAAGGGCTTGCCCTCAACATCTGACCCACGTTGTGTTGGCCGCCGCCCACACAAAGTCCAGTGGTGTGTTGGCCGCCGCCCACACCAAATCCAGTGGTGTTTCTGTATCGCTCACATGTTCTGCCTCAGCTTTTTCAGGGCAGCCTCCTTCTCCCTCAGGAGATCTTTAAGGCGCTTGATTCGCTCCTGTCGCTTTATTTCCTCAGGGTCCAGCAGCAGAGAGGAGAAAAGCTCGTATGGAAACCCATCACCCACGTCGTTTGCTTCTTCAACTAAGGACGAAGGCACCTTTGCCTCCACCTTGTTGAGTGTGTATTGCTCCTGCGGGGCAGTTTCTTGCTGGCCTCCCGGGTTTTGCTCAGAGGTCTCGCCGAGCGCAACAGCGCCAGGGGTGGTAATGCACACGGTTTCTTTCGAGATGTCCGGGTGACTGGCACCCTCTGGGTGGCTTGAAGCATCTGGTAAAGAGCATGTGCCATCAAGGGCCGCTCCGCTGACATGCGCTCGGCTGCTGTGTACGTCATCTCCAGCCATGGCTGACACGCCACTGCTATCTTGAGGGCTCGAAATGGGATTCTCTACTACTTTGTCACCTTTTTGACTCATCTTTTTGTCTCTGCTTGACTTGTTGACACCAGCTGCCCCTCTGGACGAGTCAACCACAGCAGGCAGAACAGGCTTCTCTTCTGGCTTAGATAACGGAACGGCGCTCATCGCTCCTACCTTGGTCCCACACGGGCAGGCGGTGCACACTCTCCCGCACCCTTTACTCACTCGATGTGGGGTCTTCCGCGATATAGGCGGACAGGCCCCGTTGTCGGTGCAACTCACCATAGGAGCAGTTTGTGGTTGAAATGAGGAGGAGGGACAGAGCGACACCGGAGTTTGATATGCTTCTTCACAAGCAACAACAGGGGAGAGAGTGCGTTCCTTTGGACAGGTCTGTAAGACCTCGCTGTCTGCACAGGGCATGGTAGTCATGGGCTGCATCTCTTCCTCACATCTTACTGGATTGCTGGGGTCGGGTAAGGAATTTGTGATAGCGGGTGTGGTGGTGTCTGAGGAAGGACATCCATCCTGCTCCAGCCTTTGTCTTTTGGCATTTATTGGGCCACTTTCTTCGTCCAATCTGGGGCTGGACACCTGCACGTGTGCGCAAAATTGTTTAAAAAGCATTAAAATTATTTTGCCAAATGCCATCACTAAGTATTTTATTACTAGTCTATCTATGTTTGTATTACTATTTTGTCTAAGTATATAGTTATCCATGTACTGTATTATCCATGTACTGTATTATCAGTCAGGGGCAAAACATGCATTAAAAGCTTTACTGACCATCATCTTTGATTTTTTATATGGGTTTAACTGAGCACATCTTAAGAATTATGCTGACCTGGGTCTGAATCAGACGTTTGGTTTTTGTCTCCTTCTGTGATTGGCGAATGATTCTGCGGATGCCCTCCAATGTGCGTTTGTTATCGGACCTTCTCTCAGCTTGAGGAGCTGGCTTTGTAGTCAGACTTGACCTTTGCAGACAAATCCTTAGATCAGATGTAATCCCAAAAATCTGTCTGAGTTCAGTGTCACTCTGCGGCTGACATATCTGGTTCACGGCAGGCTTTTCCAAAGGCTGAAAAAACAAACACAATATAAGCAAAAATGTAACAGCTCAGCGATATAAGAAATATTATTATTAGCCTTCATATTACAAGTTTCCAACATCAAAATGCAAAATGATGTGCAGTATTAGATTGATCTTAAATTAAACCACTGTGCTTTTCTTCATTCAGTCCTGAAGTCTGAATATGACACATTTTTACTTGAAACTTGCATATGGTATGCATATATTTATTGGAAGCTGGGGTAGAGCAAAAATGTGGACCTTGGGACTGGCTTGAGAAACACAGCTCTACATGACAAATTACTTCACCAGTCCTCTGACCACTGAATCGCACATATGTTCATTATACTTACTACTTCAGCGACTGCTTCAGCGTTCTGTCTACCCAGAAGAGCCGAATCCTGCAACAGCATAATAAAACACATTCAGCTGGAGGCAAATCCTGATTTAAAGAGAAGATCTAATTGCTTACAAGAGTTACTATCTATATAAATGAATAAAACAACACTGTAACTATAACTGACCATTTTAGTTTGGGTATTATAGCTCTTGATGAATATGAAACAGTTACAATACCCCTTCAGCGATGTCGGTTCCTTGATCGCTGTCGGACAGTGGCTGTTTTGACACACAACCCTTTCCCTCAACATTTTCAAGTACAGGTGCATCATCTTCACATCCAAGATTAAGGTCTGTCCCAGTAATACTTGTACTGCTGTTTTTGATATCTTCACCCATATGCACCGCGTCATCACCAGGGCTGTCCACACATGTCAAGCAGCTGGTTCCTTGAGCCTGCGGAGCTGCCTCTGTGATGTCATGGCTGGTCTCGGAATCAGACTTTGGTGGGATGTATGACACAAAAATTACATTGGAGTCATCATCATTCTGAACCTCCATTTCAGTCGCTTCAGGCAATCCATCCGATTGCGTGCATGTGGAGCTTTCTTCGTCGTCACCACACAGGTCAATTATTTCACTCGCCAGCTTACTGACTTTCTTTTGAGCCACACTTGATGTACATGATCCTAATGTGGCACTAGAGGACTGGGCAGATTTTTGGAGAATTTCAGGACTCGTTTTTAGCCTGCTTCCTGTTTCAGTGACCACATCCTTGTTGATCTCGGAATCTTTCTTAGCCACAAAGTAAACTTTTCCATTGTACATGACAAGGGCATTGTCCTTTCCTGGATCAACCTTTTCCTGGCTGGTAGATGTGGGTTCTACCGCTGTGTGCACTAACCTCGCTGTTTCCATCTCCTTGACAGCGTTTAAGATGTCTGATGTCATGCTGGGGGAGGTCACTGGTATGAGACATGGTGCAGTGCATCCGGTACCTTCTTGGACCACCCACTTCATTGGAGTGGTCACTCCTTGAGTAGTCTTGGAATTAGGTGCAGAAGAAATGTTCAGATTTATCCCAGAGCTTGTGGTAGGACTGTAACTTATGGTCTGGGGAAGTTCATTTGGTTTTGTGAGACAGGGTAGCTGTTGACTGGATCCTAATTTCAGCGAGTTGACTGGAGATACATAAACAACCGTTGGTAAACCCTTCACAGGGTTAGACGGAACATTTGCTGAGTTACATATTCGCTTTTTAATGGACTGCGGTAGTGCAGAGGCAGGAAGGGTTCTAACTGTAGCATTGGGGGGGATCTGAAGGTAATGTCCACTAGGGAGGAGGGGTGACTTCACATTCACAGGCATTTGTGGACTATTACTCACAGCTACAACCTTGTTATTTTTATTCTGAAGAGGTAATTGCGATGCATTTTGTGTCACTTTTTGAGACACTTGTGGGACGTGTACTTGCTTGACAGGGTTTTTAAATAACTCATTAGCTCCGTGCTGCTGACTTTCCCCAGAATTTAATAAACCGTTACCCTCTGGTGGTGTTTTTAAAATAAAACGTCCATCTCCTATTGCCTGAAGTGTTGGGAGTCTATTCTGTGATGAAGAAGCAAGAGATACACGAGCAAGCTGAGAATAAACCTTAGCTTGCGTGTCATTTTTTGTACTAAGTACCGGTGTGTGAACAAACTGCCCATTGACTTTTTGAACCGGAATCAACTTCATAACATTTTTCCCATCGGGTCCCACTGCTGGCATTGCCTGGTAGTAAACTCCCGTTCCGCTATGTAAAAAGGAAAAAAAACGTTCGTTTAAACAAATGGTCTCCTTAACAACATACCAGTTCATCTGGTCTGTCTATAACAAGGTTCCATTTAAATATGAGCTTGCTACCCAGTTAGCTATTATATAATCAGTACGGTATAGATATTTATAAAAGTATTAACTGTAAATGAATGTCATTTTAGTTAGCTAACCTAACTTACGTTACCTGTTTTATGGAAATACGGGACGTTTATTGCAAGTGGTGCTACCTATACAAACATGGGGTATTCGTTATCCGATATAGCTAACTTGCTAGCGTTAGCTAGAAAGCAAAATTACATTAATTAACTTGCACGTCAAGTCAAAGAATCGCAAACAATTTGAACAGCTAGCTAGCTGGATATTTATTCAGCTAAACAGCAATAGCTCAAACGGTGTCAAATGAGCTCTCGACACAAATTTACGTTCCAAAATAAATCCTTAAAATTAAAAACAGAGTAACTATCACCAGCACTAAATGTCCATAGTTGCCGCCACTTACATTTAGTTAGCCACTTACATTTAGCTAGCCAACTAGCTGTAGCTTGCTATACATGTAGCAAAATAAGCGCCATTTTGCGTGCAATCTCGGTTAGCCTATTATAGTCCATGACAAACAATATTTGTGTCGTTATTGTCTATATTAACGGATAGAGCACTTACTTCTCCATTATAAATATCTGTAGACATTCCACTTGAAGAAATATGTTTAAAATTGTCAATACGTTGCTTTAGAGTGTAGCTATAAGCTTTTAGCAGTGTTGCCTCCAGAGTGAGTGAAGGCATCTATCGTAATGACCTTAACGGAAGTAATTTTTTATAATAAAGCGTTCAATAAAATATAACGTTTCTAACGGGGGCTGAATAAAATAATGCATTGCCATCATACAGTACGTCACGAAGATAATTATTTTGCATTAAACTGAATTTCGGTGCCCATGACGAGTATTTAAAATCTTTTTTATTTTATTTTGAAGCGTCATCACTGCGGGCACCTGAATATCATGGTTATCAGAACTTCAACAGAATTACATTTGTTGTCGAGCAGCTTATGGTGGGTTTCCATAAATGGTTTAACGACTACGACACTTAATTTCAGTACTAAAACGTAGTAGTGGTAGTATCACAAATATTTTTTAAAGCAAGGCAAAAGCACAAGCTATCTTACAAACATACATTTTATTATTACAGTAAAAAAAACAACATATTATTCAACATTTAGCACCACTGGATGATATGTACATTATTTACATAGAGGAGCCCAGAGGCTTCTACTTGCCTTTCTCCACCCAGGCAAAGAAATTACACCTAGCCTGAGGATTGGAGGCGTGACCCTGAGGACGAGCACATACAAAAAACTGACGGCCCAAATTAGGTCCTGCTTTCTTCACAGTTCGCAACACACAAGGTTCTCTGTGTACTTTACATAGTGGTGGTTGGGGTGGTCCATGCAAAACTGCTTTCCAAAAGTCAGGACACACTGCTTTCTTATCCCTGCTCTCTTGATGGACTGTGGGATTGCTATTGTCCTGACAACTTGATCCTTCAGCTTTAGTCTCTGTGTCCCTGAAATGATTTGTTTCCTCTTCCTCCTTGCTGTGGGTTGCATTGCAGTTGTTGGCATCATTTTTTGGACCCTTGTAGTAGATCTCAGGCCTGGAACTTCCACTCTCCAAACCATTCTCAATGGGTACCACTGAGCTTGGTTCACGTTTAAAGAAAGCCAGGAGACTGCCCTGAGGTTTAGGTGCTGTTTTAACATGTTTGCTTCTTTTCCCCTTGAAGACAGATGACTCTGGTAGTCCATCTGAAGGTCTTTTCTTCCCTGCACCTGTCCCCGCTGCTAGTGGCCTGAGGTTCTCAGAAATCTCCCCAGCCTCTTGAGATCCAGGCAAAGGCTCTTTGGAAACATCCTGTTGCTCTGAACGTTTCACAAGAAAACGGGACAATTTCTGTTGCCTTCCGGCGAACTCTGGCATATAACTGGTGCACAGAGCAGGACACCTGGGGTTGGGTATGAAAGTGCATCTTAGTTCTGCCCACACGGGGCAGTGATCAGAACCATCCACCTCTGGCATGATATCTGAATTCAGGAAGCTTGCGGCTACCAGAGAATGACTGGCAAAGATGTAGTCGATGCGTGTGCCATAGTTTGTGTGCCGGGCGCCTGTAAGTGTAGACCAGCAGGTGAAGGCGTTAAGGCGCGTTGGATGGAAATGGCGGAACACATCCACAAACTTCCCACCAGATTCCTGGTGTTCCTGCGACCTCCCAGAACCATGCACCTCGTCGTCATCCCCATTTACCATCGACCCATACAGGAAACCGTCCAGCCACTTTCTCCCAGGATTCTCCTCAAAGTCTTCCTGTGGGACATGAAAATATAAATGTTATTAACGTGACACTTCTGTGAAACTTACAGTCCAGTTTATTCGAGGAGTTTATGAGAACATTTATTTCCATCATCTGCAGTCTGCTAAACAAAAGAACACTTCAAACCAGATGTTAACAATAGGAAGACAACCATTCATTCCCCAAGACAAAAGACAACTGCAATTTAGTGACAAGAGTTTTGTCTCTTTGAGTGACCAACCGGTCAAGTTTTCTATGTTGCTTCAATATGATAACCAATGATGGATGACAACATGTTACAACCTTTACAAGTCTGAAGTGCCTTCTCTGGGGATGGTTTATGCTGAATAAACACATACGTCCCAGCCATTAGCACAAAAACTTCAACAAGACTTTGTGTACCTCTTGATCAAGGCTAAAAGAACACCAGTATCTAACCACACTACTCATCTGATCTGTTGGCACACAACAGTGCATTATAAAATTATAACTGATTTTATCTTATTCAGTGTATATGCATTCACATCTACTGAAATAAATCCAAGAAAAAAACAAGTGGATTGAAGCAGCAGAAATTGTTGGCAAGACAAATGTGTGCTGATGAATATAGATACGAAGGTTGTTAACTAGCTACTCGATAACCACAAAAAGCAAGACAAGGATGAGAATTTTTCACGCCTCATAATTAAAGGATGTTTGAAACTACCTAGCAACATTAATATGTATATATTGCACCACAAACAGCTACCTGAATCTTTAGAGACTAATTTAGGGCAACTTGTCATCTCCTAATGTAAACGGATAGTAAGTGACCAATGACCCAGTTATTATATTTTGTGTTTAGCAAAAGTAAGACCCCATGTTCATCACAACACATTGTAAATAGTGATACTTACCACATCATTTGGGTCACAGTGGTCTATAGGTCGATGAGAGGTGTTAATATCCCCCAAAACGATCACGTGACTAGATAGAAAGTAATCTATTGAATGAAAAAATTCAACAATCCAGGGAAAACTGTAAACCAACTCCATACAAAGCTAAACCAGCAACTCAAGTAAATAACTGGAATTCTTTGAAAGCTTGTAAAATTCTTATAAAGTTGCTCTAGTTCATGCCAATCAAACACCAGTAAGCTTCCTCACCTTCGAGGCCCTAGTAAAGCCTCAGCACGGCCCTGAAGGAGCCTGTAGAACTGCAGCTTGAAAAGCTTCCTCTCTGGCTTTTCGGGATCTGCACGTGGGCAATACACATTAATGACGGTCAGCGTCTCTGAACCTTCTGCTCCCCTGTTAGAAACAACCAACACACACACAGACAACCTTCAGTATTGGCTTTTCTCCACACTCATCTGACAAATCCCCAGAACCTACTTGGAGTATGCCACAACATACTGAAGGCTAAGGCATGTGCACTAGGTCACAGGCCACCGATTCCGCCTGAGAGCATACCTAAACTTGTGCTGGGTGATGACAGCCCTGCCTTCGCTGTCTAGCGACTGCAGCTCCTCACTAGAAAATGCAGCCTGGTCACCACAGCAACCAATAGCCTCTCCGTGGCTGGCAAAGAGTCCAGTCAGCCCTTCTTCTGCCGCGAATGGTGTAGCAGTGTCTTTACAAAATGTAGCAACTCCTGTTCACGTTTAGCATTGTAAGCATGAAGGAAAAAAAACAAACATCGAATGATTCAGTAGTCAAACAATGGTTGGTTAGGTCGTACCCACATCACTCCAAATGAATGGGTGTAATCGCTGCAGAGCTGTCTACCCGAGTATCCACTGCGTCCTCGGCTGAAGCCGAAGTAGGAGTTGTAGCCCTCCACAATTGCAGTCCTTTCATCTAAAAGATCGCCTAAGCGAGGAGGAAGGAAAACAGAGCCCTTGCTCAAACGTCTAACAGCTTTAATTCGCAGGAAATAGTTTGCCTTTATAGTCATATGGCTCCAGGGCCTCATTAGCCACGATAAACAACGCTTACAACGTCTTCCCGAGGAGCACACGTTCGCTCATGCGGATAAATATGTAAATAATTTTGGATAAAGAGTCCAATACAATCAATGGAGAGGTTTTAGTTAACTAGCTTAGCTAGCGGACTGAATAACACATTGGGGGTCTTGCCACACTCCAACTTAAGCTAGGCTGGGCAACTACTTACGCGTAACTTTTGTTTCTTGAACGCAAATTATATCCGCGTCGAACGAGTCAAGCACCTTCTTGATCCCAGCCTTAAATGTTCTTATGCCATTTATGTTCCAAGTGACAACCTTCATGTTCGCGTTGCTCTCGCGTGCAGGTTTGTGCAGGAAGCGTTGTTGAGAACTCTCGCGAGACAATAATCGCGCTTAAGCAACAAACGATACTGTTGTTTTCTTCAATTCCGACGCCTAAAGCTTTGTAGAATCCCTCCACTGGGTACCACTAATTGTACCTAAATATTACTCTGTTAAAAGCCAAAGTCGAGCATTTAAAAATGCATTCCAGTAATACGTATTAAATATAAAATGAACTAGTAAATTCACAGGGTTAATTGTGTTTGCTTTTGAATATGTTTGTGACAGCGTTTTGGTTTGTTTTGGGTAATTTTCAAGTAATGATGAAGCTATTAATAAATCACATTATGTTTGTTTCAGATCAATTTTAAACAGGTCGTACACACTTAATAAACTTTGTAAAGTACGCTAACTATTTAGAATATAGGCCTAGCGGGGTCCCGTTAAGGCTATTTGTCTTATTCCTAATAGACCTAATTGTATTTGTAAACCACTTCGGTAGCTGTTTAGGGTGTCTAATCGCGTGGTTCTGGGATAAATAAACAGTTCCCTGTATAAAATCCCATTAAACCCTTGATAAAAGGTTTAAAGTTACTCATGGTTGAGTATAGTGATTAAGCAAGACATACATATGCTACATCCTGCAGGTTAAGTAGTTAAAATATGACGCGATTCTGTCTACAGTGAAATTCAGAATTAATCACAGGAAAACGGGGGGAGTACTGTGGCAAGAATAGACCAATTCTGAACCAGTCGCTCTTATCAGTTTTGATCGTAGTGTTTACTGGAAGGAAGGGTTTGACCCCTCCGTGCGGTGGTGGATGACCAGAGGAGTCAACGTTCCTTGCCCGTGCGTGCAGACGCACACACTCACCGCTGATGTCTTGGATCTCAGTAAAAGTATTGCTGTGAAACGCTGGAAGATTCAGTAAACTTATACAGTGAACTGCACAGACCCGATGATCAATATTTAAGGTACAGGTATGCTCCTAGTTGTTTTCTTGTGTGTAATCATTTTGCAAATTATACTTTTATTAGGAAGTAGCACGACTCTACTTGCAACCTCATTTTGCAATATACATTTAAGAAATTAGCCTAAAGTGTTTGCTGAATCCCTAAAATTGAGTAATCAGTACTGTTTACTTGAAAGCGTTTACATGTAATGCAACTGATAAAATATTTGTTCAAACTATTCTTGAAGTGACAGTATTCCTTCTTGCATCCACTGATGGGAACAAGTAAAAAGAAGCAATCTCAAACCTTTCAAACATTCCTGTGCAAAAGCCAAATTAATCGTCTTCAGTATGTGAATGTGGTTGTAAAAAACACATTCAGAAGGATACTTGATTCCCATTCATTTAGTTTATTTCACAACGCAATGTTGTTTTACGGCAAAGTTGTTTAAAAGCAGTGGAAGACTGAGAATAAGATTTATCTTTTTTATTTATTGAGGATGGAGTTAAAGGTATCCGTTGAAGGAGTTCAACGCATCGTTTGTGGTGTCACCGAAAAGACCACCTGTCAGGAAGTAGTCATTGCACTAGCACAGGCTCTGGGTAAGCGATTAAGACCCATGTCTTATTCCCATATTTCATTTTGTGTTCTGCTATCAGTGAGAAACAGTATATAATCACTAATAAATTTGGATTTATTTAATAATTCCTCTCCTTAAAATTAAGCATGGCTCAATCTGTCTACATCGGAATTTCATGATTTTGCTGCCCAATGGTCAAAGAGGAGCAGCATATTTTAAGCTTGCTTTTCAGCGAGACCAGTAAGACCAATATTATATAAAATCAGCCCAGCCCTGTCTTCTACCAGTATCAGTGAGTGTGAAGATCATCTGTGCTCCATCCGTCCTCACTTAAGCGCTCTGTCTTCCCCTGTAGGTCGCACAGGACGCTACACCCTGAGAGAGAAGTTCAAGGAGTACGAGCGCAACGTGACTCCTGACGAGCGTCTGCTGGAGTCCCTGGAGAAATACGGCCAGCGGGCCAGGGAGGTCCAGCTCACCCTGCGGCATTTGGGGCCCTCCCTGGGGGAGGACGCAAACAAGCCCCTGGTTCCACTGAGGCGAGCTGAGGCAGGGGGGAGGGCGCGGAGGGGGGGCGGCGGCGGGGGGGTGGCCGGACTGCACCGCCAGAGCCTCCCACCGCTGTCCCGTCTGCGGCTCCACTCGGAGATGCTCCCCGAGGAGCTGAAGAGGCCCAAGAGGAAGTCGCTCACGCTGATGGAGGAAGCATGGGGCTGGCTGGAGAACCTGGGCAGGGCTGGGAGGCAGCAATTAGGACGAGATAAGGGAAAAGGCAAGGATGACGATCAAGGAGATGGCCGCTCGGATAGCGCGGCGGCCAGGCTGGGCAGAACCGCCCCGGCCTCGGGGGCATCACAGGGACGAGACGGAAAAGAGAAAAACAAAACCAGGGAGGATCAGTCCAGAATCAGCTGCCTTGGAAAGCGCGGAAAAGAGACCCACGAGTATGAAACGGTGGGAAGGAAAGTTGGAGCCGAACATGAAAGTCATCGGAAGCACGAAGGTGTCGGCACTCCGGAGCAAGCGGAGGAAATGCGACCACACGACGCATCCTCTGAAGCAGCCAGGGGCGAGGAGGCGGAACTGAGGAGGTTAATCATCCAACAGCAGGTCTGTCTGAGGGAACTCGAGCTGAAAATAGACTCCTCCGACGAGCAGGTCCGTATGCTGGAACTGCAGCTAGCAGAAAGACGGAGTCCGGCGTCTGTCCCGCTGCCGTCTGAGGAGGAGGAGCAGCTCGAGTTCTGGCTCAACGAACTGAAGGCGGAGGAGGTTTATGAGAGAGACCTGCAGAGACAGTTCCTACAGCTGAAGGAGGACGTGGCAGAGTGCAAGAACAAACTGCAGGAGCACAAAGCCAAGCTTCTGCGGATGGGCCGTGCTGATGGGAGAAGTTCCCAGCAGCAACGGGGGATTATGCTACATTCCTCTGTTCGGATGGTCCAATCAGACGAGGCAGAAAGCACCTCAGGATGCAGTAAATCAGCAATGGAGTGGAAAACCGCAGGCGATAGACCAGAGGGAGCGACCAAGGAAGGGGCTGTAATTACCAACATGAACCCGACACTCCCTTGTGTGTTGGTGTCTGCGAGTCAGCTAACGGATTCACAGCTAAGGGCCTCGGAGCTAAGGGCATGGTGGTCTCGCTGGGCCCAGAAGCCCACCCACGGCTCCACACCAAAGCTCGTACACCGCTCGGAGATGACAATACACCTTGCAAGCACAAGAGTTTGAGATCATGAATGCAACATTCGCAGCTCGTATGTAAAAAGAATGTCAGACATTTATGCAGCATGAAATAAAAGATCTGTTGTGTTCAATAACAATTAGGAAATGTGCATAACTGGCCACAAATGGCACTCCAGAGAAATGAATTTCATAAAACGTTTATTTCATTCAAGACCATTAACAAAAGTATAGAGGAGAACCTGTGGTTCAACAGTAACCCACTGATCTCCAGAGAAGGTTCATAACAGTAATATCTGATTTTCAGTAAGAAGCACAGCAAATAGTCTCTATCCACAAAATAATTGAAATCCTGATCTTTGAGATTTCAGGTGGAACCTTTGTGTGTTATATTCCTCTTTCATTTTGCACATTACACAACTTTTGTTTAATTCTGAATTTGGAACTTCCCGCCAAGTGAAACGCACACATTACATATAGCATAATTTATCCACACTTATTGGGGATGCAGACCAGTTTTAATTCTACTTGGAGAAAAGAAAAAAAAGCGGCACCCTAAAATTGTTCTTGTAGTTTGGAGAGGGGCTGTGGATAGAGTATACGTCTACTGTCGATCGCTTCATTTATAGACTTTAGGCACCTTAATCTCACTTTATTATTTTTACTTATTAGCAGACTGTGAGTTTAAATAGAATAAAAAAAAAAAGAAAAAGAAAAGAAAGATGAAAAGTAAGAAAATATGGTGCGCAAGGGGGGGGGGGGTTTACAGAGTGTGGAAGGACTACAGGATTGTAGATGCCTTCAGGAACTCTGCACCTGAAACTAAACGGTATAACGGGGAGTTTAGGGAACCAAGCCTGAGAAATACCAACCTAAACAAAACAAAAAAAACCTCAAAAAGGTATACAGAATAACTCAACCAAATCAAACTTGATTGGGGAAAAAAAAAAAAAAAAAAAAAAAAATCAAAACAAGGGTCAATTTCACAAACAGCACACAGAAGCAGTCTTAGTCTAGAACACAGTGTTGTTTCAGACCCAAGTGGCTTGGAAAATTGCGCTGAACAACCGAACAATAAAAAATAAAACAAACGCAACAAGGGGGTGTGTGGGGGGTTGCTGTGAACAGGAGGAACAGGTCATGAAATGAACAAAATGAATAGAATGTCAACCCCCCTCAAAGAGCGAAAGACTCAGTCTGGGAGAGGCATACTTTTGACATGGTGAGCGGGTTTTGCACTGAGAGGACAGAAAGAACCAAAGTTATCCGAATGGATAATTATCCAAACTCTCCAAAGGACTCGCTCACATTTCCACAGGGAAGAGTGGTGGAAACGCAAGGGACAGAAGCAGGTGCAATATTCCAGACATCTTCGCTTTTTGCGCTGAGGTTGGAACAGATTAACCAGCGTGCAGTCGCCGTGCCGGACGACAACAGGCAGGGCGGGAAACCACAAAGCTTTTTCCCCCCCAACACTGTCTTTAACATGTTCCGTTCTCTCATACTTTTTTTTTTTTTTTTTTTTTAAATACTTGATACACAACTCACACGAAACATACACATACACGCACACAACCAGGGAATTCGCATCGATGACAAGCTCGCAAACACCACACTAAGAGATGAAGATGAGAAGGTCAGACGAGATGAGTGGATTCTTTTGGAAGGGATTCTGGGACAGGGAGAAGGTATGTGCATGCTGATTGGTGTATGGGTGGTGAGTGGGTGTGTCTAGGCATGACTATGTGTCTTATTGGTGTTTAACAGTGCAAAACCCTTCCCTGTCCGTTAGGCTTGATTGCTTCTGTTCTCTGAGGTGCTGTAGTCATTGCAGAGAGGGAGGAGCAGCAGACAGCAGTCAGTCGATCACGCCAGCTTGGCGAGGCTTCCTCTCCACATTAAAGCCCTTGGAGGAAGGCAAGCAAATCACCCTCAGCTAAGCAAACACACTGAAACAAAGCCAATCTGTCTGGAGGACTCACGTTAGTGTACTGAAGGCAAGTTTACTTCTTACATGCTTTCAGTGTTTAAATGTTTGAAACGTACGTTAAGACGTAGGCAAGCCAAAACCAAAACCATTTAAAGCACGTTTACCTTTGAGTTATCCGGGCCCCGTGGTTGTCTAATGATAACCAGACGCGGGGCACTTGCGTCATCCAGGGTAATGCTCTTCAGGCGGTTCACCAGCCGGTCAGGCCGTGGGGTTGCCACTGGTTTAGGACACTCACTGTAATGGACAGAGACACACACACACACACACCTTTGTGAAACCCCCTCAAAGAGTTTACGGAGCTCAGAAAAGGAAAACCCAGTAAATACTGCAATTACTGCATTCTGCAGATAAAAGGTGCATTTTACAGCCATTTATTATGCAGAAACGCCATTGGTCCTCGGCACACTACACACAGCTTGAGAAATGGGCGTGGCTCCCATGATGCATCAGTCCCATCACAGCACTGTGATTGGTGGAGGCGCTCCATACCTGACCCTGCGCACGTTGCAGGCGCTGCACTTGCCCGTTCGCTGGTTCAGGATGACCGAGAACTCCACCTCGTCTCCCGCCTGGAGCTCCAGGCCGTCCTGCACCTCCTTCATGTGGAAGAACAGCTTCTTGCTCTCGCCCACCTCGTACGTGATGAAGCCGAACTGGCGAACACAGAAACGCGGAAGACGGTCACGCGGCGAGACCGGAGCCGCACGCACCGCAGAGAGGCGCCCGGGTTCCGCCGGACCGCGGGCCAGAGGGTCAGCCGCCGGTGTGTCCCGTTACCTGGTCCTTGACGCACTCCACCAGGGCACGGCGCTGCGGCACCACGTTGCAGGCCATCCTCTGCCCCGTCTGGACCACGGAGCACAGCTGGAACTTCACCAGCTCCCCCTTCTGCAGGCAGTCGCCCTTGTTGGCCATGCCCACGATGCCAAACGGGTAGCTCTGCCCCTTACTGGAAGCTGGCACGGGCAGGCACAGAGTACAGGGGCAAATAATCAAGTAGTAACACACACACACACAGTGAATAATCTGACTGTAGTATCTGTAGTGTAGTGCGTAAGCCACTGTACCGAGTAGTGTAGTGCGCAAGCCACTGTACCGAGTAGTGTAGTGTGTAAGCCACTGTACCGAGTAGTGTAGTGCGCAAGCCACTGTACCGAGTAGTGTAGTGTGTAAGCCACTGTACCGAGTAGTGTAGTGTGTAAGCCACTGTACCGAGTAGTGTAGTGTGTAAGCCACTGTACCGAGTAGTGTAGTGTGTAAGCCACTGTACCGAGTAGTGTAGTGCGTAAGCCACTGTACCGAGTAGTGTAGTGCGTAAGCCACTGTACCGAGTAGTGTAGTGCCACTGTACCGAGTAGTGTAGTGCGTAAGCCAGGTCTGCTCACCTTCTTCAGTGGTCTCAATGAGGCCCTGATACTCGGTCTGAGATGGGTCCACGCTACGCAGGGGTCTCACCACTTTCCCCGACAACACAGTACTGCTAACATCCTCTCCCACACCATTAACTAAACACACACACACACACAGACAGACACAGTATTTCAGAAACACAACCTTCACACAAGCTCTTCCCCTTATTACAATACCAGAGAACACCTTCCCCATTACGCAAATATCTACTATAATCCATCCATACCAGGTGGTACTTTGGTGACCTTCTCGGCACTGACTTTATTCCCTTTCCCCTTAGACAAGGTGTACTCCACGGTGTCTCCAAGATCCAGGCTGTCCACACCACCGCACATCTCGCTGCATATGGATGTGCGCGCACACGCGCACACACACACACACACACACAGTCAGTTTAAAAATAGACAACCCACCAAGCCTGGCATTAGAAATAAGGAATGGAGATAAAGTCAACTGCAAGGGAACTTCTCCCAGAAATCCTGCACTGGCGACGAGCTTCACCTGTAATGGAAGAAAATCTCCTGGTCATGATTGGCGGTCTCGATGAAGCCAAAGTTGTCCTTCAGCGTGGCTATAAAGCCCAGGAGCCTCTTGGTGTTGGTGGTGCGGTTGAGGATCTTGACGGAGACGGCGCTCTGCTGACCGGTCCGCTTCACCTCGCTGATGGCAAACTCGACCTGCAAAGCGTCACGTCAGCGTTACATCGACACAGACGCCACCAAACACCGACACTGCACACACGGCGCAGTCGTTCATGACGGTAACGTCCTGAAAAGCGGTCACGCGACAGGACAGGGGATGCGCCAAGTGTGTCAAAAGCAATCGGGTCTCAGAAGCAGTACTATGGTCAAGTGGGGGACGTAAACGTTCGCAGGGACATGGACACTCTACAGTACCTTGTCCCCTTGTTGAGGCAGGACGCCCGTCTCCAGGTCTTTGATGTGATACGGCACGGTCAGCTTCACTCCGCAGTCTTCATACGTAATCACACCTTCTTCTGTATCCTGCACACACACACACCCCACGTTTGGTGAGAAGATGGCCGAACCGGCGCTCTGGCTACTCCGAGAGTAGGTCACTTTCCGCGGACATCGCTACCACGTCATTCTAAAACGCTCGGGGTGGGATTTCATTAACCTGTGCCTGAAAAACAGCCCAGTCATCGAGCATGCAGAAGCTTCCAAACCAAAAAAATGACAAGGACCACACAGGATGCCCAACATGTACAGACCGCACACCATAGGAAAAGCAAATTATGAGTCAGACAAGCAGAGTGACCACTCTCGGTTTGCTTAAAGTGTGCACTAATTGGTGCTAATCAGGCTTCGACTTGAACGCTACCTGATTCAACACGCGATGGCTGCGAGTTATTAGTATGGACTTAAATCAAAGCACAAATGCAAAAATCAAGTGTTTTTGAGAGAACCTCTGGAAATCAATGATTTATTTGGTCAGTAGTAACGTGTGTACTGTGTGTGTGTGTGTGTGTGTGTGTATGGAAAGGGAGGAGATGAGCACGCAGCTGATATGTTAGCGGTACGTCCCTTGGCTTCACCGTCAGGTAAGTGGGTTCTTAGTGAGGTTGCTATCGCAATCGCTAATCATTTTGGTATCATGCTAGTGCTCATTCAAACAAATAAACCTAACAAAGAAACCAAAACGAAACTCAAAACTGACCTTTTCAACTTTAACCTTGAAAGATGGAAAAAAAAAAAACCTGAAGTTAGTCGTTTTCAGGAAGTCGCTATGGTGGCTGCACTTCAAAATAAGGTTTACAGAACGTATGTAATGGGTATTTCAGCACAGAGGTTTAAAGGACTTGCATTATGTGCCTTCACAGGAAACAAACAAAAAAAGGAGACAGAAAAGATAAAAGGGAAAAACAAAAACTAAAAGACAAAATCAAAAAAGCAGCGTCCCTGTCCAAATGTTTCATGAAGTGCCTGTATGTTTGTCTGAGGAGCGTTCAGAAGACAGACGCCTACCTTTTCTTTTTTCTAATGAAGAGCATGATTAGGAAGGGAAAGAGGAAAATGGAATAAAGATTAGAGTGAAGGAAGGAAAAGAAAACACACCAAAGAATAAGGCACAAAGTCCCTCGCACCTGACTAAAAGGCGATTAACTTCATCCAGCTTACAGAGCGCATCAAAGCCACCATGAGCCTCAGTGTTCGCATAAGAAACGTACACGGCAGTTCGAGCGCCTTGGGGCGGGAGCACGCCATGCCTCGCGACGGCGGAGCGGAGGGCGAGGTGGGTTGGTTTAAGGGATTCACCTACCTTCTCTTTGGCCTTGCTGGGGCTGGCGTTGGCGTTGGCCTTGGCGGAGGACACGCCCACCGCCTCCTTGTCCACCACGCCCACAAAGCGCTGCTCGGACTGGGTGTGGAAGGACACCGTGCCCTTGGGCAGCTTTTTGATGCGCACGGCGTGGTTCCTCTGGGCCGACAGCATGTCCTGGCGGGGCGGAGGTGCGGGGTTAGAGCCTGGCGTGTGCGGACTACGGGATCTAAAAGCTTCAGCCAGCAACGTCTGCCAAATGGGCCCACAGCGAAGAGAATAGTCGAGGTTGGTCACGGGGAGAGTACAGTCAAAACCCAAAAACCCAACGTTAACTTATCATGTGAGGTCTCTGCCACCAATGGGCATTTTCAGATTAACACATTTATGCTTTGTTAGCAAAAGAATGAGGAAAAATAAGAATGAGGAAATTTCTTTTGAGGCCGTTGTTTTCCCCAGCAACCACACAAAAATCTTGTTAAATACTTCACTGGTTTCTCCTTTCAGTTCATCCTTATCTTCCCTGAACAGATCAGCTTAGGCCAACTAAAGAAGTGGTAAATGAGTACACCTGTGTCTGTCCTCCTGAGAGAAGCCCTTACCTCCATGTCGAGTGGCACTGCGTCTTCCCTGACCTCAACCTGTCAAAAATACCACAGCTGCTACATGAGCCGCTCTACTGAGCGCGTGCAGAAAGGCAAAAACCCACTTCATCCGAGTTCTGAAATCTCTGGAAAGGACAGGCCCGCCGTGCCGAGTTAATACTCGCCTCCTGAAGGTGCACTACATAAAAAGGAGAACGCTACTCATCTCAACACAAACGCATGCCCTCGCCTACCCCGATTCGTTTATGTACTCAGAACGGAGCCAGACAGAGATAAAAAAAAAACCTGAACTGTTAACAAGCAGCAATATGAGGTACAGGACTGTGACTGGAGGCCAAACTCGTAAGGGGACGATGACGGGGAAAGGACAAAGGCAAATCTTATCGCACGGTGCCGTCTCGGTCCTGTGACTCACGGGGACGACAGTGAACTCCACTTCATCCGAGATGTGCAGCGGGCTCTCCTCCAGGACCTCGCTGAAGTGGAAGAACATTCTCGCATCTCTGTCTACGCACTTGATAAAACCGAAGCCATCACGCATGGCGGCTATCACACCCTTGAGAGAACGATAGGGTCAGAAAGAGAGGGGGGAGAGAGAGAGAGAGAGAAAGGAGGAATGAGCCCAACCTTTGTTTTTATGGGTTAATGGCAAAATCAAACAACAAACCAGGACCAGTGAGCTCGGCGGCGTTTGACTCGCACCATTTCGCGGGCTTCCTTGGTGAAGCGGAACGTGTCAGGCAGGACATCGATGTTGGTGGCTCTCTCTAGCTTGTCTCTGCGGTCGGTGGAAATGTTGAACCGGACGTGGTCGCCCTCCAAGAGAGTCACTTTGGATTTGGTGTCTTTCTCCCCAAACAGAAGCTCCTTCTCGGTAAAGTTGATCCTGGCACAAATTCGCCCGGGCAGTGGATCATTCTGAGCGGGAAGGAAAGGGACCTTCAAATCCGGATCGAGAATCCCAAACAGGACTCAAGAGGGCGGAGCTGCACCATCGCTGGCACATGGCCACCGCAGCTCCCAGGGGATCTACTGCGGATCACCATCAGCAGGGAGCAGACGGAGGAGATGAAACGGGGAATGCAAGCATACCTGATTCTTGGTGGGAACCTTGGGGATAACCTTGGTGACGGTGCCCTCAAACTGCTCGATACTGATGTCCTCGAATATGACCGTGCCCTGTGGGAGCAGACGCACGTCCGTAGCCACCTCCTTGCCCTGGAGGAAAAGTGCAAACAACTGTTCTATGCATCTACTGGGAGAGTAGGGCTTCAGATGCACCCCATCCTTGGCGGTCATTAAAAGAAAAGCACTGAATACTGGACAAACGAAAAACAAACAAACAAACAAACAAACAAACAAAACGTACGTTTCTTTCTTTGATGGTGAACTCCACATCGTCTCCAGCCTGTAGGGTCTCCAGGTCGCCCTTGAACTCGCTGTAGTGAAAGAAGATCTCCTTCACCACGTCCGCCCTCTCAATGAAACCAAATGCTTCCTGAGGGTGGTGGGGACGGTGGAGGACAACACGGGCCACAGTTTTTAAAATGAGACACCGAAGAATAAATAAGTGCGCCGTGAAAATCACCCCTTAATGAAACCTTCTCAACCTCCTCCCCCCCGACATAAAACTCGAGTACCGCAAACCCACCTTTGTGGCACAGACCACGCCCTGACACCTCATCTGCTTCTTCTTCACCAACACTATGTTGCGGGCACTGACGGCTCCGGTGCTGAAAGACAACACGCTGTCCATGTCAGGATGACCACGCCGGCCTGCCAGGGAGCAGGAGCGCCAGGCCTATCCGGTCAGCTCCTCCTTGAAGGCAGTGGCCGGCTATAGCGCCACCCTTCGGGCTGGTCCGCGTCGGCAAACCGAAGCACGGCGCCCTTGCCTAATGAGAGCCAAAGGAACGCAACTCACTGCTTGTTGGTCTCCATGTAGAAACTGACTTTGTCTCCTGTGTCCAGGTGGATGTTGCCCTCCACATCGTCAGAGGTGTAGGTCAGATAAAACACCTCCTGCGAAACGATTCATGCGGAAACATTAGGCCATGGATGCAAGTGGCATTAAATGGTCTGCTTGGAGCGACTTATGACGTCCTAACAAACTCCACAAAACCTCAAGACGGCGGGTGAAGATTCTAGTTGTAAATGATGTGCGACGGCTGGAACACAAATCGGCATGTGAGGTTAGTTTGTTGCAGGGGTGTTGGACATGGAGCCTCCTTAGCATGTTGTATTCAGTAATAAGCACATAGAAGTTACCTCTATGCGCATTAGTGTCGGCAATTAGAGCAATAAGGTCTATGCGCGAAGGGCAGTGTAATGCAGAGTGGACGCAGGAAAACTACAGTTCCCAGAAGGGTACTGTCTTAATTATGCTGAGGCCAGATATGGTGGTGTACTTGCAGTAATCGAGGATGCAGTTGACGAAGCTTTTGAAACCAAGCTAAAATATGCAGATTGGTGGCTGATGTGAGTGTCAGCATGTATATAACAGGTCATCACAGATAGGGGCTAAGGGATTTGTAGGCAAGTCTGCCACATATTTGACCCCTATGAAAGCTTGCGTTATAGTGGATACTTAGAGGTTTACTATGAGTGAGGGAGCTGGGCCCCATGTCGAAACCCTAAATGGTTATGTGTAGGACATTTGACATGCCATCCTGAGTGTAATTACACCGATCTATAAACTATGCTTACAGAGAAATGTATTGACACTCTCTATTCAAGCACCTCACGTATAAACAGCAGTACAAGTGAAATGATAAACATCCAGTAGCAACTGCTGCAGAACAGAAAGAACACGTGGCAACAGCGGAGACGAAGAGCTACAACAAGGAGTCAGAACTGTGCCGTACCCCGTTTCTCTCGTAGCACACGCTGCCGGTGGGGGCGTGGCCAGGCGCAGACTTTCCGTCCAGCTGGCCGGGGATGGCCGACACTACCTGAACAGTGGCCACGCCCACAGACATGGAGTTAGAGACAGCTTTGGCCAAAATGACAATACAAATAGCTAGCTATTCATTTAAGCGCTTAAAATGAGACGTACGGATACATTTAATTTAATTTAATTTTACCACCCTATAAGCCATTAACACCAATTAACACCAACAAACCAACACAACAACACATGGCACAGATGTTCAAGCCCATTCTAAACCCACAAAAGTACAAATCGTTATTTTTTATTATTCAGTGTAATATTTGTTAAGTATTAAATAAGGAGGGCATGGTGAAACATCCCCAGACAAGTGAGCTTAAAATGAGCCTGAAAACCCCCTACCTTCACAGAAAAACAGACAGACAAACAAACAAAGACACAAACAAACAAACGAAGACAAGGACATTGATGAGACAAGGACAAACACACAACCAAGAGAAAATGTGTTCCTTAACTGGATGAATATAACCATGCAGCACAGTAAATGGAGAGGCGTGCAAGTCAGGCCCCACCTGCCCAGAGATTCGCTCTTCGGGCAGCACCTCAGCCTTGATCTTTACCAGCTTCACAGCAATTGGCTTGCCTGTGCGCCTGTCAGAGGACACCTCAAATTCCACATCGTCTGTGGGAGGGACAAATGTCAGTGAGAAGTGCCACTTTAGCCAATAACACGGTTAAAACCCAATGGACAGGCCTTAGGCCGCGCTGACATCCAGTTAGGGCCAACAAGGCATCCTTAACGGTCACGAGTCCTTCGCCTCATCAGACTCCTTCCCACAGAGAAGCCTCATTTCTCATCGACATGCCTGCTGAGATACCACAGTACGTTTTCCTCCTCCCGTTAACGTCCCTGCTCTCCTCCCCCCCCCCCCCCCACCCACACCTCACCTCCGATCTTGAGCTCCTGCAGGTTGCCGTTGTACTGCGAGCAGTGGAAGAAGAGGCGGTCCTGCCTCTCCGAGCACTGGATGAAGCCGTACGAGGCGAGCAGCTTCTCCACCACGCCCGTCTCCCGCAGGCCCGCACCCGTGCCGTTAGCAAAGCCGTTGCTGTGCAGCAGGCTCGGGTCGAAACTCATCTGCACGGGAAAAACGAGACAGGCGGGGAGTTAAAACATGGCCGACGCACGCAAAAAACTTTTGTGTGCAGCTCGTGGAGTCTTGTAAACATTTAAGTGAGAAATGATACAGGAATGAGACGGTATTTTCGGACAGCACATAACGCGTGTTTGGCATGTGAATTAGGTTCGTGTACAACTGCCCAAGGGTTTTTTGATTGGAAACTTTGCCGTCACCAACACGGTAAACATGTTCAGAGGGTGGGAACATAACCGATATTGAACCACAGGTTTCTAGTGTAATCTGCCTGCGCTGTGGTTCGGAACAAAAGAGCCCTATTCATAGACCTGGTTAGATGGACCACGTGGGTTTAAGCCTCAGCCAGAATTCTCACTTACTCAATATACACCACCACAAACAACATATTAGCAACTTCTAGCTGTTTCATCGAAAAACCTCTGGTTGAGATCCATCATGCATTACAGGGGTTCTAGGACCAACAATCCAATCCACAATCTTGCACATGCAGAACCTAGAGGAGCATAACCGTCACCCCAACCGGAGACCTGAACTCGTGTATAAGCACTGTGAAAAACCTACTAAACCAACTAAAGACATATTTATCCTGAGTATCTTCCTCCACAGTTCTCAAAAATAGCCCTGCCACTGCAGGTTAGTGCTAAATCAACATTCAAATGTCAACCAGTTTCAAAGCATGCAGTTAGCTACAACAGAACTCCACTCCAGTTAGTGTGGTAGGACACCACTCCAACATGCCCACTTACAGATCTCTGGTACAAAGGAGTGCGTTTATGCTTCTTCCCCGATGCCGCACGAGAGGTGTGGCAGGAGACGGAGGCAGAGCGGGGGATTGGCTGACTGAAGGAAGAGGGGGCGGGGACAGCAGTAGGGGTAGCAGGGGTATTGGTGTATGCCCTCTCCATCTTCAAATGAGGGCTCAGGGCTAAAGGCCACTGAGGGAAAGGTGTAAAGGGGTTCAATATAAACTACTATCCTACTATAAAAATGCACGACTACAGACAAATGAATCCTTTTAAATGGCAAGAGTATTATGAACAGATATCAAGTCCACCAAGAACCCACTGAAAATCTCAATAAGCAAAAAAGACAATTTAAAATCATCGGACATGACATGAATCGAATACCTTTAAAATTGTCTTGGCACTGATGCATCTAGAACCTGTTAAACCCATGCCAAACACAGGGAAGGTCTGAAGCCTCAGCGTTGATCAGTCAATCATCGTGGCTACAATGTTTAGACTTCCCTTTGATATGGTCGAAACTGGGCTACACTTAAAACATGTTCCCGAAACGCACTTTTCCAACGATGTGTGCACATCAACATCAATTTATGACTTTGCTTGTAAACACACAGCCAATCTGCATGCAAGGCTATCGGCGACGCACCGCTTCTGGAAAATGAAGAGTCGGATAGAATAATAGAGAATAATAGAAGGGTCGCCATGACAAAGCAGAGTAATGACGCCTCAAATCGATTCGGCCGCGTTTCTTATTCTATCCGCAGTTTCAGCGCATGCCGAGGGAGGTACAGTAGCGGCGGCTGGAAGCGATGGCACGTGAGAACGCGGCGATGGCGAATGGCGAATGGTGGGTGGTGAGAAGGGCACAGGGGGACCAGCCTCGACCACTAGGTCATTCTGCGGCAAACTCCCAAACGCAATACGGCCCCCGCAGAGGATCTGATTTAAACCAAGTGCCCCGGGGAGCCAAAGCGACCACTGGGAGCCAAAGCGAAATGGCGGCGCGCCATTGTGCTGGTGCGTAATCCGCCGTCACAAGGATCTCCGCTCGAGGCGAAATGCGCTTTTCCCTAACGGTGGAACATTTGTGAACCATACAGGGGAGCATCGCAGAGTACCTGGCCATTTTCCACTTAAATATTTTATCACCGAGCACAGCATGCACATCAAACGTTCCGGATTACGAACGTCGGTGAAATGTCATGCTAAGAGACATCGTCTGTCTTTTCTCTTCTGCATGTACACAAAGTAAGCAGAGCAAAGCTGGTTCTCCCAGTGGTACGGGGAAAGAGTCTAACAAGCAGCAACTGAGCCAAGACATTGTAATTCAAAGCGAAAAGGGACCAGAAAAAAAAAGCAGTAACAAACAACTCAGCACTCTGTCCATTACGAAAAACCACCACAAATTAGCTGAACCACTCATTGTTCATCACTGACTGCTATCAAACCTCCTAGCATCCAACCTGTTAGTAGGCAATGGTGTTGGTCATAATGAGGAGAAAATTTTTTTTTAAACAAAACAAAACCAAAAACCATCCAAGTCACAACCCCCCTCCAGACAACATCCCTGGCCCTTGCCTGCCACCTCTCTGACCATCTGAGCCGAAGCTAGTCTCTGAGCCTAGTGTGGTAGGAGGTAGTGTGGTCATGGAAAGGTTAAACTGGACAGAGCACAAAGGAACGGAAGTGTGGTGAACAATGGAAGGACAGGGAGAGGAGGAGGACAGAAGGAGTGGAGAGGAGGCGGGGAGGGGGGGGGGTGGGGGTGTTCCAGACGGGCGGCACTTACGGATCGGCCGTACGGAGAGAGGCTGAGCCCAACCGGGGAGGTGCTGCTCAGGTCAGCGCTAACAAACGCAGCAGGAGGCGACGCAGGCAAGGTAAACTCTACAAAGCCTTTCCAGGGACTGCCCATTATTTGCCCATACAACCCTAACCAACGTTACCACAGCAGGTTTAGCCTGGATTAAGACTACTAAGGGTACTACTCTGGGGGGTTCTTAATCCCTGATTTTTTTTTTTGTTTGTTTTTCCCCCCTCTTTGCAGATTTGCCCCTCCTCTACATATAAATTCGGTTTGCTCTTTTTTCCCCCTCCCCGCCCCCCCCAAAAGCTGACACACCTCTGGAGTTCTGTGAAGGTGAAGAGGGTGGGAGTTGGGAGAAACTTGTAACAAAAAAGAAAAAACAAACAGGGAGGTGGGGAGGTGGGAGAAAGAAAAAAGGTAACAAGAACAGCCAGTGAGCAAAGCCGCACAGTCAGGAGTCAAAAACGAAGCGCTGGGCTTTAAGGTTGGTGTTGGGGCAGGACCGTCACAAGCAAGCCAAGTGTACACGGTCCGGCTAGGAGACCAGACCGAACTCCCACTAACGCTTTTTATCCATACGGGAAAACATTACGTTCACCGTCTTGTATTGCTCTGCTTTCTGGTTTGAGGTCTATTATTATTATTTTTTTAGATGCAAGGGTTTTAATGCAAAAAGAAACAAATCTACACCATCAACTGCAAATCCATTTTTGCCACAAGGCTAGCTGCTGTGTACATCGGATATAAAAAGCTTCGGCAGCGCCGTTAGCTCACGTATGACTTAAAGCGGTCCGTGATATCACTTCCAAGAACAAACCATGTGACTATTTACATACATGACTGTAAATGAAACTAGGTCATTTATTTTCTATCACAAAAGATTCACTGCATAAACTTATTCATTTCAGTTGCATCAAGAGAAAACCAACATCAAAGTTAAATATTGGAGGTCAAAAGGACAGATACAAGGGACACATGTTTGTTTTGTAAAAGAAAATTACAATAAAGTACACTAGTAAACCGTTCCACTAATTTAACCTAACATATTAGTGACCTGGACTCGTGTTATCTTAAAAGGATGTTAGAATTCCTGTTAGAACAGTAAATAATGCAGCAACATTATTGACCATATAGTTTCACAAAATCAATCCTAATATCTCTGCAGCATGCCAAGTTTGATATACTGGCTACTTTGATCAACTTTGCACTGCACTGAGAATAATTATGCAGTTAATTATACATTTATGTAATTATGTAGTTTAGTTACCATTATTATTATTATTGTAGGAGTGCACAATAATAGATAGTCATATTGAACTAAGTGCCAATAGTCATGACGCAATATTTCATGATATACTTTCCTAATCATATAGCAGGTAGTGTCTGCTACTAATTCAGTTCCATTTTATTAAAATATATAATTAATATTAATTAATAATGAAGTAGATATTATTTAACATTTTTCATAGCAAGACATAGCTGACTAGATGCTGGAACCTTATGGTATTATTTTATAACTTTATACATATACTTTATAACTTGGTTTTATTTTAGATTTTCCTTTTCCTGTAATCAGTAAAAATATATAATATCAGATACATGTAAGACACACAGGGCTCCACTGATGGCTGAGATGCAACAGAACATAACTGCACTACAGATGTTGTGGTGTCTGATCCTAAGGAACATCCTGAAGTCAGAACGGTTTCACTGGCACAGACATAACTCAATCTCTAACAGCTAATCTCTTGACACTTCATGAAACAAATTAAAGTATTAAATAGAGAAGACTTAATATTTAGTAAATAAAAAAATTACTTAATATTAGATTGAATAATAATAAAACATAATAATAAAACATAATAATAAAACACGGGGCACCTACCTTGCGTAGATGTCCTGGAAGGCCGTTCGGACTTGCGCCCTCAAACCCTGAACCAAATGTTTTATACTCTTTGTTCTTAAAAAACACGCACACACTCGTTTGCTTCAGATTTCTGGCACAAGTTCTACTAAAAAATAAAATAAAAAAAAAGTTAAAGAAAGAGGAAAATAGAAAAAAAAACAAAAAAGACTCTAAAGGAGGAGGGGTGGGAATGACAGAAACCTAAGGAGGACAAAATAGCCAAATGCAAGTATGGGGGGGGGAACGTACAGAGGGGGCAACTGAGAGAGGAGGTTAAACTAGCAGACAGCAGCCCTCGCCGCACCCTGGCACAGTCAGAGGTGCGGGGAGGAGGAGTAGGGCTTGGAGCAGCGTTGGGACGTGTGCTTTGTCAAAGCTGTTGAGTAGGCACGAACTTCTTGTCTCAGATCGGAGGTCTTCGCCGTGAACGTCGATGGTCGCCCGCTTCGGTCCAAGTCGTTTCCCGTTCCGGTTTTCACGCTCGAAGGTCTTTGGTTGCTTCGTTTTGGTCGTTACGGTTCGCTCGTTCGTTTCATAGCAGTGAAGGTCCGTCGCGTCTTCGGGGTCGTTGCACCATTGGGTCGTTTCTTCGGGGACTTTTCTTCTGTTTTCCTTGGTTTGTTTCTTCTAAGTGATCTGAACTTGAAGTAGGAGTTTCAGATGGTACAAAAATCAATTCTTTTCACTTCATACTGTTCAAAGAAAAAGGAAAATGGGTGAAGAGATTAAACAATGCTTTTCTTTAGGTTTATGAATTAGTTCTCCACATTAAGCAAAGCCTCAAACCTGAAAGTTAATTTTAAATTCTCCCTCATCACATCCTGCCTTTAATCTAGACCCATTTTATCTATATCTAGACCCATTTAATCTAGTCCGGTCCAATTACCCCCACCGACAGTTCATCAAACACATCACAGACGGCCAACTGACAGTTTCCACATATCAATCTGATAAAGCGAGAGGCATAGAAAGAGAAACTGAAGCTCACACTCATTGAACACCAAGGGAATCTTATCAAGAGGAAGTCCCAAGCTCTCTTCACTCAAAGCAGGTGTTGGCAGACTCTAGGGAACTTTACACAACCGAGTCAAGTGTGTGTCCAAGTACCAAAAGAATGGGAGTAAAGCCTTGGTTCTGTGTTTACTACTCTATTCATTCTGGGGTGGACACATTCCTTGATTAACCAATACTGTGTTTCATGTCATACAGAAGTAAAGATGCAGACTGAAGTAAAAGTTGAAGAGAAAGGCTGGCCCTGCTCTTTATTGCAGGTAAAGGTTTGAGGCACTGTAGTCACATATGAAGATTCCACATTTTTTTTTTTATAGTTTTCTGGGGAGGTTGGGTATCCTTTACATTCCGGTCTTTGAAGTCACCACCATTATATCCGAAACATTTTTTTACAAGATCTTGCAAATTGAATTTTGACACCATTATAACCCAGTTGAATATCTTCCTTTTAAAATAAGGATATGCCTTTTGCACCAAAGCCTGTGTGTTCTGTACCTGGAGGTGCACAGAGGCACACACACACTTCCAGCCATCATTTTCTCAGATTTAGGTTTTTACTCTTTAGGTGTTACATTATCAGTTTTTCTAGTCGAGTGCTTTAACTTTTCTGCCCAAAAATATTCTCTTTATTACTTCATTTCTAAACTGAGCTGACCAGGAACTTCAGCCCTGTGATGAGGGACAACATTGTCTTCTGATACCCTCTCGGCTTACGACGTTGTTTACTATACTGCGTTATTGTTGGTGTCAGGGGAGAACATGCAGTGCACGTCACAAACAGACCACAGGCTGCACGTGTGTGAACAACTTGCTGCGATGAGAAAATGTGAACTTAATGTAAGGCTGACAACCAGAGCTTGTGTACTCTTACCAATTCCAGAAAGTCTTTGGTATAGCTAAACTTAAAACTAAACACTAATCTCCCCTTTTTTAATCTTAGCATTTGATAACAATTGACAATTTTCCAAACCGTTGCCTTACATTAAGACAGGCCTTCACACTACCTCATTTGAGCCGTCTCCTTTGTGTGACTGAATCTCACAGGCCTAAAAATACCATTTTCCTCAGATGCCTGTGTCACAAGGGCAGCTGCTAAAATGCTCCCTGTCCTGTGATCAACAAGTCTCTGTGCATACCTTCAGTTACATGTGTATTTATGGAACACCAACCCAGAGCATGCTTAATTAAAACGGACAACTGCCGTTACTCTCAATCCTCTTCATGTCCACAGAAGCAGTTTCAGCGAATGTTTTAGGGGCAAGTCTTATTAAACGTTAAATCCGTGTTGCACAAGGCCATCTTTAAAAAGCAGGGAGGTGAAAATAAATAGTCGCAGTGTGTTGGAACGGCATCGCACCGCTCTCTCATCGTTCAAAACAAACCTGGCAAATGGGTCAAGTTCTATCCTGGGTAGTGATGGGCCCTTCTAAGAAGTGAGCGCTTCAGAGGCTGTGAGCTTTAGGGTACACTTACTCCACAAACACACCAAATTCAAGGATTTCTTTTAAAATACGTCCCTGACTGATCAACTTGAATCAGGTAAAGTACTACTGAAAAAACCAATAACCCTGTAATCCATAGTTCACGGGAAACAACTTTACAGCGTGTTACGAGAACACTTTGCAAATGTACAGAGCGTGCTTTTTGGCTGTGCATGACGCAGCCAAAACCAGTGCATTGCAAGCCCGCCCACAGTCTTCCCCTGCCAGGGACACACGCACGAGACGGTAGTCCAGCACCGCTCGGACGTGCTTAACGTTTCTAGACAACACTTGGTCCTTCTGACATACGAATGGGTAAAATTACGTCCGCTCTATTAATAACATAATATATATTTATAATTATATAAATGTCATGCAAAAGCTTTACTGAATTTGGACGCGTATTTTTTGTTGACTATTTGGTAATCCGATGGAAAATAAAACCAAGAACGTATAACCAAAGCTTGCGAAGCATATTAGCTGCATAGCATAACTAAATCTAGCACATGGGGGTTTGAAAGTCAGACATGCAGACACATTAGAATCATTTTATGCAGAACAGAAGTGACAAACGACTGGACTAGCACCCCTCCAATAGCACAAAGATTAACTAGCTAACGAAAAAAGTTCAAATAGAAACCTGCTTCGAACATAATTTTACTGCCCATGAGTTGTTTTGAATATTGCCTCCCTTGGTATTTTTTTGTAAAACTACAACAGTTTATTGTTCGGTCACATAAATGTAGAGACGGTTAACGGTTCTGTTTCTGAAGGAGAGTTGTTCCCTCACTAACGTAGCTGGCGTTAAGCTACAAGTACACAATACAGCTGTCCGGTCGGCAAAACAACGTGACACGTGTGTAAATCCCCAACGATACACTTTCGTGTCACCAGCTTTTAAATGTCAGCCGACGGCCAGCAAAGACAATCGAAGGGAACACACTGAAATGTGCCTGGTGGCGTGGGCTAGCTAGTCAACTTAGCTGTCTGGCTATTATTAACGGTCGAAATGATACGCTTTGCTTAGCACCGAGCGCTAGCTAGCGCGCTAACAACCCACGTTGATGCAGCGAATACTTCATCCCAAACAATCAAGACAAAACCACGACATCCATTTAAGACCACTTAAAGCTTAGTTACATCAATTTCCTAATCTTAACGGCGAATCATAAACATTTATCTAGTTATCTAAATAGCTAGCTAGCTACAAGCTACTGCTGTGAGCTAACTGGCTAGCTCGCTAAAGCGCTCCCCGCTAGCTACGCCAAATCAGATGATGAAGAACATAGCCCCCACCCAGGCCTTCCCCCTTTAGTTGAAAGAATGCATATGTGCTAAATACGTCACCTCGTTGCACTAAACAAACACCTATTAAATGAGTTGACATATGTGTTCAGTGTATGGTCTTAAATCCTTACATCACACACATAAACGATTAAAACCTTACCCCAACAGCTTTCAGCACTGTCACCAGCGCCGCCATAAGCAGCACGGCACATTACGTAGTGAGAAGAAGGTGGACCTATCGCGATATTTCACGCATGCACACGAGGTTTATTGAGATTCCTTTGTATTGTTGGAGTAGGAACCGTAGTGCCTGTTTGATAAGACCATCACCTTTTCTTAATGCTGGATTTTTTGTCAGCTTCTCCACCCTAGTTATTAGTACACTTGAACATATATGTGATGTCTTTGATGTGTTTATGCCCTTCATCCACACTTTATGATGTATTAAAGTTAATGTACTATGAATTTTTCATGTGTGCTCCACACACAAAATCACAAGCCCACAACTTGCAAATTGTGTTACATTTTATTTGAAAACAATAAATAGCTTTACACCACCTATTTTTGTTACTATATAAAAGGTACTTGTAATAAAATATATACCAGTATTTTCAGTTGTCTCATATCTCCAAAATGAAGCAAGAATGAAGACTCAGAATAAAACAGTCGATGGCATCTCTGCAACTCAATAACCTTGAAAAAGCAGATCCGCTTTTATTCTTCTGGCAGTCGGCCAGAGCTCCTGCCCTGGCACAAAACACGTTCTCACCTTGACTAGCATTTTCACAGGCGTCTTTAAATGAGCCAATAGAAGACCCAGCACCCCACAGTCACCCAGTGGCTGGCCCAGTTCAGTTCTGACCATTTCTGAATGGTGTGACTGGCCATATAACCCTAAAAAACAAAAATAGGCAAGTCTTTGAGAGTAAGTAGAACACGTTGGTTTACACAGAATTTCTCAGTGGACTGGTATCACTCCATTTTATCTTCCATTAATTATTGTGTTGAAATAACAGGCCAACTTGGAAATTATTTTAGCACGCTATGCTGGACTGTACAGTAACTCTTTTCTTATTTGCACCCTAAAGGCAAACAGTAGTGAACAATAAGACAGAACCTTGTCATCACCAGCATCCAGGTCGAAGAGAGAGCCAAGATATGTCAGATGAAAAATGGACAATGCGCTGAAGAAGAGATTAATCCCATACACCCACAGAGCCTAGAGTACACACACCCACACACATTGTGAAGTGAGAAAAAGAAATACAGGTTGGTCATTTCCACTTGAAAGGCTCCATACAACACGCACATCAGTATTGATGTAAGCTCCACGGTGCCTTTCATATAGGTAGCCGGAAACTCCGTTATCCCAGACTCTATTTCTTAAAGCCTTCCATCCTATCCCCTGGCCACACCGTTGGCAATCCACCCACACCTCCCATTATTACCCAGAGAACAGTCAGGATATCTGAACAGACATCAACCTTTTTGTTTTGATGCTGGCAGTCATTTGGACAGCACTTCGACAGAACGCAGGCGCTGAAGATGGCCGCCAGTCGCTTTCTAAGAACTGGAGAAGACACAAAAAGCAGTCAGGCCAGGACACTGCCATGCTCAGCATCAGAGATGGGCGAGAGGAGCTGACTAGACCTTTTACCATGTTCCACATAAGTGATGAAGCCCAAAGAAAGCAACACTGCCCCCAGGTGGAAACTCAGACCCTGTAGACAAATACAAAGAGTGTTCAAATACTTTAGGGTTGATACCTTATAAATCATAAGATCTGATCGAGAGATTTGATAGATTTTTACGTTTCTAATTTCCATTTTGTTTTACATTTTAAAATCATTCTGACAATTGGACGTTCTCAAACCCACCACTAGAGGGCTCTAGATGCGCATAGCAGTCTCATGTAAGACAAATCATGACTCAAATATTGCCTTTGTCTAACATTCACTTGCTTTCTGGTAAGTTAAGCACAAAAGTCACCTGACTATACACATCAGTTTTACAGCATGAAAAGGCATTTCCAGTTACCTAAATATATAGGCTTTATTTAATAAGGCATATGCATTTAGGTAACTGGAAATGCATTTTTCCCGTGCAAACTTAATTATTGAAACAATTCTTTAGCTCAAGCTCACATGTAGTAGAGCGCTGGCCGTGTAGGTCACCAAGATAGCAGGAAATGTGCCCAGTTTGAGGGCATTCTTGAAGACATCTGTGCAATTCAATACATAAAATGCACATTTACGAAATGCCTCTTTCTGAAGTGGCTACAAGTCACATAGAAAAGGGCTATGGATCACCTATGACGAACAAGTCAATAAGAGCAGAATATATTCCATGTAGGAGCTCTTGTCAAAGCACTTACATTTGTTCAGCCAGCGAGACATGGGTTTGTTCCAGGAGGTGACCACTTCCACCATGGATCTAGGCAGTTCAACACTAAGAGGGCTGGCCACTGTTATATCCCTACATATACATACAAAGATGCAAAGGTTGTTTTAACGGTAAAACTAGCTATAAACAACATGCATACACAAAGATGTTATCATATCCCAGAAATATGACTTCATTTTTTTTTATTTCAACATTATAAATTGTTCTTGTGATGATTAATTATGATATGATATTTTGATTTATGAATTAGCAAACATCAGAAGCCGTGGAGATGTGTAAGGGCACTCACAGAACACGAGATAAATATATGGTCAGAGCGTTTTCTGGTGAGGTTTATGATGCTCTACGGGAGATGCTAAATGCAGTACTCTAATTGCAGTTCATTACCAGCATTCAACAGTAATGCATTTTACGGTGGGGGAGGTGTGAGGGAAGTCTTTTTGACTGACCATTTGAGGTTGTCTTTGTCCTCTGAAAATCCAGCCCCAGCCATAACTACGGTCGTCTCACTCAGATAGCTAACAAAATAGTTACTGAAGTGAAAGGACACCGCGTTCTCGTAGGCGTGAAGCCATCTGATGTTAAACAGAAGACAGCACGAAAATAAGACATACTTAAAAATAGACAATGCCACAGATGTCCTCTAAAGGTCGTTTGCACCTTGTGCTTCCACACAAAACTGACCTGTGAGGTAGCCCGTCAGCGTAGATGGGAATGAAGTAAGGGAAGATGTACGGAGCGATGCAGGTGGAAATGACGAGGCAGAGCTGACTCTTCACAAAGCTCAGCGCCATCTTCCTGAACCAGGCAGCGTTCTGCGAAGAAAGTGGGTTGACTCGCGTTTCGCTACATCTGCAGACCTGCGAGCACTGCCTGGAACACGAGTACCCTTAGACTTGTGCCCACAACGCATCCTGAACCAACACGTCTTTTTAAACGACATAGGTGAAAGAGAGATTACCATTTTACGGCCGTCGATAGCGTCTCTGTAGCTGGTGAAGCTAATCCATGGGCCAAAGATGACCGTTCCCACAAAGCAGATGTAGCCCAGAAACTCTGGCATCATAGGAAAGGAGGACACGACGCCTCTGTCGAGGTCAAAGGCCAGCGAGATGGCCTTCATGGCTACAACCATCTGAGAGCCTGAACTCACAAAACAGCTAAAACCTTAACAGTCGTTCTATGGAGCATGTCTTTGTCTTAAATGGAAAGAGTTACGACTTCATGAAAACTCCTGAGTACATTAAGCACACGCGTCTTTTCCAACTAGTGTAAGTGTTGCATACCTCTCATCTTATGCCAGGTTTCCGCATCTATCATGTGGAGCTCCCTGTGTGAGAACGAAAAAAGTTGGCCAGCATTCAGCCAAAGTCATGATCACGAAGATCATGAATTCACACTTGAAACGACATCCTTCGACAGCAGATGTGCGGAGGAGGTACAGACCCCATTAACATGTAGACGAGGATACCAAGTGAGAGGAAGACTCCTCTGTTGTTGGACCTTTTACAGAGGAAGAGGATGAAGAAGGAGACAAGGGTGAGGGCAATCACCCACACCATGTGCAGCCCAAAGAATACGTAGAGTCCATAGAGGCCTCCTGCCAGTGAGCACAGGTGCTTTACATGAGTCGGGAGATCTGTCGTGTTAGGAAAATACAGTTAGCTTACCTCGTCAAGCCAAATGCAGTCGCATACGAGTTGACATCAGGATGTCACCATCACAATAAATATTAATGTAGTACAGGCATATGCAAATGTATGAAAGGTAATGGTTTCTACATTAGACATGATTTTGGACCGGACCGTCCAGTTACATGCTTATGAAGAGTGAAAGGTCCAGTGAGGGTGAAAACAAAGTCACCGAGTCTGCAGGCGATCCGGCACAGCAGACAGAGCACCAGGAGCTGCCACACCTGCTCCAGGCCTTGCTGGGCGGTGGGTACGATACAGCCCTCCGCAAGAAACAACAGGAACTCCTGCCTCCCAAACGGCTCCATGGCAAAGGCAACCGAGTGCCGTGCGTCCCACGCGGGGCCTAGGAAGGGAAAATCAAACGGAGATTTCAGAGTTTTGGTCTTTATCACTTGTAGAACATCGAAGGTCTGTGAAACTAACTTTGTTGCAACTTGTGTTATGGATTATGCCAATAAAACATAGCTTTGTATTGTTTTATCCTGTGTTTTTCAGATCACACACACACACGTGCTCCATAAATTGATTCCTTAAACTGTTTAAACGCATAACTGAACATTACTAACCAGGCTGACCCACAGGGGACTTTAAATGGAGCTATGGAGTTATTTAGGATGTGGAATGCCTATGTAGTTTTTCTCTGACGCATTTCAAGAAACTGCCTAACCCAAGTTCAGCAACCTACAAATATTTTAGGTGAGTGCTTTTTTTACATCGAATCTAGCACAGGAAATTATTTGCTTGCTGTCGGCTGCTCTTTGAAACTATTTTGTTTAGCGAGTCACTTTTAGCTTAATGGAACTATTTCGAGCCTAAGGCATTCGCAGTCCTCCAGCATTAGTGGTATAATGACTGGTATAAATGCTAATACATATTTAAAACGTTAGATGTGTTTTGGCCGCACTGTCCGTATGGAGCTGCATTGATTTTAAGTGCTTCTCTTACCAGGCTTTAGCGACACAGAAAGCTATGATGTCCAACCCGGAAGTGAAGCCAATGATTCAAGTTTCAGATACGTTATCCGCGGTCAAATATCCTTTCCATGCCGGATGAACAACTGTAAACATCTGTTTGTTTCGGACCAACAGAAAAGTAATAAATGAAATGCCGGTTCAACCAACCTTGATTCAGTTCAGACGTCGCCAAACTGTCCAGCCCCAAACAGCCAATTGGTGCTGGAATGCCTTGAAGTTCAACAACGTAGGGATGTAGGTGGCTCATGTTACACTCATATTTATCGACCATTATCTTTTCTTCTGTTCGTGGTCGAGCCACAATATATTACCATTATGGCCATAAGTCTGTCCGCTTTGTTTAGTTCTGCGTATCTTGCTTGCAGAAAAACACATCAGCATTCCTCGCAAAGGGAACTGGACCTAATTGGGAACGAGGAATGAAAGATTATGGACACGATCCCTCCATCAGTGCAATCTTTATCTGAAGGAGCAAACTCAACAATTTATCCTGGACTTTAATATTCAGCCATTGCCTGTGTTTTTGCATTTGCTTTGTTTGTGTACATACGTAGCTGCACTGAATTACCACCGACCTTATGTTGTATTGCACCCCCCCCCCGACCGACCCAATGCAGCATATCCAGAGAAATGTCTTTTGGGAATAGCTATGCTCTTAATCACGTGGTTATGTGGTACTGGGTGGTAGGTTTGATCCAAAAAGCACTGTATTTATATGCAGCAGGGTGCACTCCCATTTAGCTGATGATGTATGTGTAATGTGTATATATTCATAACTTCATTGTTTGCAGTGGCATTTTGATGTGGAAAGCAGCAACACACGAAATCTCTGAGATAATGTGAAGCAGTGCAAAGTGGCATACCAATGTGGGATACTGTGACACTCGTTTCCATGGTAATTGTTCATATGACATTGCAACATCTATCTATATTTAGTCACTGTGAGTGACACGGCTGCTGTCTGTCATACTCTGGAAGCTTCATTATATTCAGGAGCTAAGACGTAGAAACACATGTGCACCTTGCAATTTTGGCCTCAGGTGCATATGCAAGAAAAATAGCGCATGCTTCTCTTTATGAAACGATGTAGGCCTATATAAAACCCCCCAAAATGTTCTTGTTGTGCTAAATGCTATGCATATGGTGCATGCTGATGTCTAAGATCAGACCTCCTGGGGAAATTCCAAATGGAGTCCTGTAGCGCAACCTACTCGAATATACATGAAATTGGCTGCTAATGACTTTCGTTGGTTTCAACTGGATTCAACCGAATTGCTCCAATATCAGGGTAAAACCAGTTGGGATTATTGCCAGTTATCAGTTATTGACACATTCGGTCGGAGGCATTCGAAATTCAGTGTGTGGATTATTCTAGCATTTCTCGTTTGGTGAATATCGCAGCGCCAGTCCACAGTGGAGAGACTGCAGTGACACTTGCTACTAGCATGGTGTCACCATTGCCTTGCAGAGTCTGGAACTCCGAGGCGCTCCATTGTCTAGCCCGAATCATTACTCTCAGCTCAGGCTGTTTATACACCTGGGGTTTTGAACCGTCCCAGCAGCAAGAGCCTCTCTCCCTCCCCCACAGAGACCCACATGAAACAGGCGCGGGGCGTGATGAATGAGGCCTGAGCCTTCAGCTTTTCCCCCCTGCTGCACGTCTCCGCTCAGATCCTCGGCGGAGTCCCGCGGACGCGACCGAGATGCTTAGCTCAGCGCTAATGGCTAGCACTCATCGACATATTCGTAAAATATTAATTACGATTGAGGGCGGCGTGTCGTCGAGGTATGTTTACCGCATACAAATGTGCGGTGGAGATCTGCCGGATTTTTCGGGTAATTAGATAGTGCCCTCCTGTTGTCCTTGCACCGAGGACGTGGTTTAAGGCCCCCGGCGAGCTGATGATGGCTCGTTCTTCAGGGAAGAGGGTCGAGGTACGCTGCGCACGAGCCAGTCACGGTTGGCTCCCTAGTATCTGAAGGAGAGAAAAGGCGTGGATAATATCTGTGGGTGAAGGGTTCTTAGCTGATTTGAGAAGGATAATATAAATGCTGTATCTGACCATACAACGGTAGAGCAAGTTGTCTTGGAGCCTATAGCCTACCTATCCTAAGAAAAATATGAAACTGGTCCAAATAAACGAATAATAAAATGTAATAGAATAATAATAAAGATTGTAATTAGATCTAGGTTTCAGTTGGTACAGTGGTTTAGAATTCTTATGACTTGCTATGTGTTCCTGTCATACAGTTTCTGCAAATGTCAGGTGATTTTTTAAAAATGATTTGCACACTGCTGTATTCCACACCTAATAGCGTCCTCCAGGCGGGAAATAAACAGCAACCTGTCCCTCAGGCCACAGCACCACAATTACACTTTAATTTCTCCACCCTTCTCCCTCCACCCCTCCCCCAGCCCCCAGCACCCAGCCCTCCTTCTCCTCCATTGGACACTCAGCCTTTTCCTCTTTGATTCTTCTCTGGTGTTCCCCTTCCCCCAAACAATCTTTGGTCTTATTTTGTGTCCGTCATTCTCCTGCACATGGTCTGCCAGTTGGACTGTGTTTAATTGGCAGATGTAAGGAACTGTTGTCAATATGTACAAATTCCCCACTCGGGATTTTCCATATGCTATGGAATAACTGGCGGTAAAGTGCACTATCTCTGCCGTACAGGCTGGTGACCTCTTAAAGATCTTCTTCCAACCCAACTGACCACTTCCTGGGTCGTAAATCATACTGGAGAGGACTTATGTCAGGATATTGAGTTATGTGTGGAGCGCTGTGGGACTAATATGTTCTAGGAGTGTGTGCTGCTACTCTCTCTTCAGCAATTTCAAATTTATTTCCAGACCACAAAGAGCTGATTTTGCACACAGAAACGCAGTCTGTTGGTGCTGGATAAATGACCGAGCGCTGTTTCATTTTGATTAAACAACAATCTGTTCAGATATGCACACATCGGCCGCGCCCATCCGTCCAGAAAATCAATTAGATATATCTGTGTTGGATTTTTTTTAAAATTCATCTGTTTCCTCATTTACTTGACGTTTGTTTCTCTATCACAAATTCATTCATCCCTTCTAATGTGTGAATCGAATGCAAAATCCAATTTTTTTCACTTTGGCATTCACTGTTTGTTTGGCTTGGTAAATTTAGTGCCAGGTGCCCTGATAAATCCCTGCTCTTTAGCTGGAGAGCCTGTCTGTTCAAGGTTCGCCCATAGTCCATTGCTCCCTGCCTCTCTGGTAGATTGAGCAAAAAAAAAATATTTTATCATTTGAATTGCTGGCTACGTTTTTTTTCCCATAGGGCATACGTTCTTGATGCTGGCAGTGTGACAGATTTGCATTAGCTAATGAATGTTCCTTGGCAGTATGTCCTTCTCTGGCAAACACACAGAAGCTTTCCGAAATGAATTCTGCAAATTTTAAAATGCGAAAAAACAAAAATCAGCCCCCCGACCTTCAGTCAGAACGAATCTTCATGTGTCGTGTCAGGTTTGGGCCTTCAAAATAATTGTCTTAGGACACTGTGACAAAAAAAAACAACACTTTTTTACATTTTACATTATGCATGTGTGGGGGAAAAAGAAACAAGACCCGTGTATTATCCAAGCGGGCAGACTAATATCTGCTGCCATTTAGTCTGGGCCATGAAGAAAAATATGAAACAATTGGTCAATTTGTCATAGTGGAGAGTTTTGGGTGGTGTTCCTCCACTTTCGGGTAATTGGAAGGAGAGGCCAGGCATCTCCTTTCGAGCCTGCGGGACTTAATCCACATCCTTGCACTCGTTTTAGCGCCATCTCCTTTCATCTGGAGACCCCGCATGCGTCAACCTTCTGATCACCCCACTCTTCTACATCAGTAACTGTCGTCTCTCCGGGTCCATCTGAGAGCGTCTCTGCTGGAGGCATTGTTGCTTTCGCGCCCGTAATTGCTTGTCAAATCTCATGGTGTCAGATGCTTCGTGGCAGCATTTATTAAGGGTCTCCAGTGAAGACGTGCCCCGCGCTCATGACCCCTCTTGCCCTCCCTCTCTCCCTCCTTCTGCCCCGCCCTCTCTCCTTCCCCTCACTCCTTCTGTCCCTCCGTCACTCTGCCACCCCCCTTTAATGGCGGGCGAGGCGTTTCAGGATCGGCACCTTCAGCCGGAGCAGAATAACACAGTTTTGACTAATGGAGCCTGGAGAGTAAAGGAGAGTAAATGCGGTGTATGTGCATGTATTCATGCACATGTAGTGCATTCTGGGTGACTCGGTGAAAGCCAGACACTCTTAAGTGCCTTAAGGGACCATTTTTGCGAGCGCCGAATTTCCATGCACAGCCTCGGCGCTGAATACGAAGCAATCGAGCTGAACACAATTGCATCTCTTATGCATGAAGGCTCCGCAGAGCTCAAAGACTTTGAGGAAAGTTCATACAAAGCGCTCAAGGTCACGCCGAGGTCGAGGGAACAGACAGTAAACAAACTGACGAGAACCCCCCCCCCCCCCAAAAGCCTATGGACGCAGAGAGGCTTGAGAGGACATCTGTTACACGCGCTCTTTCCCCTCTGCTCGGCTCCGGCTCCGACTTCCACGCGCTCTCTCTCCCATGGAGCACTAAATTAGTAATGAGCGCATTGTTAAAATTCATGTCGGCCTCCCTGTGTGCCGCAGTCACCCTGGAACTTCACGCGCCCTAACGCCCGTTAATACACCCGCCTCCGCTACCAATTACGCTTTAATCAAGGTGCACAAAAGCCCTCGAGGAAGGCCCATGGAAATATGGCCAAGGCCTCTACTACGGTCGGGGGAGGGAGGGGAGGGGGGCGGGGAATTGGCCCCGCATGTGTCTTGATTGCCCGCCGTGATTGGCCCATCCTCCTCCGTCTCCATCACCACGCTGTTCAGCACCAGGAGCCAAAATTAAATTATAATTTGCTGCATGGCATTCTGGGGGGTGGGGAGGGAACGACGGCACGTTTCGGTGAGCGCCTTTGCCAGGGAGTGCGGCAGGCTGTTGTGCTGGCCACCTACAGCCTTCCACCATCTTATCGAAGCAGGCCAAAACTTCATCTTTGGTCTTCTCATTCCAGCCTCTGCAGTTTCCCGCCTCAAATCAAAAGGCATCGCAGGAGCCAATGCGCGCGCGTGATTGGTTAAAAGCGGCGTAACACGTCCAAGTTGTCCAAGAGCCATAGTGTTGTAACATCAGGCCACAGGTTCGTAAAATGGAGAGGCAAAGTTATGTGATTGGATGATTACTGGCCATCTGTGCTGCGAGCCCTGCCAGCAGAGCTCCAGGTTAATGTGGGGTACTCTTCACTGTAATAGGCAGTAAGGTTACGGGGCTTGACGAATGCTAATGCTAGTCAGTGGGCAAAGAATGAGAGAAGGTGATTTACCTCAGCCTACTGAACCACCAAGCATTCTGACCTACCAAGTCACCTTTTTACACATGGTGTGTGTGTGTGTGTGTGTGTGTGTGTTCGTGAGCCGGTGTTTAGTGTCCTCTTGGTACATGTTTTATTCATGGTAGTGGTGATACAACTCTGGCTTGTAATTTTCTCATAAAAGACTATGGCAGCAGCACAGTGTGAATTAGGCAAGTGCTTTTTGATTAATTAGCAGTACATTCACATATACATATATTACCTGCACATTTCAATGCATAAAATCAATTATTTTAAACCAATGCTTTCTTATTGTAGGATTCTTGGTTTTCATGCCAAAAGGACCATGTGCTCTAGCCACGTGCAGTTAAGAATGACACAAATGTCTTTCCGTTTAAATCGCAGTATTTCTATGCGCTCCTGCGCTAGAACAATTTCTGCTGTTGTCAGAGCAACGGAGGATGCAGGAGGAGTGTATGTTGGGAAGGGTGCTTCTGACATAGCTAGGTTATGTTCCAGGTGTGACAGCAGGTTGGGGCTATATGGTTACAGCTATATACACCCATATACAGTATGTACACACACACACACACACACACAGTGTGTGTGTGTTTCTGTCTCTCTGTTACTGCAATCGAACATGATGCGAATCATAATGTAATATATAAATATAATATATAAAGCATATAAATGCTATTAAAAACAAAACACCGATAAGGCTGTGGAACAGAACCTGCATGCACTTTAATGATCTGTATATTTTTACATTGCTGCAGGGAATTTAACTGTCGTGGAAAGTTCCGGCAACCCAAATACCACCACCTAAAAAACAAACAAAACCCCCTCAACAAACCGGTCACCCCACAGTCTCACAAACTGCACCGTGAAAATGAACAAAATTATTGCGACTTTATGGTGCTGTAAAGTCGAGGAATACGAGAAAAATCAATACACTGTGATGTTTCATATCAAAGGAGGCAGCAGCGGCGAGAACACCGGAGATAAGATGAGATGAACAAGATAGAGGCGATGGAGAGAGACTAAGGGAGAGAGAGAGAGCGAACGTTGCAGGCTTAGCGTGATAATCAGCGCCTCCCGCGCCGAGACGCTGCGGTTGGCCAGGGAAGACTGCGTGCGTGGGAATACCCGGAGTGCCGTGGGGCAGAGAGGTGGAGGGAGATAACAAGTTATCTGCATTTCACACCAGGACACCATCACATCTAATTTAGTGCCACTGTACAGGCTGCCATGTGTGTGACAGGGTGCAGGTCTTACGCTGAAAGTCTGGGTGAATAATACACCTCTTTAGCGCCGAGGTGAGGGATGCTAGCTGTTTCCACATCTGGTGCTACAATGTGTTACTCATTTGCCATCAGTGCGGCTTTTCGGGCCGATATATAAAATGTGCAAGCGTGCATTCGTATTATTTCATATGTGTCTGGATAGAGGGATTCGTTAGTTGCTGTCTTTGGCATGGTTGAGTCTGCAGGTCTGGTACGGGTAGTGATAAACTACATGCATGATACATATTCCAGTGGCCCAGGAGCTGACATCACATTCTGGCACATAGGAAGCAACAAAGACTTGGGAGTGTTGAGCTGATGCACAGGTGATGGATAGAGAGGGAGAGGAAGAGCAGAGGAGTGTGTGTGAGAGGGAGAGAGTGGAGGAGTGTGTGCATGTGTGTGTGTGTGTGTGAGGAGAGAGCAAGCAGTAAATGAGGGGATAGCAAAAAGATGTAGGAGGAGGAGAGGGAGAGGGAGAGAAAGCAGTAAATGAAGGGATAGCAAAAAGATGGAGGAGGTAAGAGAAGGAGGGTGAGAGAGTAAGGGAGGGAGGGAGGGAGAGAGCGGTAAATGAGGGGATGGCAAAAAGATATAGGAGGGAGGGAGAGAGGGAGGGAGAGAGAGAGATCTGGGCGAGCGGCTGGTATTGGCTCGTGCTGCAGTGAGCAGAGGCAGAGAGGGAGCTGGTGGTGTAGGGGAGGTGTCGGGCGCATGCAGTGGTCCACATCCTCTCACTGTCTATCGCTGAGCAGCCCTGCCTGCCTCCATCCCTGCACACGCGCACCACCCCCCAACACACACACACACACACGCGTGCATGCGTGCGGCCGGTGGCGCTCCAGTTGCAGCCTGAGGGGACTGTTGTGTGGATTACCGCCGGACCGTCTCGGCACGGGGCTCCGGCGAGAGCCGCTCCCGAATCGCGGAAAGCGCACCGCTATGCTCCGATCGCCCGAAAGACGCGGCTGAACTGGATTACGTCCCAGATCCCCACCGGGGGGGAGAAGGGGAGGACGGAAAGGAAAGGAAAGCAGCCGGCTGCCTCTCTCATGGGGGAACGCTGCCGCCTTCGTCCCTGGACCCGGATTTGTAAGCACCTGACGGAGTACTCGCTCGCCCCACCTGTGCCTCGCTCGTTCACCAGGACACCGTGACGGGGCGCCCCGCCGCTCATCCGGCTGCTGATCACGTCGTTCTTCCTCGCGCGCGCCGCGTCGTGTCATGCTTTCTGCAAAATGCTCACATGCCGGACGGTGTAGCGCACTCGATGCTGGAAGCTTGTTAGGAGTTGGTCTCGGCGCGGTGCAGGTAGAGACGGGGAGAGAGAGGGAGGGAGATAGATAGACGGAGAGGGGGAGGGAGAGCGAGAGGAGGCTGGGGAGGACGGGAGAGGAGAGGCGGGAGACGCTTCAGACGTGCCCTGACAGGTGCAGTCAGTCACGCAGACTCTGGCACGCGCGCCGCGCCGTTAGGAGCAAGGAGAGCGGATCTGACGCCATCGGCGAATGACAGGACGGATCATCTGAGGAGCTCGCAGGGCGGAGATAAAGACCCCTTCCACACTTGCAGCGGAGAAGAGGAAGTGATTAAGAACTTATTCATGTTTTGAAGGAAGGTTAACGAGAGAGAAGATGAGCGCTGCCGAATACGCTCATGGAAAATACGCGAGTACGTGCTTCTATTTCGATGGAAAGGTCCAAAAAAACCCCCCAAAAGTCCCCAAACCAGCCAGTGTATCTGTGCGTTTTATTCTCGCTGTGCCAGAAGAATGAAGGTGTGCTCAACAGGTTGACCGCTATTCCACTGAGAGCTTGCAGGAGGATTGAGTCAACCTTAGACAGCCTGCCATAAAGCACCATGCATGAATATGTGAAAGAAATACAATGCATGAGGGAGGGCAATGCATTTGCTAATAATAGCACAATGGTACCATAAGTAGGAGTGGGAGGGAGTAATCTCACTGGAGGACTGGGTGGTAAACATATAATATATTACTCACTGTCTCTGTGCCTCCTTTTTTAATTAAATCTTTTGATTATGAAGCCTTGTAACCAAGTGAATTCACAAGGGGCTTCAGACATCTGCATGCAGAATGTACAAGCGCAATCTCTTTTATATTGACGTGAATGTATAATTCCACATCAAGACTTCATTTCAAGAAAACATTTCTGATTTCCATCTGCTACTGAGTCGTCCGCTGTGCTGACAAGCAATAGATTGTAATAGTCGCGTTGTGAAGCGACTACTTTTGCACGCCGAGACACCCGATCGCCTCGCAGTCGGCCATCGCGCAGACACTCAGAGAGAAGAGGGGCACCCCGAGAGCGGAGCACCCCCCCCCCCCTTTAATGGGAAGTGGACTCTTACCCTTACCCTTTGACCTCAGAGTGTCATCTCTGTAATCGGAGCACGGGGGCACCAAGCCCCGTCGCCGTTTTTCCGTTTGGTACCGACGTGCACGGGAGGGAGCAGAGGGGTGAACTTTGACCCGGGGCCAGGATGGGCTGCAACATGTGCGTGGTGAACCGGCCTGAGGAGCAATACAGGATCATGTTCCAGGTGAGAGCGCACTCATGACATGCCGCTATGTCCCCACGTCCTGGTTTTTAGGTCAAGGAGTGTGAAATCCACTCGATTGAGCTTCTCGAGGGAAGCTTATCCCAAAGTAACGTTAATAAGGTGAAGCAGGTTGGTGATGCTGTGGTTGCTTCCACACAATCTCTAGTCCCAAGGTATTAAATCTTCTGGGCTTGATTAGGTTCTTCCCCTGGGCTCTAACTGCCATGTCTTCTAGCCTTGATATGCCAAACTGAAACACTTAGATATTCCCCTCACACACTAGGATTAGACAGATGTTTAGGTCCAAGAATTAACATGCTTGTCAAATGTTCCCCTACAAAAAAGGGTGCGTTCCTTTAGATGTAAGGTTGGATATTTTCAATCTAAAAAAAATTGAACAGTGTCAGTAATAATGAAATGTCACATACTGCTTTCATTTTTCCACACTTCATTTTCTTACCTCTGTAAAGTCTTCCACTCTAGTCTAAAATATGTGTTTCGAACAGGCAACTGTAGAGCCGCACACTTTGCACTTTGAAGCGAATGTTTTTGGCACTGCGCGTGTTGTCTGATTTGGAGGTTTCTTTTGAGGGAGCAATTTGCACTCTCGCCGGACCTGGGTGTTCTGGTGGAATAGGTCATGCTGGATGTAATTTGAGAGGGATCTGCTGCTTGATCTCGCCAATCTCGGTGCAATTTCGAGAGCTTCTCATCTAACACCCCCCCCCCCTCTCCACACTGCCCAGAGGGCTCCAGGCGCTTCTGCTCTCTAACTAGCTTCTTTACCCCTGAAACGTTGGACCCTCAGTGGGTGAGCCCACTTAAAATGACAGGACGAGGGGCTTGGAGACCCCTTAACTCTCGCCAGCCAAGCGGTAAGAGCGCGCGAGGGCGTTTTGGAAGGGCAGAAGTGGCGTAATACAGCACTGATGTGATGATGTGAGAGTGCGAGTGATGAGCACTGTGGCGGGGAGAGCCGGGCGTCTCGTCGTGTCGTGTGGGCGTGTCCGGGGTTGTTTCCTTGGTGTTTCATTTTCACGTGTCCAGTCACGCTTCCATTCCAGACCAAATCCTTGGACGCCCACCGGGCCAGTCCTATCAGGTCCCTTACCAGACACAATTTTCTCCAGCTTGATCGGGTGTGAAAAACAAACACAACACACGATCTGACAGACAAAGGAAACATTTTGTTTTTTTTTTCCCCCAGCACTAAATGCTTTAATAAATCAGCCGTGCTGTGTGCTGTGGTAGACGGCCTCGTAACTCATCGGTGCTCGGGATCCATTACGCGCAGCTCCATTTAGAATGGGAGCACACGGCATGACAACCCACAATGCTCAGGGAGACAGAGACATTTCTAGCTTCACTCCTTTTCATTTCCTCTACTGATATCCATCAGTGACACAAGCTGGTGAGCACACACTACATGGACATCACTCACTTCTCTCTCTCTCTCTCTCTCTGTCTCTCTCTCTCTCTCGTTTTATGTGAGTGGTGTTTGCTCTTCTTCCTGACACCCTGTGACACGCTCCAATGGAGACAGGGCTTCAGTGTTATTGGCTTAGGCATGACCTTTAGCACTCTGTGGCATTACCCAGGCCCCCCCAGCAACGACGACAGGTCGGCGTAGCCCACGATGAGGCGGATCTCATTCGTTTAGCCGAGCCATCCTCAGGCGGTAATAAACTGAGCTAATTGCTGCTAAGCTGGTGGTGAGCATTACATGAGCTTGTCCCCACCGAAATCCCTTCAATGGAGGTTGAATGCTGAGCCGCTTCAAAATGTGTCTGTAAATATGCTGTAAATATGCTGTTACTTTAGCTAATCCTTCCTGCTACCCACCCCTTCCATGTCTGGTGGGTCTCCCTCCCTCTCTCCTCCTCTCTCTCCCTCTCTCTCTCCCCTGTCGCTTTCCCTCTCTCTCTCCCCTCTCTCCCCCCTCTCTCTCTCTCTCTCTCCTCCTCTCCCTCTCTCTGTCTCCCTCTCTCTCCCTCTCTCTCTCCCCTTCTCCTCCCTTCCCCAACAACAAATTCTGTCAAATGCGTCTCCCAGGGATGCGGTTGCCACGGCAACTGTGGTAATTAAGCAAGACCTGTATGTCTTTCGCACCATAGCGCTCAGACAGAGGCTCGGTAGTGAACATCCACCCGTGCACACACACACACCCCAACTCGTGCACACACGTTTTGCAAAGTGCAGGAAGCAAACACGTTCAACTTAGAGAAATATTTACTGCGGACCCTGCAGGAGACGTCCCCTTGGGCATGTGCGGAAGCCAGGACGGCAGAGTCTACGGCACCAGTGCTCTGTGGACTGAAAAAATAGAAGAAACAGGGGGAATGAATTCACATTGACATTTGGGTACCAGTAATCTTTCCATGGGCCCTCCTCCCTTCTCCAGCACAAGGTCTCGCTGGCCCTGTCTGCTCGGGCTTCAGACGCTTAAATAAAGAGCAGATTGGCAGGTTCACGTCTCTCAAGAACAGACACGGTACAGCAGTGCTGATGGAACCTGCCGATTAATGGAGGTTAAGGTGAGAGAGAGAGAGAGAGAGAGAGAGAGAGAAAGAGAGAGAGAGAATAGTCCTGAATTGGTTCTGAACTGAATAGGAAAAGCAGAATAAAAAGTAATAGTTGACAGTACGAATGTAAAGAATGGTCTGCTATTAAAGATGACCTACTTAACACAACGACCTTTAGAAAAAGACGTGCGCGGCATTCACGGTGATGTATTTAATTGGGTCAAGAAGTGGGGAGTAGTGACAGAATTGGGAAAAACAGAAAAATGAAAAAATGTTTAGTTTGTGATTCCAACCTGCCGACCAACTTTCCTTTAATGAGCGCCACCAGCCACGGCAAGTGTGATGCCATGACCCTCATATCTGTAGAAATAACTGAAATAATCGAATTTGCACATAATATGTAATACAGCAACAGAATCCTCTAGTTCTGATTTAGAAACAGGGGGGGGGGTTAGCGTTTGTGGTTAGCGCAGGCGGCTTCTACAGAAATGCAATTATTCCACAGGGCCAAACATAAAAGGCAAAGGTCAACAGAGGTGCATTGGAAGATAAAGAGATGTAATTGCTGTCTGCTGGTCCTGTGTTGATAAGCAGTCTGGCCCCCCTGCACAACGCCGTGGCCAATTTAATTGTGCAAAATAAATTTGAATCACCACCACACTGTTTTTTTTTGCACTCTCCCCCAAGGCACCAGTGAATGAACTATAAACACTTGACTAGTTCATATATATGTTCACACTGGGGCTGCACAGTATACTGTTTTGGCACAGTAGCGATTGTGGCCTTTTTGATATTTCGGAGGTTGTCTACATATACATGAGAAGTCGCAAATACTCTCGAGTGCATTTTTTTTTACAGCAACCAGCCTTCGATGGTTCTGGTGACCTTGTGTGTATATATTTGCTGAATCAAAGGCGTTCCATGTGATCCCACACAGGTACAAATAATTAAGGCCAGTCGTTAACCGTATCACACTAATTGGTTTGCTAATGTGCTTTTAATTTATTACAATGCCTATTGCAGTCACATTGAAACGGAACAGAACCACAGTTTAGTTCACACGATGCAGTCTTTACCCTCTGTATTGTAATTCAATTTCTCTCATTTTCAATGTAGATGTGCTATGAATTCCAAAATTTTATCTGAATGAATTTCGGGTGTCAGTGTACCATAGGACCAAGTCACAAATGCTAAAACTATTTTGTTAGACAGAAGGTAACAAATACCTTTTCAAGAGAAGACCTAAAATGGTCAATGACCTCTTCATATGAGCATCAAGGCAGTGCATATCAGAAACCTATGGTGTAAATCTTGTATCCGCCAGAGTCCCCCACATCGCCAATCGCAAGTGTCGCCACGCGCAAGCAAGCCACCGCCTTTTAATCAAACCCACCCACACGATCGATAGTCCTACATACACACCACGAAAATAAACTGATTGCTCTTTCATTTAGACAGTGAAAGGCACCGAGTCAAACAGCATAACGATAGTTCAGAGATGAGCTCCGGTCTCCGGAGGTCAGTAACGGGGAGGTGGAGCTGGATCGCAGGAAGCCGCCCGGGGTCACGGAGGGCGTTTTGGCGGGATTACGCCCGCATCGATCGCAGGCTGCGGAATAAATCGCCCTGTCCGATCGGACCGGCAGCGACCCGTGGGGCTGAGCATTCGCCCCCCTCCCTGCAGAAAGATAACGACTCGTCAAAGAGTCAATGTGGTGGAAAATTAAGGAGAAAAAAAATTAATTCATTATGACAGTGGGAGGGCCTGGCGATGTGTGCAGCAGGACACGCTTGGTATGGCTGGTGCAGGTACAGCCATGTTATGGTGTCTTTGGTTAGACAAACCTAGTCAGTATCAGTCTGTTCTGTGGTTGTACTTACCCAAGACACCGTAAAAAAAACATCCATGACTTATTGTGTCATGTTTCCCTGTATCTGAAACACTAACAGTGGTTTCTCTGTTTCAACAGAAGGGCAATACGCTGCGTCCTATTGATGCTGAAGTAAAGGTTTAAGTATACCACTCATTCTGCTTACTTTGAAATCACCTTGAAATGTGATACAATGCACAAGTGCCCACTTTCCAGATTTTGTGAGAACGCGGCGCTGCACACATCTCTTAACGCGTGTAATACAACAGTGCAGTGCTAATGTTGGACAAGGTTGCGAAGGCTCGAGATTCAATCAGCTCTTCCAATCTTTTCTCCTTTGTTTCCTTTCCGTAATCACTACCAACAGCTTAAAGGCAGGAAAACACCTCATCTGTCCCAAGACAAGGACGGACACACCCACGATCCTTTGCTGCTGCAGGTGGTGCGAAAGGGCCACAGGAGGAGAGCAGGCACCATCGCGGGCACTGCCAGACTCATGGCCATCACCGACTGCGTGGACAACTCCACCCAGACTGACATCAGCTTCCAGAACTTTCTGGGAGCGGCCGGTGGGCCTTGCTCTGGCAGCGACTCTCCCAAGCCACCTCCGTCTCCTCCGCTGGCCCCGCTGGTCCAGCCCTACCTGCTGAATGAGCTGTGAGTGCCTTAGCTAAGCAGAGCCAAACGCTACTCTACTCTAGCCCGCTACTATTGATCAGGTCAGGCTTTAAAGATCAGCACACACACACACACACACACAACTGCTTTCAACTGCCTTTTTTTGTGACTTTTTACTCGTACCGAGTGGGAATTCCGTTCACGTCTGGAAGGAGCTTTAAACAGAACCAGGAATAGCTAGTAGGATATATTTCTTATAGGAAGGTAAATGGAGCTATATCAATGACTTGACCTTGCGCTTAGGCAGATTTAAGTGGATTACTGTGCTAAGGAAGTGTTTTTACAGCTGCACCCTGGAGAATGACTACCTCGACGTGGCCAGCCATGAAGTGGACCGTCAGGACGAGCTGGAGTATGAGGTTCGGATCCCGAAACACCACCACAAACTCAGACCTTCCACTCGCAGGCTTTCACCAGACACCGAAAGATGACAAAATCAGGCGGCTGTTCTGTTCTTCCTGTGCTGGTCTGAGGCGGCTGTTCTGTTCTTCCTGTGCTGGTCTTGGGCGGCTGTTCTGTTCTTCCTGTGCTGGTCTGGGGCGGCGTGTTTGGGCTGTGCTCAACTGTGGGTTCTCTCTCTGTCTCTGGTAGGAAGTAGAGCTCTACAAGTCCAGTCAGCAGGACAAGCTGGGGCTGACCGTGTGCTACCGGACTGATGACGAGGAGGACCAGGGCATCTACGTGGGGGAGGTGAGCGCAACCAGGGAGCCGGCCTTGGCATGGGGTCGAAGGGCATACCGGCGGCAACGTGATCACCTGTCAGGTTTCCTCCTCTTTACAGGTCAATCCTAACAGCATAGCGGCCAAGGATGGACGCATACGGAAAGGTGACCGAATCCTTCAGGTGAGTAAGTACACAGGATTTCACAGTTTTAAACTAAGGTGAGTTTACGGTTTAAACTAAGATGCGTTCACAGTTTAAACTGAGGTGAGTTCACAGTTTAAATTAAGGTGGACAGCATTTTGATGTTCGAAGCTGTTCGAAATATTCATCGCACACAGAAAAGTGCAGGATTGACGGAGCCTTAGGATTCTAGGACACGGGCGCTAAATGCAAGTGTCTATTTATAAACACAATTAGACTTCGGCTGTGAAGTCCCGTTGGTGAGTTGACAACTTGAAAGTGTCACACTGTTGCATTGTTGTGTGTAATCGTCAACTGTCTGTTTGATAAATTTAGGAACCAGGCAGTTCTGTTAAAATTCTCTTCACTATGTAAAATTCTCTACTCTAATGCTGTGGAGAGCACGTTGAATTGGCCGTGTGTGACACGTGGCATAGACATAAACTTGCCTTGCCTTACGCGCAATCTGGTTTCTCTCAGATCAACGGGGTGGACGTACAGAACAGGGAGGAGGCTGTGACCATCCTCAGCAGGGAAGACAGCATCAACTTCTCACTACTGCTGGCCAGACCAGAGATTGAGGTAAACACACAGATGGAGCTGGAATCAGAGCAAACACACACCCAAACGCAGCAGCAAGCTTTTAAACACACGCGCACAGCTAATGCATATACTTCATCCCCAGTGACAACAGATCCCCAAATTAATGGATTATTTTGCCGACAGAGGGGAAATTGAATGCTCACATCGGTCAAGCCCGAATCATGTGATCACTCTTAGCAATGCCTGTCAAGCATCTGCGGCAGTTCCATTAACGCTGGTCCATAAGGAGAAAAGGAAGAAAACCAGAGAGAGAGAGAGAGAGAGAGAGATGGAAAAATGCAGGTTTACAGAAGAGACTGGATGAAGTGCTATTAAAAAGACAGGCAGAGTGGGCTGAAGGTGGGGGAGGGGAAGATTGATGCAGGCCGTGAGGGAAGCAGGATACACTAGAGCACACTGGAGCACACTGAGGGAGAACTAAGCTTTTACCCTCAGTCAGCCCTTTTGCAGTTTCGAAGATGCAACCTCGTTCACACTGCTAAATTAAAATGTGTCTTCTAAAATACGATATTTATTGTCAAATGAGAGTGGTGTCGTCAAATGTGAGAAGGTGTAGAAGCTCGTGTTTAACACAAAATCTAATGTAACCACCATTGTGTTGTTACTAAACTTAGACAGGTTTCTTGCTGTACAAAGCAAAGGTATACCAAATAACACAAACCCAAGCAAAACGTCAGGTCAATGGCCCTCAAGTCGGGCATTTAGTCGAGAGAAATAAGGCCATATCAGCAAAGCCGTTGTTAAGGTACAGTGAAAATCGCATATGCCAGTAGAACATCTAACAGCTTCATATAAATCATGATCATAATTCAGGCCGAATGAATAAAACAATGAGGTAATTTGAGGCAAAGTGCAAGATCTGAGCGGCAGGAGAGCAGCAGCAGTCCTGCAGCAGAAGTCCCGTAGCAGCAGTCCTGCAGCAGAAGTACCGTAGCAGCAGTCCTGTAGCAAATGTCCCGTAGCAGCAGTCCCATAGCAGCAGTCCTGTAGCAGAAGTCCCGTAGCAGAAGTCCTGTAGCAGATGTCCCGTAGCAGAAGTCCTGCAGCAGCTGTCCCGTAGCAGAAGTCCTGTAGCAGATGTCCCGTAGCAGAAGTCCTGTAGCAGAAGTCCTGTAGCAGAAGTCCCGAAGCAGAAGTCCCGTAGCAGCAGTCCTGCAGCAGAAGTACCGTAGCAGCAGTCCTGTAGCAAATGTCCCGTAGCAGCAGTCCTGTAGCAAATGTCCCGTAGCAGAAGTCTCGTAGCAGAAGTCCTGTAGCAGATGTCCCGTAGCAGAAGTCCTGTAGCAGATGTCCCGTAGCAGAAGTCCTGTAGCAGCAGTCCTGTAGCAGAAGTCCCGTAGCAGAAGTCCCGTAGCAGAAGTCCCGTAGCAGCAGTCCTGCAGCAGAAGTACCGTAGCAGAAGTCCTGTAGCAGATGTCCAGTAGCAGCAGTCCTGTAGCAAATGTCCCGTAGCAGAAGTCCCGTAGCAGAAGTCCTGTAGCAGATGTCCCGTAGCAGAAGTCCTGCAGCAGCTGTCCCGTAGCAGAAGTCCTGTAGCAGCAGTCCTGTAGCAGAAGTCCTGTAGCAGAAGTCCCGTACCAGAAGTCCCGTAGCAGCAGTCCCATAGCAGCAGTCCTGTAGCAGCAGTCCCGTAGCAGCAGGTCTCTCTGCTTGGATCTTCTCCAGCCATACAAAAGGACAAGTGATTAATGATGGTGGGGGCTGTTTCTGGATGCGGGGTGGGGGGTGGGGTGCAGAGAAGAAGGAAAAAGGCAGAGATTAAAGATTAAAGGCTTACTAAATCAAGAGGAGATCAGGAGAGCGAGCAAAGGCTCAAGACTTGTCAGGGCGAGAAAATCGATGCCTCTTTCCACACGATTCAAAGGAACCATTCGGGTGATCTTAACAATCCTTGGCAAAAACAGTCATGGGTACAAGTCAACCAAGACACCCATTTACTATGAGAACATGCAGGGTGATGAATACTAATATTAAAAATGCTGTTTCCACGAGGATTTAAGGAGAAATATATGATTAAGGGCCTTTCTAATGTCTGTGTTAGCTAGAGTATTTAGTAAACAAAGCAATCTGTGTATGTTTTCCATGTTTAGAAGACTGCAGCCGCATCTTTAGCACTGTATTTATATTGCCATCTAGTGGTAAAATGTTGTATTGCATGTGCACACTCAGTGAGCTGCAACAACACTTATCATGTTACATCTGTCGCCCAGTAACAGCCTTCTGATAAGTATTTTTTTCCCCTCTCTTTCTCCAAAACAATGGCATCATCATATCTAAAAAAAAAATATGTACCTGAATTAATGGTCCCCCCTGTGGTCTCCTGCCATTTGTATGAAATGAACTAAAAACCTTTAGGAGGACACAAACATGGACCCTGAGGACCTGGACTTTGAGCTACCGGTGGGCATGGACGTGGACAGTCTCAGCACCTCCCACTTGCCCAGCCTGTGCCTCCTCCGGCACCGGAGGTCCCAGGTGGGCCTCCCCGAGGAGCAGACGGAGGCGCCGGCCCTCAGCAACAGCCAGGAGCTGGACAGTGGCGTGGGGCGCACGGACGAGAGCACGCGCAACGAGGAGTCGTCCGAGCACGACCTCCTGGCGGCCGACGAGCAGACCAGCGCCTGCACCACCAACGGCACCAACACGCCACACAGCCTTCGCAAGTTCCGGCCCGGTAGGGGCGGCGGCGGAGGCGGCGGGGACACGCCCTCGCCGCTGCTCCACCTCCGCGAGCTCCACCTCAGCACGGACTCGCTGGACGTCGGGGCGGCGGGCGGAGGCTACCTCCACGACCCGGTCGGCGCCGTGATGATGCCGGGCTTGAGCGAGGAGGAGTGCGAGCGCTACCGGGAGCTGCTGGAGATCAGGTGCGGCTACGAGAGGAAGGCGAAGCAGGGCGGAGGCGGGCGAGGGGCGGAGGAAGGGGTGGAGCGAGAAGAAGGGGAGGGGGAGGGGGAGGAGCAGGGGGAGAGCCTGACCCCGCACGAGATGGCGCTCTTGGAGGAGGAGCTGCGGCATCTGGAGTTCAAATGCCGGAACATTCTACGGGCGCAGAAGATGCAGCAGCTACGGGAGCGCTGCCTGAAAGCCTGGCTGCTGGACGAGGAGGCGTCGGGCAGGGGCTCCTCCGACCTGCAGGGGTCACCGCTGCACGAGCTGTCTGATATCAAAGAGCTCCCGGAGAGGGAGCGATCGGACAAGGACACCAGCAGCGCCTACAACACGGGGGGGGAGAGCTGTAGAAGCACCCCACTGATGAGCGACCACCTCTCGCCCAACGCCCAGATGGAGGAGTGCTCCTCCCCCCTGGCGGGGAGGCCCAGAGACCGCCCCAGCTGGAGCGAGAGGGGCCGCGCCAGCCTCGGGTCCCCCTACTCACCCGGCAGCTACAAGAAGTTCCAGACCAGCACCACCGTCAACCCCAAGTTCCGCTCCCTGACCCGGGACGGGAGCATCCGGCCCCTGGCCGACGGCTCCTCGCAGGGCGGGAGCTCGAGGGCGGAGGGCGCGCACGAAAGGCCGGGCGGCCACAGTGCCGAGTCCAGCCCTTACTTCACCCGACGGCGCCACCCTAACCGGCCTCCGCCCGAGCGCTACCGGAGCTGCATGCAGCTGGGCTCCACCTTCCTGGAGCCCTCGGCCGAGAGGAGCACGGAGGGCGAGGGCGGCCCCGGGCCGGGCCGCCCCGCGCCCGCCCCAGCCCGGCGAGGCGCTCGCTGGACCTGCCCCTCCCCCTCACACCCCCCTCGCCGCGCATGGAGTGGAAGGTGAAGATCCGCAGCGACGGCACCCGCTACGTTGCCAAGCGGCCCGTCCGCGACCGGCTGCTCAAGGCCCGCGCCATGAAGATCTGTGAGGAGCGGAGCGGCATGACGACGGACGACGACGCCGTCAGCGAGATGAAGATGGGCCGCTACTGGAGCAAGGAGGAGCGCAAGCAGCAGCTGCTACGGGCGCGCGAGCAGCGCCGCCGGCGCGAGTTCATGATGCAGTGCCGCCTGGACTACCTGCGCGAGCCCGGGAGGGATGGCCCACCGGAGGTGCCCCAGGGCCCTGGCTCCGCCCCCGAACTGAGCCAGAGGCGGAGCTCCAAGAAGCGCAGCCGACGCATCCTGGACAACTGGATCACCATCCAGGAGCTGCTGGCGCACGGGTCTCGCTCCCCGGACGGGAGCAGGGTGTACAACCCCCTCCTGTCCGTCACTACGGTCTAGGGGGCGGAGCCAACGACGGCGGTGAGAGTGAAAAGATATCGTTTAAAAAAAAAGCCCTAAATCTCAAGAGCACATTGATGTTTTAAAAACACATGTAAATATTTCTTTAAATATTTGCAAAGATTTGGATGAAAATCAAAGCACAGGATCCAGTTAATCCAGCACAAATAGCTCTGTCGGGCAAATCCAGCATCCACACAGCACATTCTGTACACTGTACACAGACACAAGTGAACCTCTGAGCACCAGACAGCTCGGCGACTAGCTGTTATGCCAACAGAATGGTCAGTTACAACAGAAAAGTACCCCGAAAAGAGCAAAAGCACACATGGCAGAAATGCGAAGCAACAGCACCTTTCAGCTCGAGACTCTGAACCGTCGCCTCATGGTTCCTGATGTGACTGGGGCGTTTATGACACCAGACGGCGGGCTTCCTATTAGTGTCGATGCACAGTTCTGTGGTGATCATCTACCCGCACAGTGCTGGTACAATCTCGATCAAGCAGCATCATTTAGCACATCATTACACCCCCCCCCCACTCCAACAGCCACAGCAGGACACGCGAACGTACACGGGGTTCCTCTTCTGCGAGAGCGGATATCGCATTTCAGAACCGACGCCGTTGGAGAGAAGACGCAGATCCAAACGGGCACCGGTGTGTGCCTGGCGAAGACCTCTCGCCTGCGTCGGACTGGACCCCCGTGCCCCCCCCACACCTGGCCACGCACCATACAGAACATCAGCCTAGGCCCTGAGCAGAGGGGTTTTGTTCACTACACTGAGGCACTGAGACTGGGAGTGGGGGCCCTGCTGCCTACCGTCCAACAGCCTCCATCACCAGCCAAGGCAGGTGGGTGCGAGAACCGGCTTAACGCCACAGGAGAACATACCATTGTGGATGCAGCGGAGGAGTGAACAGAGAGCGCCTGAACCCCACACCATGGGAAGCTCAGAGGGAGGCTCACGGCTCCAGGGCTAGACGGGCCGTGATCTGGGACAAGCAGGATTTACTGGACAGCTCTGATTTGTAAATGAATGCGAGTCAACAGAAAAATACAAAATACACCTTTACTGGCCACTCCTTACCCTAACCACTCTATGCTTACAAGGTGACTTTTTGAACTTTTGGACTGTTACATATTTGCATGATTTTAACAAGAGGTATACCACACAATAACAGAAATATCCTACAGATTCTATTGTTGTATATCCATTGGCAGGTATACTATGTATGTGATCGGAGTTCTGCTGTCCTTAGTTGACTGTTTTGTTGGTGTGCTAGTCAAAAAAAGTAGATTTCTATGGTTCATCATATTATTGTTACCTGTTGTTATCAATGGTCTTCTTTACACAACCTGTATCATACATTTGATCTTAAATGGTTATTCTAATGTACTGTCGAAATGGTCTCAACCCGCGATGTTTTAGGAAAATAAAACCATTTTGTATGATTAGTATAAAACAACTGCCTCTCGGGTTATTCGGATCATTTCATATTTGGGAACAGACGAATCCACTGACAGAAAAATCAACACACACACTTATCAAGTATCAGGTAAGTGACCCTGATAAATTGTAATCAAGCAGAAAAAAACAGCCTTTCCAACAGCAAGAACATATTTTATAGAACAAGAGCAATAAATAATGACATATAATTTCTCTGAAACAGGTTCGCATCGAAACCTCGTACATATATACAAATAAAACTTCATACAATATCATTTCTTTAAATATAAGTACTGCTCTGACACACACATGATACAAGTTTACAGTTACATTTTGTTCCCCAGGCCCTAAAGTGTAAACAATATCTGGCCCTGGACTCTCTGGTCAGTTATAGACACTTATAACACAGCCCATTCCAGAGTAAATAGAGTATTTATATAAGCTAATATGTACACTCAGGTTTATACAGCGTCATTCGGCTAAGTGCAGAACATGCAACGCGCGTCGACCTCGGGATGCAGCCGGGAGCAACACGCACGGATTTCCAACGCTACTCGATCTACTCCGGCAGGTCCGTGAGCCCCGGACGGGCGTGTTAGTCCTAGACGGGTGCTGGCAGCTTTTACGAGCGTCCTTCGGTACCCGTAACGCCTAACGCAAGCACATGGGCTGACCCTTCTGAGGAAGCCAAGAGGACACAGCATCGGGGGAGGGGCGGCGAGTTTGACACCACTCAACGAAGGCAAAAAGAAAAGATTTCCGATTTGCCGGTAAACTTCGCTCGTACGCGCCCTGTTGTGCGTTGGCTCTACGATACGCAGCCCTGAAAATGACTATACTGCATCCAAGATTACACATCAGTCTATGGCAGGTAGCACATGAATTCTTTAAAAAATACAAAATATCAAAATTTTCTGAGGGTGTTTTGTTGGTCTAATGCTTTTAAGAGCTCTAATAAGAATCACATTTGGATATTGAGAGAAAGAGGGAGATGGGGGTGTGGGAGGTGGTGGGGTAATACTTGGGAGGGTGAGGGAGTGTGTGTGGGTGTGTATGGGAGAGGGATGAATGAAGATCTAATATCGAGGCACTGCACTGACGAACTCTGACGAACTCTGTGCAAAAGCTCTAAACTTTTAGCAGTAAAAGCGTCATACAAAAAGATTCCACTGGCAACCTTCAAGTGTGAAATGCATTAGCGTGTCATATCAGCATGCACGGCGCATAGGAACAGGAGGGCACAGATATGCAGCCTGACGTAGATTCACATTCTTATAAAGAGTGGCTTGCTCAAGTAAAAGGGTATGGCTTCTGGCAATGAGTTTGGTGTGAAATACATGGTTGTCATCTTTTTTTTTTCTTCAAGCTTACTGCAAAACAAGTTCCTGAAATAGGTAGCTCGGTTCAGGTCTAAAAAGTTCGGTTTGTACACACGAAATCACACCATGTTAGTCTGGGAAGAAAAAAAAAACTTCTAGAAAACAAACTGGCACAGAACCAATACCCACTCATATTAGTAGTAACTCGTACACTAAAATATCAAGGATAATATTGGTAATATTTGACATCATAATAGTAATAATGAAAATAAAACACATTTAAACCGTACTGTGACTCATACTGTACAAACGAAGCTCAAGTGAATGTCGGTATTTATACGTTTGCAATACAGTTCAAGCAACTGTACTTTGTAACTTTACAAAAGAAAAACAAGCCAACGCCTGTACAATTAGTTCTCCCAGATTTAAATTCTCATCTCTATATCGGTTTACTTGTTATTTGGGTAAAAGACGAAGGTGCTGTATGTTAACAAGTCTTATTGCACCTTAACCCATCCTATAAGCTTAGATCAGGCACAAAGGCTATGCAGTGGGTTGCCAAATACAGGTAATTAACCCACCGAAGTACTTACTGATAGAGGGTCATTGTAATACTTAAATACTAGACAAATTATATTTATTTCTGGACTTAAATAAAATCGCGGTTCACTAATTCATTTAATAGTTTCATTTAGAAAGAGAAAAATATATTTCATCATCTGTTCATTATACTGTTTATAAACTGAGACAAAAAGGTAGAACAAAATATTTGAAATATAAATCCACTTCATATCATCACTGAGACCTTTAAATAACTGAAAATGATTTGTCGTTTAAATTGGATTATGGCAGGCTTATTGCAGATTTTAAACATTGTGTGTGTGGTAATGTAGTCTTGAAGGTTTTCCCCTTTTTGACTACAACATTAGACCCCAATATTGGAATGATGCCTTCTGAGGGATGTGTTCCTATGACTTTCTTTCCACAAAAGTCAAATTAAAACACTTTAAGAGGTGACGTTAGATGGTACTGTTCAAAGTGCATGGCTGGCTCTTTTAAAGCTGCAATACAACCTTTTGTCCATTTTTGTCGAAATACTGGCGAATCTTTTTGTATGCAGGAATGTGTCACTCGAGTTTGTCAAAAACAAAATCAAAACCGTCAGGACCTGGAATGATTGTCACTCGAAGCACACACACACACACAAAAAATTAAATTTCAGAATGGAGCGAATAGAATTGTTAAAAAAGGAAAGTTCCATGTTAGTCTGAGCTCGTTCTGCGCTGCTCCAGCAGAACTTCAGGTCTCTCTCTCCGTTCTGTGCTTCCCACGTCAGCCCAGCTGATAAACAGAGGAGCAGCTCGCCGACACCCTTCAGCCGTCTTTATTTGCAGTGTTGCCATTCCTTAAATCACTCAGCTTTTTTATTGTTTGATGTCGTCTGGCACCAAAACCTCAATTTCCACCTTTGGCAACATTGACATTTACCTCACATTAGAACCAACTGCTTCTGTGAACCTCTGGAAAAAAAAAAAAACCCAGAATCCTCTCTGTCGGCAACTCTTCCAGCCTCCTGAATTCGCACCGGTGGGTTTGTTTTTCGTACGATATGAGGACTGGAATGAAACGGCGGCGAATGGCACTGAAATGCGATTAGGAGCCCGGCTAAAGGCTAACGCTCCGCCCCTGACAGCTCTAGACGTGTGGGAAGCTGATGTGGAAATAGCAGAGGTGGAGCAGCGTGTGCATCCGCTTGCCCGCACTCCGGCTCCTCCGGTGGGGGGTCCTCGCCCTCCGAGTCCTGCTGCGTCTCACACCACCGTGCTGATGCGGTTGATGGGTTTGGATTTGGAGCTGCCGACCGTGCTGGTGTTGGCCCCTCCGCCGATGCCCACCTGACTGCCCACCTGCGGCCCCGGAGGAAGTTGGGGAGGCAGCGGCGAGAGAGGCGTAAGCGGAGTAAGAGGGGTGTGGGGGGAGGTAGGCGGGGGTAAAGGCGAGTGCGGCGGCGGAGGCGGGATAGAGGACAGGGGCGGATACTGTGGCACGTAGTGGGCGGCGGCCTGCGTGATGTGGCGGGCCGTGATGGAGGAAGGAGCCTGCGGGGGCGGGGCGAATATGAAGTGAGGCTGATGGGCGGAGTGATGGAGCAGGGGGTGGGGGCTGTGGGCGTGAGCGAGATGGCTGTGGGTATGAGAAAGAACGTGGGAGTGGCCGTGCGGGTGGGGGTGCGGCTGGGAGTGGGAGAGCGTGAGCGGCAGCTTGCCGGCGGGCCCGGGAATACGGGCGGGGTAGGGCAGGGGGTTGGGGTGCACGTGGTGGAAGGTGAAGGCGGCCACGGGTGAGTGGGGCGAGTGCGGGGAGAGAGGCGGAGGGGTGCAGCCCATGCTGGAGTGTCGGGCGTGCGGCACGCCGTGGTGGGAGAACTGCTGATGGAGCTGAGCGTGGGAGGGGCCACGGCGGGGCAGCGAGCCGCGGTGGAGGGTGTGGTGCACGGCGGGCGTAGGGGGTACGGGCAAGGGCTGCGCGTGGTAGCGGTGGTGGAAGTGGTACGGCGGTGGGGGCTGCCCCACGCTGTTGTGGCAGTACTGCGCGTGCAGCGCCTGGATCTTGGAGGGTCCGCCAGGATCGGATTGGCTGAGGGCGGAGGGTGAAGGAGGCGGAGGTCCACCGGTGGTGGGTGGGGGAACGGGGGCTGGGTAGTGTGGTCCGGGGGGTATGAGGGGGGGAGGGGGCTTGGCGCGCTTGCTGCCAAACAGGGAGCCCAGGAAGGAGGCGGAGCTGCTCCCGCCAGAGCCACTCCCCGTTCCCCCAGCGTGCTCGCCGGTAACGGGGAGCGGCCCCACCCCAACCCCTACGCTCCCCACGGCGTTGTGTAACTGCCCCGGCCCACCCCCCACCCCTACTCCGGGGCTCAGGATGGGGCGGTGAGGCCGGTAGTCTTCCAGCCCGTAGCAGCTGGGAAGAGCACCTCCCATGGGCATACGCTGGTGAGGCCGCGGGCTGTTAATGATGGATCCCTGAACACACACGCGCACACACACACACACACACACACACACACACACACAAAGCACACCAGAAAGAAATAGTCAATAACTAAACTGTGACCAGGTCTCGCATGTCTGGTTGGAGCTTATGGGTACACACACTCACATGCACGGTGACGGAAACATGCCATAAGTTCACGTATTACACGATGAAAATGCCTATTGGGACAGGAAGTTTGATTGGGACAGGAAGTTTGCAGCTGTAGATGGAACCGAAGCCGGCTGTTCCTCGCTGCGCACGGTAAGCGGCACACGTCACGACTTCACGGCGCTAACGACTCTGTGGCATGCGGGGCTGCTGTACTATGCATGCTGGTGGGCGGGGGAAGGTAGGGACGGGCAACACAGAACTGTTCCATCTGCACACAGGGGTGAGGAGCAGGAGCTCCCTTTTGAGAACACGGCCCCCCAAACTTACTTCGATGGTACTGTCCAAAGAGCCGACGCTGTTTCGGCGACCCCGCTTCCCTGCATCCGGCCAAGCACAGTAAGGAGGTGCGTCAAAATCCATCATTAATCTACTTTCCATAACCCATACAGCAATATAGACCGTTTTAAAATGTGAGCCGGGCTTTTCACACTCGGACCCTGCGCCCAGTTTCCCTGCTGGACCTCTCGTCAGCACTGCACACTGCAACAACTCAACACACTTCCAAAACACTCCATAAACGGAAGTGAAGCGTGTGCGTGTGGGTATGACTGCGCAGGTATCTGTGCGCGTTACCTGTCTCTGACAGGTCTCTGAGCGAGGAGCTGAGCGCCGTGCGCTTAAGCCCCTCCCCTGTGGCGTATGTGTCGTCGAGGCTGGGCCTACCCAGAGTGCCGTTCACCACCTCGCTCTTCACGCTGCCCACCCCACTGCCCACATCTCCACCCAGAAGCCCCGGCCGCATCACGCCCTTCTGCTTCTCCAGCTCCGCTGCAGAGAGAGAGAGAGAGAGAGAGAGAGAGAGAGTAGAAGAAAAGAAAATGATTTCTGACATAGCCCACGTATACACAGAACTTCCAGACACGAGCGTGAAACAAGAATACCGTCCCAGTCCAGTTCGTTCTAGGACCTGCCACATGCCACAGCGACGTCGACGTGATTTAGCACTGGCTGATTTTACTGCAGCGCACGTGAAACGTGAGCTCCTAGTGAGGGGAGGAGGAGGAGGAGGGAGGCTCACACTCCACGCGGTACTTCTCCATGTCCTGCACCTCGGCGATGCTCTCCCGCAGGTCGCTGACGAAGCGCGTGCGGTCCTGCTGGCTCGGAGCCGTGAACACGATCAGGACCTTCCGCTCGCCGCCGGGGATCGCCGAGGTCAAGCGGATACCGTGAGGGTAGTCTGACAGAGAGAGGATGGGATGGGGGGGAGCAAGAGAAAGAGAGGGAGAAAGCGAGAGACAGAGAGGGAGAGAGAGAGGGAGAGAGGGAGAAAGAAGAGAATTCAAGAGCAAGAATGAAAATGATTAATAATTTACAAATCTTGCAGATGAACCACACTTACAATACCTTTAGGCATATTTAAGATGATGAGAAGATTATACAGTAAGTACATTTACTACAAAGAGATGTGTTTTTAATTACAGAGGCTTTGACTGTACCTTAAAATACTGTGCAACACAGAGCATTACATGAGCCTGCTCAGCCCAATTCTATGGTTTTAAACTTTCGGCGTGTACTCCATGCCGTTCACTGCATAGCACAGACTACGGAGGAAACGCCTGAGAAACGTTCCCCGCCCTCCTGTTCAAATGTCAACTCCAGTCACTAACCCACACAGGCTAATAGAAATGTACAGAGATTATTGCCTTGCAACTAATATTTACTCCTCGTGTCACTGACGCCCACCGACAGCACGCAGGCACTCGCCAGCCGCCTGGCGTACGATATCTGCAACCTGCAACATCCACGTGACAAAACGTGATGTCCGTTTTCCCCATTTTTTGCGATTGCTTTCGGATGCGGCTTAGCATTTAAACGCAGGGACCCAATTTAGCTCCAGTGGACCGCGTCCAAATACCCAAGACCATTTTTATGTACTGCAGAAAAAAAAAACAGAACAAAAATAACGGCACCCGGCGAAACGGGGCGTCTCTGTGGCTCGTCTGTCGTCAGTAAGCGCACGCAGAGGGCCGCGGAAGAGCGGCTAAATGTCGGCACGGAGCTCCGAGCCAGAGCGGCGTGATGGTATAAATAAAGAAGGAGGGACAGATGGAGAGGCAGATGGAGGCATCTACTCACAGGAGTTTTGGAACATGTGAACCTGCATCTCCACCAGGGCAAAAGACTGTCTGAAACTGTACGTCACCGACGTCTTCTTCTTCTGGAAGATTTTTGTGACCTGTGCACACAAGAGGACACGTGTGTGAGTATGGGGTGTATGTGTGTATGGAGGTGTGTGTATGGGTGTGTGGATATGAAGGTGTGTGTGTATGGGTGTGTGGATATGAAGGTGTGGGTGTATATATTGGGTGTGTGTGTGTGTGTGTATGGGGGTATATGGGGGTGTATGATCTTGCCATGTCTTTTGATAACTCCATTTGAAATTGCAAGAAACCGCAGTATAAATGTGGACGATCAGATGTCACTCTCAGATCATATTGCAAACTTGACTCGGTCATGCAGGTTTCTCCTCTTCACTGTTTCCTCTCTAGGGAGGCCACCAGGTGCTTGCTGGGTCTCTGGTCATGTCCTGCTTCACTACTCCAACACACTCTGCCCACATACACCATCAGGCCCTTTCAACTGATCCCAGACGCTGCAACACGACTGACTGGTCTTCGCTGCTCCTAAATTCTCCCACTGCACATCTGCTTCTATCAGATTTACAACTCTGATTCTTGCCTACATGACCCATACAGACCTGGTCACTCCTACGTCATGGCAACGGTCAGAACCTCGAAAACAGTGCACTTCCTGTCGCGCCGGATTTACTGCGGCTGTATTGCTGTCAGCAATGCCAAGACAATTATTTTGTAAGTGGCATCTTACTTGGTCAATAAAGTAACATTAGATTCTGATTTTTATTTTGATATCTGTAAACAGAGACATATTGTCACATTATATGCTTTTTGATCAGGCCATAGTGTGGTAGGATCAGAAGTTAAAATGAATTTTCAAATGTACTCCTTACACTGATTTGTTTAAACTGAACTACATTCAAAACATTTCTCTGACATAACGAACGGCAGTTAATATGCATATTATGCATTTTGCTTGTTTGTTTTTCACAGGTCCATCTCTGGACTGGAGGAGGTTTGGTGTTGGGTGTGTGTGTGAGTGTGTGGGCTGGGGTGAGGAAGGCACTCACCACCAGCAGGTCGTTAAAGAGGAAGACCTCTCTCTGGTGAACTCCACTCCGCTGGGGACGGTTAGGATCGGGAACCTCGTACAGCTGGCAACAGCACACCAGCCTGCGGTGTGGCAGGGAAAGCACCTGCATATCCACACACACACACACACACACACACACATCAAAAAGGGTTACTACTGTACAAACGTCTGGACTACATTCTGGACTTCTGGACTAAATTCGCACAAAAAGTCCTCTGCACGTTTTGGAACTTGTAAGCGCACTCACGGGTTTTTTACCCACGATGACCCTCTCTACAGCCTGCACTTGTGACACGTGGTCATCGTTGGTCCTCAGCTCCCACTTCTGAATACGCTGGTAGATGCCCACCAGCAGGTCCCTTGGGATGTCCTGCCCGTTGTCCACTCCTGCCACCCACACACGCCCACGAAGACGAAGACGCAGAGAGGCAAAGTGCGGGTGTGAAAGGAAGGCAAGTCAAAAGTGCAAACAAAGTCTGTGCTTGGAACGTTGTTTGAAGTGATGTAATGCGGCCCCTGTAATGCAATGTAATGTTGTTTGAATGTAATGATGTAATGTTGTTTGAAGTGATGTAATGCGGCCAGAGCGATGGGTTCAGGCAGCCGTCTAGAGACGCGTCGGCATGCCCCAGGCACCTCTTAGGTTCTTGATGAAGTCGTCTAGCTTCATCTTCCTCTCCGCTTTGACGTTGGGACTGTACATGTCTGTGTTGAGGAGGATGATGGCGAAGGCCAGGATGAAGATGGTGTCGGGGTTCTGGAACTGCCGCACCAGCGCGGGATTACACACGCAGTACCTCTGACTGAAGAGTGGGGCGAGAGTCAAGCAAGAGTCACCAAAGCAGAGCTAAGAGGTTGTGACCAGTCGTGACCGGACGTGACCGGACGTGACCGGACGTACCTGAAGGCTTCCACCAGCCTCTCCACCTTTTGCGCCTCTCCCTGGACCTTGATCTGAGCCTGGAACTTACGCAGGGCGTCATCCAGATCCATGCCGGAGAAATCCATCTCGTCCAGGACGCAGCTGTGGAATGCACAGGCCACCCTGTTTAGCTCCTCTCTCCGCCTCCCACACCCGACCGAACGCCACACGCTCCGTGCTAGCACCGCTCCCTCGGAATGTGCTCGTTCTTGCTGTGCTGCCACATTTCATTAGAACTTTTCAGTGTGTGGTATGCTGCAGAGGACATTTCAGCAAACCCTGCAGATGCTGCACCAGTGTAGGGTAATGCCTCTGTGGCTAGCTATAGCTAGTCCTGTCCGTGTGTGTGTGTGTGTGTGTGTGTGTGGGGGGGGGGGCTAGCAGCCAACCGCGTGAGGCGTGGCAAGCGGCTCTGTATGTGTGGGGCGTGGCTAGCGGCTCTATCAGTGTGGGGTGTGGCTAGCAGCTGTGTCTGTGTGGGGCGTGGCTAGCAGCTCTGTCTGTGTGGGGCGTGGCTAGCAGCTGTGTCAGTGTGGGGTGTGGCTAGCAGCTCTGTCTGTGTTGGGCGTGGCTAGCAGCTCTGTCTGTGTGGGGCGTGGCTAGCGGCTGTGTCTGTGTGGGGCGTGGCTAGCGGCTCTGTATGTGTGGGGCGTGGCTAGCGGCTCTGTATGTGTGGGGCGTGGCTAGCAGCTGTGTCTGTGTGGGGCGTGGCTAGCAGCTCTGTCTGGGTGGGGCGTGGCTAGCAGCTCTGTCTGGGTGGGGCGTGGCTAGCAGCTCTGTCTGTGTGGGGCGTGGCTAGCAGCTCTGTCTGGGTGGGGCGTGGCTAGCGGCTCTGTCTGGGTGGGGCGTGGCTAGCAGCTCTGTCTGGGTGGGGCGTGGCTAGCAGCTCTGTCTGGGTGGGGCGTGGCTAGCGGCTCTGTATGTGTGGGGCGTGGCTAGTGGCTCTGTCAGTGTGGGGTGTGGCTAGCAGCTGTGTCTGTGTGGGGCGTGGCTAGCAGCTCTGTATGTGTGGGGCGTGGCATGTGTGGGGCGTGGCGGCTCTGTATGTGTGGGGCGTGGCTAGCGGCTCTGTCAGTGTGGGGTGTGGCTAGCAGCTGTGTCTGTGTGGGGCGTGGCTAGCAGCTCTGTCTGGGTGGGGCGTGGCTAGCAGCTCTGTCTGGGTGGGGCGTGGCTAGCAGCTCTGTCTGGGTGGGGCGTGGCTAGCAGCTCTGTCTGTGTGGGGCGTGGCTAGCAGCTCTGTATGTGTGGGGCGTGGCTAGTGGCTCTGTCAGTGTGGGGTGTGGCTAGCAGCTGTGTCTGTGTGGGGCGTGGCTAGCAGCTCTGTATGTGTGGGGCGTGGCAAGCGGCTCTGTATGTGTGGGGCGTGGCTAGCGGCTCTGTCAGTGTGGGGTGTGGCTAGCAGCTGTGTCTGTGTGGGGCGTGGCTAGAGACCCTGTCTGCGTGGGGCGTGGCTCTGGACAGCAGCGGCCACTCACTCGAGCACATCCTTGTTGAACTGCTTCTGCCGGTTGCCCAGGAACTCGCCGATCATCTGCCGGCTCAGGCCCTTCCTCTCCAGAATGAACCGTGCGATGCCCACCGGGGTGTCAGACACAAAGCCACGCTCAATCAGGTACTGGATGCCCTTCTCCGGCTTCCTGAACGATGGGGAGGGAGACAAGAGAGAGAGAGAGAGAAAGAGAGAGATGGAGAGAGAGTGAAAGAGTGGATGGACACTTGTGTCCCAACAATTAACAATGGATCACTTTCCCATTGGCCCGCCTCATACACTTATGCCATTATAGCATTACGGATCAAATTGAAGCATGCAGACACCAGTGTCTGTGTGCTCATGCCACATTGTTATGGCCGTCGCGCTCGTCTCCTGTCTCCTCGTCTCTGCCTGTCCCTCCGTTTAACCACAGACGCCCTATTTTTTCATTACTGCCTGGCACTTCATCGTCATAACGCTCCTGGCTTTGTACGCGGTTAAGATATTCTCACTGCAGCGCTCTAAGCTTCTGTAAGACATTTCAATATTTCTGTAAGACTAGACATTTCAATATTTCTAAGAAAAAAATGTTCTCTTTTTTTTAATATACGTCTTGTTATTCATAAAATGTTGAAAGGGTGCTTTACATCTGCTCGCTGCGTTATAGCCGGTGGGCTAAATGTAATGTGCCAAAGTCATTCGGCTAAAGGGACTACACCACAGAAACTACAGCAGATGTCATTCATCATGAGGTTATGGGGAAATGCAGCGCGGTAGGAATATTGCAACAATCCACCTGAGATCTTGTAGAAACATCATTCCAATGGGCAAAAGTTATTGGAGCAATTTCCCTGAGCAGAGGTACCTTTTCATGTACAACCGAGTTGAATGAACCAACACGGGCACTGACATTTCTCCTCAAAAGATGAGGAGTTTCCAAACTGGCGTCCGGATCCCGGGGCGCTTACTTGTTGAAGAGGTTTAGCCCGATGCGGTACTGGCGTCTCTGCACCACGTCGTTGTTGAAGGCGGGCGAGTCCCAGCTGTGGCGACTCTCCCGCTGGTACGTCTGCTTGCCCAGCGGGGGCAGCGGCTCCCTCAGGCTGTCGCGGGACGAGGACCCCGAGCTGCAGTTGATGGTCTCATTGGAGTTGGTGGTGGAGTTGAGCGAGTCGTTGTCACCGTCGGACGGCTCCATGCCGGCGGAGGGCAGGGGCGCGGAGGAAGAGGAGGAGAGCGGCGTCAGCGGCGGCTGGGAGGGCGGAGGTGGGATGGGCTCCGGGTACGGGTGGTGCAGGTGGGGGAGGGCCGGGTGGTGGTGGTGGTGGTGGTGGTGGTGGTGCAGCGGGTGGTGGATGTGCGGCGGAGGGTGCGGCGGATGCTGGTGGTGCAGCAGCATGGCGTGGTGGGGCAAGTGCGTGGGCAGGGGCGAGGGATGGGGCGGCCCAGGGGGCGGGTCTGGCCCTGCGCCGTGCAGGCGCTGGCGGAGCGGGCGGCCGGGTTGTGCTTCAGCGTTCCCTGGGGCGAGGCTCCTCCCACCGCCCCGCCCCCTCCTCCTGCTCCTCCCACCCTGCCCCCTCCTCCCGCTGGCTCCTGCTCGTAGAGCAGCTGCCGGCTGAGGGAGCCGCGATCGGAGCGGTCGCTCATGTCCACGGAGCTGTCGCTGGGCGGCTCGATGGTCAGCACGGGCAGGTGGGCCCCGCGGAGGCGGAAGTCGCGGCACTCCGTGCAGGGCGTGCTGCGCCGTTGCTGCTGCTGCCGCCACCCTCCGTGTCGCGGCTGTCCTCGCGGCCGCCCCCTCCCCCGCCCACGCCCCCGCCCCAGTACTCCGTGTCCGTGCTGCTGGGGGCGCGCTCGATGGACAGGGGCGATGTGGGCATGCCGTCGTCCATGTACAGCGTCACGTCGCTGTAGGACGTGGCCGTGCTGTCCTCGTGCATGCCCCCCAGCATGGCCCCGCCCCGCCCCCGCTCGGCCCCGCCCCCGCGACGTGACACCAGCGACGCCTTGCTACTCCACACGCACTCGGTGAAGTCATCGCCCGCGCCCTCGCCCTCCTGCGAGTCGCCGCGGCCCGACTGGCATGTCAGAGTGTCGTCCATGGAGTCTGCTAGGGACGTCACCTGAGAGACAAACACCCACACGCACACACACACACACACACACACACACAGTTAAGGCATAATCAGTCGTCCTAATCAGATTGCTAGTCAGACATTCATTTTAGCATTTTTGAATACCATTAAGCTTTCACACCTAAAGGAACGAATACATTAAAAATAATGACCAAGGCCTTTTCATTCTCACATATCAAATGCAGTAGAGTGACTCAGAGTCCACTGTTTATGGAGTGTGTGAAGGCTGTGTCAGTGGGACGGGCGCACGTCCACCCCGCTGCCCCTGGAATCCTCACTCACTGCTGCAGAAACAGCAACCTTTTTTTTTGGTCTGATTCTGGCAAACTTCTCCATTGTTTTGGCTGCTTCCCACCAAAAACAATGCAAATGTTTTATCTGAGTAAGTGCACATGGCAACCGTTGCCGTAAGTACTGGACTAAGTAATGTTGAAGTTCTTCTCTTGGTCAGCTCTAATGGGTCAAGTGGCATGGCTGCTCTTATATAGGCCCTATTAGAGATCAACTTCTTTGGAATTTTAAGATCCCCCATTGTTTCATTGGAGACATTATTTAATCTGAAGGTAACAACCAACGTTCTGGTTAATCTGGATTATATATAATATAATGGATTACATAACATATAATATGTGGCACGTTCATTCCTCACTTGTTTGGAGAAGGCGTCGTCTGCCCGGCTGTACTCCTCCCGGTCAGAGTGCGAGGGCGAGCCGACTTCCTGCTCCGTGCCGCCGGGTCCCGCCTGGCTGGCCACGCCCATGGTGGGCGGGTTTGCAGGGCTGTAGCGCTGCTGCTGAGTCTGGGGCGGGGTCTGGGGCTGCCCCTGAGAGAAGCAGCCCAGAGTCATGATACATCGCCCTCCCACGTCATATTCATTTCTGCACATCTCAGTGCACAGGAACGGATATTAAGTGGAACGAAAGCTGCTGTTTTTGTCGCTGTCCAGCTCTGGCGTGGCTTCCACTGCCCCCAGATATCTGGCCAGGATCTCGCGACGCAACATCTGTGGTCCCGGGTGTCCGTAAAACGGAACAGCCACCCGGGACCTCAGACGGCTAACGGTGACAGGACGGGCGTACTGCCAGACGGCAGATCTAAAACGCTGTCCGTGGTGCAGAAATCAAACCCCCCCTCCCGAGCGCGTGTGGGTGGGTGTTTCGGCGTACCTGCGGCTGACGCTCGTCGAACGAGTACTGCATGCGCATATTAGAGAGGATAATGCGGCGGGTCATTCGACTCTCCGAGGCAGAACTGCGCAGCCGCTGAAAGTTCTTGTTCATGCGGTACTGCCGGAAAGCCGTCTGGATGGTGCGGGCTGCTCTTCTGCTCAGCAAGGACCCACCATATTTCCTCTCCAACATCTCCACCTAGGAGGGAGATGGACAGAGGTGGCTAGGTGTAGGTGTAGTGCCACAGGTACCAAGCCTACAGCTGTAGGTGTAGATGTAGATGTGGTGCTGTCAGAACATCTGAAATGTTTAACAATGTCTAACAGGCTTCACCTAAAACATGACTGTAGACGGTACGTTAAAAAAGACCATTTTTGGATTGGTTGATTTTCAAATGATATTTTAAGCACAGTGCTTTACTGGTATGATGCTCTGGTGAGTTGAAATGAACATGATTCCTCTGTTAATCTGCACATCATGTCATGAGTTGTCCAACTTGTTGGCAAACAACCAGCATCACGTTACTGTAAACACCCACGGAATAGATTTTCCCATAATTCTTCGTCGCGTTTGTTTTGTCCATAATAAGAATTGATGGAAGAACGTTTGGCCAAACGCCCGACACACACACGCTGCTCACATTACAGTGCGAGAGCAGCAGTTGGCGACAGCAGGCGGAAACACAGTGGCTGCTCCTCAGCGCTCACGTTATCAGAGCCACGACGGCGCCGAGAGGCCGTTCACGGCGCCGAGAGGCCGTTCACGCCGCCGCGTTTAAACTCGTTCACATTATGTTTCATTATACCGAATAGCCTGCAGTAGATATTTAACGGCATGTGTAATAGGAGCAAATGCACTGCAGAGGAATTCGATTCGGTTTGAATGATATTCTGATTGCGCTGAATGCATAAGAAAGGTTACGGTAATGTACGATGTCATTTGTGTTTACTCTCAGAGGCAGTGTGAGCTTTTTCGCATAAAGGGTTAGGAAATTAGTGCGAATGAACACATACTGCTCTGTGTGAACACACAGACACGCATACACACACACACACACACACACACACACACCTTCTTGTCCTGCAGGTCCGTGGAGAGCTCATAGCTGTCTGAGAGGGCTTTGCAGCGTTTGTTCTCCTCCTCTTCCTGCTTGCGCAGGGCCAGGCTGGCAGGCTGGTGGCGTGTGCGCTGGGCCCAGGCGAGGCTGGCTGGGCTCGATGGGGCCGCGGGAGTCCCCTGGGGGCCCAGGGGCTCTCCGCTAGGCTTCCCGTACCGATCCAAGCCCCCCAGGTAGGGGCCCTGGCTGCAGGAGCTGTCGGAGAAACTACCCGTGTCCCCGCAGTGAGGGTCTCCCTCCACACTGAGACAGACGGGGGGGGGGAAGAGAGAAAGGGAGAGGGCGATAGAGAGAAACAGAGCATGAAGGCGTCTCTGAGCTGTCCTGAGTCAAAGAGGCACAGGCGTTAAAACAGCCATGCCGAAACGCTAACAACACCGGTCCTGCGGACGCACATATACAGCCAGGGCCTAGCCATCTGGATCAGGAGCTGGAGGAGGTGGTGGGGGGGGGGGGTAGGTGTGAAAGAGGAGCACGGGAGGACGTGGCGGTCAGGGATAGAGGGAGGGAAAGGGACAGAGGGCAGGAGGAGGAGAGAAAAGAGCGGGAAACAAAAAAAAAAAACAACAACCAGAGCCATGTGTGCCACTCTGTCATGTGTGAGATGCCAGGAACCATGGACAGCAACAGCTTTGCAGCTCTGAGTCACCCGACGATGAGTCAGAAAAAAGAGTGCGGGATAAAGGGAGAGGGGGAGAAGGAGAGAGAGAGAAAGAGGGGGAAGAGAGGGAGAGAATCAATACAGTAGCGAGAACCGCCCCATTGTACCTGCAACCCCCGGTATTCTCTGCCCTTGGGGGAATACTATAGCATGAGTGAATCATCGGGGAGCGCCGAGCTCTATAAAAAACACACCCAGTGAAGAGAATCAATAAAATAAACACACTCCCGTTCTACCCAGCACACTACTGACTGCAGTGACCTAATCACATGTGTAGTCATGCACACATACATACACACGTTCAAACACACGGATGCATGCATGGACACATGCACACACACACACACACTCACTCAGCCTTGGCTGCTTTGCTGATGACCCTCCACCACAACCCCAAGCCTACTGTCATACTCACATGTAAGCCCAGGCCCTACGAGGAAGCTTCTTCTTCCGGTGGAACCACATAGCTCACACACACATACACACACAGTCCCGGCTACCTCTGTAGCTCAGCTTGTCGATCAGAGCGGTCTGTGTTCAGCATGTCTAAGGCCACAACGTGTCCCGGCGCTGGGATCAGGTTGACCACGGCATACAAAATCTCTCGGTGACTGTAGTGAAGTCCCGTCTCTGTCACGGAGCAGGACCGTGGTTAACCCCTCCAGTCTCCCCACTGCCCCAACACTCACACACCCGCTCCGCCCCACACAGCACTGGTAACGCACACACACACACACACGAGATCTCAACCCAGCTCCCATCGCCTCTGCTCCATCTCCGACCTCTGCCCTCTGCCTGTCTCTCTCTGTTTATCTCCTTCACACTTACTCTCTCAACATAGCTAATCTCTCTTCACAACATGGTAACCACAAACACAGCAACGCAGTGCTGGGAGCCACAGAAATCACTCGGCAGCAACCGCAAACAAAGATTTGAATTACAGGACTGAGAGGTAAAGGCAAGAAAGATCGTCTATAGCAACTGGATATGTTTAACCTAACTAGATGCCTATTGTTTATTGAATTACTGTAGACGTGCATGTGGGTATCACGCAAGCTCACTTGCACCTGCCTCCACTTCCCATGTCTCATCACATGTATTTGTATCTGTGTGCAGGAGAGCATCCCCAACCAAAGACAAAGTTTATATGTGTTTGTGCGCGTGTGTGTGTGTGTGTGTGAGCATAGGCTCAAATGAAGAGCAGACACACACAGATGCACGCAGACAGACACACAGACACACACCACCCACGGACAAGAACTATGTCAACTCCACACCACTCCAGAGCCGCGAAAACACACTCGCCTTGTAAATCACCTGATCCTATCGTGAGGTTATAAAAAGAGAGACGGTGTGAGAAGTGACAGAACAGCGCCGTCATCTTCTACATTTAAATCAGAAAAAGCTCATTAAAAATTCAATGTCATGTTCAGGTCTAAAAATATACTTCTGACTCATAGTATAATGCAACATCAATGCACAATCCAACAGAAATATTCGCTCAACTCCAGCTTCCCTCTGAAGGACAAGCAGACGTGCTGAGCGTTCAGGGGGACACGGTACCATCCACTCGGTGTCTCTCTCACCATCCTGTCTATGCATGCAGTGCCCTCACATTAAGGTTTTCGCCATTTGGGAACAGTGCCCAAGGCGGTCACTGCGCCCGCGGTGACCACATCGCCTCTGCTGACCAATCACTGCGCCCGCGGTAACCACATCGCCTCTGCTGACCAATCACTGCGCCCGCAGTGACCACATCGCCTCTGCTGACCAATCACTGCGCCCGCAGTGACCACATCACCCCTGCTGACCAATCACTGGACTTCCTAGGCATGTTAGTATTACTATGAGATACAGGGCAGAGCTTCTGCTATGGAAAGACATGCAAAGAGACATTTCCCAAAATTACTCGACGAGGTCAATTATTGCAAGACTTAAGGCCTCTAATATCCACTTCCAGCTGTCAGCTGTTGGCTGGACATTTGGTAGCATAATGTCACTGTAATTGCCTTAAATTATCACTGGAGAATAAAATGCTGTTACCTTACTGATTTACTGAGATCAGTCGAAGGTCATTATACACATAGCAGGTAGTGTGTGCGAGAACAAATGTGTATGTGTGTGTGTGTGTGTGTGCACACGTGTGCATGACCGAGCACCATTGAGATACAGAGAGAAAGAACGTGTCAGTAGTGGCTATTTTCCCGAGGACATGGCTGGTCACTGCTGGCTATATTTAATGATCCAGTGTGAGGAGCTGAAGGGCTGTTAATTGAACAGTGTCCAGCTCTGGGTCGTTATTAACCCTCATTAACCCGTCACTGAACACAGAATGAAGACAAACCCTCATGCACCCACGTCTGATCCATACATCTGTGATCCAAACTAACAGGCTACCTTTAGTGAAGAAGAAAAGAAAATCTCCTTCTCTGCGCCACTGATCATGGCAGCATCAGAGGTGTGTGTGTGTGTGTGGTGAGTTGAGTTCTGGTATTGATCAGAATTGCTGATAGACTGTTATCTTGCATTATATCAGAACATGTGCATTTTGAGGCATTGTTTGGATTGTCTGTCAGACTAAGGATATGAAATATTTCAAAGGGATGCTATCCTATAACAGATTGAATTGTGGGAAATCCAAGATGTTCCAGAAATGCTTCTAGAAAATCCTCCCTGTAAAACTGGATGCCTCTTTGCCTTTTACAGAGGTGTAGTTGAAGCAGCAGTCCTCTTCACCGGAGCTCCATCTGCTCCACCCTTTCCCACAACTGAAATAATACCTGCTAAAGTTGCGCTTGTGGAAGAAGGCTAGATCTGGAACAGCGGTAACTAATACATTCAGCTATGTGCCACAGATATGAACACCATATCCACACATTGAACACCATATCCACACACAATATAGTTTTATTATAAATTAATGTGACAATTTCTTTTGTAATAGAATGTGTTATGGGAATGAGAATGGTGCCTTATTCAGTATATCACAAATATCACCAAATGTTTTTACATAATCCAGTCGTGTATTATGCATTCCAGTTTTAATAATTCAAATAGCAGCAGACATATTGGTACCCAGAAGGACTTTGGTCTGATCTTGATATCAATATCGGTTCTAGAAATCCCATATCCTACATAACGCAACCAAATGTGCAACAAAATATTTATGAGTTCCTAAATACATTTTGCTGCAGTGTGTTCATTCTCTTGAGAAAATGAATATCGATCTGTTATGTAAACAAAAGGAGGGAGAATCTGTCTTCTGACAAGTGGCCAGGCATCTGTGGTCATGCATGCACACGCACACACACACACACACTCACTCACTCACAGAGAGAGAGAGAAAGAGAGATAGAGGGAGAGAGAGAGAGGACATGAGCCAGCAAAAGGCAGAGAGAGAGGAATTGATCTCGGAGGGTTTATTGAATTCTGGCTTCAGATAGCACAGTGTAAATCTATGTACCAATTAATGTGTGTCAATGGCATCCCATGCTACAACTCAGAAACATAACACGCAGAACTAACCAGCCATGCGGTGCACACCACAGCAAACAGTACTAGAACCCACTGGGACAGCTGCTTATTGGGTTAGCGTTCTCATTTGGTAGGCCCCTCCAAGCCCCATGGCGGACCACACTATGGATTCTGTCGACTGTGCATCAACGGAGGACCAGTGTAATTAGCCGGCGATGCAGAAGGCCATGCATTGCATCCCTTTCATTATGTCACGTTTCCATGACGAGCCCAGGCCATGAGCAGCATAGCTGGAGGGATCCCAGAGGTACGTCAAACAGCGCTAATCCTCCTGGTGCAAGCAACTCAATGAATCAAACAACAAAATAAGAGGTTAGTAAAAGAACATGAGAGATGAGACCTCCTCCTCTCTCCGCCCCCAGAAGAAAGCAAGAAAGCCTGAGGGCACATGTTCTTCTGGCTAGGAAGTGCAATCTTAGCTTTAATCAGCCTCCTTCTGTGCCGGCTGACGTGTGTGTGTGTGTGTGTGTGTGTGTGTGTGCACATGCGTGCTGGCATGTGCGTGGGTGTGGATGCCAACTGATTGTTATAAATCAGAGGACCTACTGCCATGGGTCTGGAAGGTATGCTGCTGAGCACATGCATGCGTACCTGTTTGGGACAGTGTGTGTGTGTGTGTGTGTGTGAACGTGTGCTTGAGCATATGTTTCTGCCATTGTGTGAGCATGTGTGTGTGTGTGTGTATAGGGATCCTATTGTGGTTGGTGTCTGCCTTAATAAAGAACACGCTTAATTGTGACTCCTTAATCATGCTGGGGACCATATGGTTTCATCTAACACTTAAAAAAGAACTGTAACCTGTCTGAGTCATCGGGGTGTTTATTCGAGGGTATTTTGAGGCTGTGCGTGTGTGTGCGTGCGTGTGTGTGTGATCACACCAGGCTGAGTGAGAGTGAGACTGAGTGTTGTGCAGACTCAGAGCTCCATCGCAGGTAAAAATGGGAGGCGCAAGCGCGAAAGCCTCCTCGAGGCACGTCTGAAATGCGAGGACAGAAGGCGGCCGGCACGCGAGCGCCATGCGCCCGCCCCCCGCGGACAACGGATGGCGGTGCCCACACGCCCTTGAGAGAGCCGGCGCCGATCCGGCTCGGACCGGCTGCGGCTAGCGCAGTGAAAGGTGGATCGGTGAGGGCAAAAAAGCTGAGTGAGCATCTGAGAGGAGACACAGGAGGGAGAGGAGAGAGGAGAGAAGAGAAAGAGGAGACACAGGAGAGAGAGGAGAGAGGAGAGAGAGGAGACACAGGAGAGAGAGGAGAGAGAGAGAGAGAGGAGAGAGAGAGAGAGAGAGAAAGAGGAGAGAGAGGAGAGAGAGGAGAGAGGAGAGAGAGGAGAGAGAGAGAAAGAGGAGACACAGGAGAGAGAGGAGAGAGGAGAGAGGAGAGAGAGGAGAGAAGAGAAAGAGGAGACACAGGAGAGAGAGAGAGAGAGAGAGAGAGAGAGGAGAGAAGAGAAAGAGGAGACACAGGAGAGAGAGGAGAGAGGAGAGAGGAGAGCCAGACTAGGGAGGTGAAGGCAGAGAAGAGAGACCAGGAGATACTGGGAGAGGAGAGAGGGGACGCGACTCAGCGAACAATTACACTGCAATGAAGCCCTGTCACAGATATCAGAGTGTAGTCAACAAATACAAAAAATGAGAGAGAGAGACAAAGAGAACCAGAGGAAAAGGAGCAGAGAGAAGAGGAAAAGGGTAGAAGAAGAGAGATGTGGGCGTGGCCTCACTCCGGTACACAAAGACCATTCGACCGCTGCTATTGGCTAGAGTGCAGGATGGGGAGACAGGTGGCCAGGGCAGAATGAGCGGAGGATGCTTCATGGAGAGAGAGAGAGGGAGAGAGAGAGGGAGAGAGATAGTGAAACAGAAAGAGAGAGAGAGAAAGAGGGAGAGAGAAAGAGAGAAGTGCATGCCAGTAAACAAACAAACGAAAAAACACTTGGCCACCATTTCAGCATTTACACACATCCTATCAAATATAAGAAACAGGCTTTATACATTTTAGGAGACCCAACAGACCCAATGAAAAGACAACAACGGCCATTTTTGTATATAGAGGAGCAACGCGGTGGAGTTGCACCACAGAGGAGCCGAAGTCTGAAAATGGCACACGGCACTGAATCACCACATTGTCCTCTGCAGCCTTTAGAAACAGCGGAGAGCCGCTCTGGCATCTGTCTGAAACCCCCACTGAGAGCACACACACAGTCTTGGCAGTGGAGACCCAGTCCTGCTGCCCACATCTGTACCAGACAGAGAGACAGAGAGAGAAAGGCCGAGAGAGAGACAGGGAGAGAGACAGGGAGAGAGACCCTCTTTGCACTCCAGTAGGCACAAAAACACTCTTTATTCCCTCGACTTCCCTGACGCTCTTGGTAGCTCAGCCACTACCCTTGGGGCCGGTTCTGTTTGGAATCAGATGAAACAGGCTGAAGCAACCTGCTGCCTGAAAGTCCTTATGATCACTCTATGAACGCAGCCCATGAAGTACTCGAGGTAGAACTCATTCCCATTCCGTGAGGGCCAACTCCGCCATGGGGCGAATTCTGAACTCGACTTCATCGCCGCCTCATGCTCCGGTGACTCGCTCCTACTTATGCACACACTCCCTTTCGCTGGCTTCCTCACCCTGCCGCTGTTGCCAGAACGAGGCCTTAAGCGTGCGTGCTTCTCAAAGGACCAGCGTTCAGTTAAAATGCTGAACGCTCTGCGGTTGGAGGCCACAACCCCCCATCCCCCCACCACCACCGCCTACCCCACTCCGTTCACATCTGTGAAACCTTAACACTTAACACACAGGCTCTGTCCCTTAAGGCCCTATAGGGCTGGCGCCTGCCTGGTCTACGGCCTGTGCGGTGAGCCTATGACATGGCCTCCCTCCTCCATCTGCTGACCCCCTCACAGCCTTTCCAGCTGAACATTACCTTTCATTCTCCTTTCACAGCACTATTTTGTAAACGCGGTAGAATGGGGGTCTTTATTTGGTCAGACAGAAGATTTGTTGCTTAGTTCTGAGGTAACTTGAATGAAAAGGCCTGTTTATGTTTAGGTAAATGAAAAGGCCTGTTTGTCTGAGATCACCATGGAATCACAAAGTGAAAAAAAAAAAATATGATGTTCAACTACATGAAGTACTGAAACTTGTATTGTATTCAAGACTACTCTTGAGATCATACTGACATTTGTCTTGTCTCAAATAACTGGTTTACAGATTTACTTCATGAAACCAGCCAAAACAATCTAAAATTGAATCCATGGACAAAAAAAAAACTGTGGGAATCATAGGCATGCAAACTCGTGTCCAGTTATGAGAGGCTGCCAAAAGAAGATGCAGTGAAGGTATGTTTTGTTGCAACTTTTGGGACTGACAACTTAATGTTCATAAAATGTGTTCAATTTATAGCTGGAATTGGACCTTAAACTGAACTCCAATTTTTTGGTCTTGGAACTTGACTCCCTAACCCCTGTAATGGTCTCGGTCTCAGCTTGGACTCACCCTCTTTTTGGTCTTGTGCTATCTTGACTCAGATGAATAACGGAATAAACAACTAAGGTCTTGGTCTTGAATCAGTCTTGCCTAAGGAGGTCTGAAGACGTACTCTTAGACTGCCTATAAAAATGGACCACTTATATGCTGAAAGCTGTCACTTCTTCACGAGTTTGAAGCCAGTTGCCATTATGATTCACAAATAGCAAAGTTTAAATGAAAAACATGCAGCAGTTTACTTGTGTTGTCATTTGGGTGAACTACTGATATCATGTGGTGAACACCTGTACATGAATACGAAAGAAGGGCACTGATAGGTCATTAGTCAGTCATATTGGAATGCAAGCCATTACAAAGGCCTCAACATTTGCTTAAATCGTGTTTTAAGTCTCTGAGATCATTTTGGTGCGGCACTGTACAATATGAATGTGACATCGAACATCGTAAATCATTCCTAAAGTTGTTGCATGGTGCACTTTTGGAGATGACAAGGTAGATGTGCAAAGCCTGAAACTCATCCCAGCAGCGTACCACTCTGACATAATTCAACACAGCCTGTAAAAACAGAAATGAAACAGTATTTGCAGTTTGATCTCAACTTCACTGCTAAGGGCTACCAGACTTTTTTTTCCGGTGGACCCCCTACCAGGAAAAACAGAAAGAGAGACAGAGAGGATAAGAGATAGAGAGACAGAGACAAGAAAGGCAAAGTGATAAAGAAACTGAAAGGGACAGAGAGAGAGAGAGAGAGAGAGAGAGAGATCCTCCACTATGGCATGTTCCGTATGTATTCTGTAGTCTTTATTCTTAGTGGCATACAATCCTACAACATTCTAGCCCTGAAGAACATGGTAGCATAGCCTGTTCTGACAGCAACAGCAAAGTTAGAAACACACAGCAGAGAAAAAAGAGAAAAAACTGCAAAACAGCACAGCATGTGGGCATGAATCATAAGGAAACATCACGTGTGCTTCAATGTCATTATAACGTGCCATTAAAGTTCTCCCTCAAAGTGTTCAGAATGGCACAGATGACCTGCACCCAAAGACATACAGTCAGATCACATAAAGGCGATACAGTGTGATTCAAACGGTACTCAAGATTCGTAATATTTCCACTGCATGGATTTATCGGGGTAAAGCTAGACGTCGACCATGCTATAGTTCTCCAAGCAAAAACACATCCAATGGCGAATGTAGCCAGTGAGGTCATTCCATATCTACCTCAATTATAACGTCACAAACGTCCAGAACGCATCCTATAATGTAGGATAACTGTTGGCGTTTCCTGTTAAACTGTCCACAATCGTGATATTCACTGCGACTCTCCTATAAACGGTGCGTGACGGTGTCAGTTACAGTGAGGCAGGCAATCCACAGGACCTGCTGACATGGTTTCACTTGTTTTGTAATCTGTACACAAACGACACAGTGACTGCTTTCCCTTTCCAAACGTTACAATGCCACTTCTATACAGAGTAAGGTATATGAAAACGATGATTTCATTGATTATAATCAGTTCTAGTGGTTGATATCCAACCTCAAAATAAACATTTAAAGACAACCTTGCCAACGTCACAATGTGGCGATAAAAGCCGAATAAATAAACATCGTGCTTACCAGTATACAAGCTTGTTGTGAAGAATTGCAGGAGTCTTATCCGACGCGCAATTGATGCACCACATTGTTGCTAGCCCACGTATAAGTGCGTAATCGCTATACCATTTTATCATTAATTTGTCTTGATCGTCGACTGCGCTCCCCACCGCGTGCGGACATGAGAATTAAAGGCATGATTTGTGATTGAAGTCCCGTCATTTGCGAAGCAATGATGAGAAACGTCGAACCCCGCAACTTATTCTCTCATCTTTTCGCTCCTCTACATCTCACCCCTCCTCTTCCCTCTCTCGTTCCTTTGAATCTCCAACGCGGCAAATTTTCTCCAGGCTCGTGCAGCCAGCGTGACACAGCAGTCAGTCAGGTCGAAAAAAACCCATCAGCGGGGTAGTTTCCAGCATCCCTATTACTCTGGAATATCCGCTCTCTAATCTATAGCATGTCGTATGGTCAGATTTTTTTTTAAAAGAAAAACACTCAATCGCCTGTCGTGTGGCACTTCATATATGAGTAACATCGACTCGTAGTGTAGTTAAGAGGAACCATATGGTGCCAGTCTGGTGGTCTATGCGCGATAACGGAGTGGGCAGAAATATGTTGACAGTTATTGGGGCTCTACTCAGATAAGCTCTCTCTGTCTCTCTCTCTCTCTCTCTCTCTTTCCACACACACACACACAGCCATACGCACTCACAAATTTAATTAACGTGTTTCTCTACGGCTTTTTGCCAAAGCACTTAGTCCAATGAGGCATATTCAGACTGCATCCCTTCCAGCAGTGACACAAGCAAAATGACTGACTGACTTATGACAAGAGGACAAGTAAGCCATTATCTTTCATCCTCACAGAAACATATCAGTTTTCATGCGCTTTCTTTCACTGGCCTTAGGACAACTGTATAATTCATAATTTTGTGCGTTAGCCTCCATTTTGCTGGTGCCTCCCCGTGTGTCATCTGTCTTTTTCGTGTCTATTATTTTACCCAGTCAACCGACATATTAAACAGTGGCATGAACCACATCACTGTCCTTTACCTTTCATGTAAGTTACTGCATGTATAGATTCATGCACATATGATTGGTAATTCATGTCAGAACTGGCCTAAAAGAAGAGATGACATTCTATTGATCTACTTGTGTTATGGTGGTCACAGGAGTAGAAAAGCGGCTAAAGTCAATTTTGAACAATTAGATAAAAGTCTAGTGGTTTCACCTTGACCCTCCTCCAAGGCAAAATTTTGATTTAAATAAGTAAATACTACTTAAGAGCCTTTGATTGGATAATTACTGCAATGATTAATATGTTATGCACCCACAGAATGAAGTCAGCCGAGTACCTTTAATGCACTGAACAACCAGATTATCCCAATGGATGTTTTCATCCCCGATGGCAAAGGTATATACCAGGACAGCAAAATCAAGATTCATCAAGAGTGGTCCAGGGAACATGAGAAATCATTTCCATGTGAATTGGCATCACTGAGTGCTGACCTTAGCCCTACTGAAAGTCTTTGAGACATGCTGGAAAAGTCATTATAGAGAGGATTGATTTCTGGCAAAAGTTAACTCTGTACAGAAAAAAATGTTATAATGTTGGTTATAACAATGCTGCAGTGAATACATGCTGTAATCAAAGCCAAAGGTGGACCAAAGTGTGCAACTTTTTTTTGGCTATGTTATATTTATGTTGTTTACTTGTGACTGAGGTAATATATGAATTAACTTTTGGAATTTTTGTTGATAAAGACTAGATATTAACAAATGTATTACATAGGCTGCGTTCCACTTTAATAAGATTTTCTAACATGGTATCAATTATTCTTTGGTGAATCAAGTTATAATAAAAAAGTACATCCCTAACTCCTATTACATAATATCTAACTAGATCATTTGAATGAGCAACATACTTTTTATAATAAAAATGATATCTAATCAAGCTATAGAAGACAAATACAATTAACATAAAGTATGCTTTGATTGGTTTGACAGTACAAACAAAATATGTTATGATGTCAGTTTTAAGACAGTAGTGCTGAGAAATGGAGGCATATGGGGGCTAGCAAGGGCAAGTGAAAGGAATGTAGCGCAATGAATAATGGAGCAAACCGCTCCCCCCCCATCTCCTCCAATTTATTTCCCCATTTCCTAACATTTATAATTCATCCTTCTGCATTTCTAGTTCCTCTTTCTCTAGTTTGCAGCTGTCCATTATAATCCAGTTTACCTTTGCCTTCTCTCTCTCTCTCACACACACACACACACACACACAAACACACTCTTTTTTTCCGTCCGTCATTCTACTTTTCATTATATCTCTTGCTGTCCCTTCTCCCTATTCACTGTGTTGTAACTCTGTCCTAATCAAGTTAGACTGAGAGAAGAGCAAGGGAGGGGAGGGTTGCTTAGTGACGGTTGCCGAGAGACAGATGTGGGAGGGGTGCAGGAAGTCAGAGTCAAAAGTGGCGTTGCCGTGGTGACTGAGGTTTCACACTGTCTTATTGGGTTTGTCGCATGATGGGAGGGTTTAAAATGCCTTTCTGGGGTTGTGCAGCTCATTACCATGTGCATTTGTATTTGCTCACACATTCACACCCCACCTACACACACACACAAGAATGTGTGATCACTATAAGATTTTCTTTTTTTGAGTTTTATATATATATATATATATATATTACACACACACACACATACACACTCAATTGTGGGGGTCTGGTGCAATGTGGATCGGATAGTGGTCAAGGGCGTTCTGATCCTTGACCTCGCTAGTTGGAAAGGAGCCCGAGCTGAGAGATACCAACTAGATATAGTTGGGCTCGCCTCAAAGCACAGTGTGGGCTCTGGATCCAATCCTCTCGAGAGAGGCTGCACTTTATTCTAGTTTCCCATGGTGAAAGGTGTCAGGCAGAGTGGGTTTAGTCAAAGATCCCCAGCTCACTGCCTGTGCGTTGGGGTTTTCCCTGGCAGACAAGAGGGTTGCTCCCCTGAGCCTTCGGGGTGGGGAATGGGCTCGGACTGTTGTTTTTGCTTATGCACCAAATGGCAGTACGGAGTTCCCGGCCTTCTTGGAGTCCTTCAAGGGGCTACTAGAAAGTACCCCTTCTGGGGATTCCATTGTTCTGCTGGGGGACTTCAGTGCTCATGTAGGATGACAGTAGGACCTGGAAGGGTGTGCTTAGTAAGAAGGTCATCTCCGATCTAAACCAAAGCCATTTTATGTTATTGGATTCCTGTGCTCATCACGGTTTGTCCATAACAAACAAGCACTGAGGTGTACATTAGTACACATGGCACCAGGTATGTATGTGCGTGCGACATCACAAAGTTTAGCTTTTAGTTTCGCTTTAGTTTCACTATGAGATACTTGACGCAAGGGGGAAACAAGGGGGTCTTCCGGATGGTGGACATCCAGGGTAAGGAAGACTGTCAAGCTGAACAAATAGTTCTACTGGCTGCCTTTGTGGGGCCCTGGAGGCAGCAGCCAGGTTCCAGAGGGCCAAACAGATCATGGCTTTGGCTGTTTTGGTTGTTTTGGCTGCTGAGGGAAAATGTCGGGTGTGGGAGCAGTTCGGTGAAGCCCTGACAAGCAACTTTCGACTGAGAATGTCATTAGGTGGTGGACGGAATATTTAGAGGATCTTCTCAAACCCACCAGCAAGCATTCCACAGAGGAAGCAGAGTTGGGGGACTCGGGCGAGGATATACACATCACTAAGGCTAAGGATAGCTGGGCAACTCTGGTGGTGGATGAGGTCTGCCCTGAGTCCCTTAAGGCACTGGATGTTGTGGGGCTGTCCAGGCTGACACGTCTTTGAAACATCGCTTGGACAGCAGGGGCAGTGCCTCTTGAATGGCAAACAAGGGTGAGGGCTTCCCCTTTTAAGAAAGTTGACCAGAGGGTGTGCTCCAACTATTGGGGGATCACTATGCAGGGGTACTGATAAAGAGAGCCCGGTTGATAGTCGGACGTCAGTTAAAAGAGGAACAATCCAGGTTCATTCTGGTCATGGAACACTGGACCAGCTTTTTACCCATGCAAGGGTTCCGAAGGGTGCCTGGGAGCTTGCTCAAACATGTGTTTTGTGGATCTGGAGAAGGCTTTCAACCGTGTATAGGTGCGTGAGAAGAAGAGCTTAGCTACCAAGATAGCATATATTCTATCTAATGGTAGTTTATTTTCAAAAAGCACAATCTTAACATCTTCACGTTCTCTCAAGTTTCCCGCTGGAATTACAAGAGGTATATATATTTGTAACATAATACAAGCGAACCAGTCAGTCAGATAGCTATTTGTTGTGAAACGAAATAATGTTAATTTTAAGCATTTTCAAGTACATTAGCCAAAATTCCTGCACTTCAAATCTGGAAAATGGAACATTAAACACATACACTTTCAAAGATTTCAAGCACCCATATGAACCCTGAAATTGGGTCTGTTCGCACCAAGCTCCTTTTTTCTTTACCTGGTGAAGGGGTTGGTTTGTAAGGATATGGTTGAATTTTCCTGAAGAAAAGAAAGGTGGAATCTGGACAAAGCCGAGTGAGATACGAGACAACTTAAAATTAGCAAAAGTTTTGAGTCATGATTTGATATGAAATTCCAGTGTTTTCTGTATTGAACCATTGATGTAGGTGGCATAAACTGAACAGTCCAATATTGTTAGGAGATGACAGCTATGTTGAGAGCCAAAGCTGGATTTGATTTAAGTGATCATAAACTTCCAGGACAAAAGCCAAAAAACACCAAGGTCCTCACATAACAAGCGTCTTATAGAGTACTGTTCCAAGGTCATCTACTCCTGCCGTTCATATAATCTTATTAACTGATCAAATGCCAAATGTGAACTCCCATCAGTTATTGTCTGGGCATTTGAATGCATATCAAGCAAGAGAGAGAATGTGTACAAAAATCTCTTCCGATCTCATCTCATTCCTGAGATGTCAGAAACAGACTCCATGAGGGTGGTATGAGGGCCTGACATCCACAATGTAACATTGAGGTATTGGAGACTGGACGCAAATGTGGACGGTTAGGAGTTTAACAAAATAATCAAGACAAACCAAACTCCACACAGTACACTAACATTGAACAAAGAAAAACCAAACATTAACCAAAGGCACCAACTGACAGTAAACAGCAATACACTGAACAGGGGAGACACAAAAGCAGAAATCTCAAGTCTCCCGGAAGTTGCGGGACACTCCCCCATATATGTATCGGCTCACTGATGCCAGCAAGTTAGACAAAATCTACCGGATTGTAGAACGCATGGCCAAGAGCATGCGCGCGCACACACACGCACGCAGCGACACTGACTTTCCAGCGTAGAAAGCATGGCAGAGGCAAAGGGAGATGGAGGGTTCTCATTGGTCGTTTCCAAAAAGAAAAAATATAAAACTCACTTCACCTCTGACTACTCTAAAGTTTAACCATGTTTGACTAAAGTAAAAAACAATGAATGTCTTGCCCACTGTACTGTTTGCTGTAATGATTTCAGCATTGCCCACATCGGGCTAAATGATTGTAAAAGGCATGTTGAGGTGAGTTCAACTTCATGTGCAAAGCAAGCAGTGACTAAGTACAATGAAGGCTTCCAGAACAACCTATCATAGGCCAATGAAGCCTTTGTCATAACCCAAACATTAAAAAGGTATGTGTTGTTGTGTTAAAAGTAAAGTTTTGTTATTACCCATATCCTTTGGTGGTGTGTGCGCGAGATCATTTTTGCTATGGTTTAAAAAAAAATAAAATTAGGATGAGGGAGGTGGTTCCAGCGATACCTCCCTGAAATGATTTTTTTACAACTTGGGATGTCTGTAAAATGCTAGCAATAAATACATCAAAAACCATATAAACTAAGAATACTCACAATATCCCACAAAATAAGACTGAACACAGGACTTAAATATACTGACTAAAACAAGAAACCAAATGAGACACACCTGAAAACAATGATGAAGCCCAAGTACAAGGGAGGGGCGTGAAGTAAGACACAACCAGGAAATTTCAAAATAAAAGCACACCAAAAGGAAACCAAAGCACAAACACATGAAAAAGGAAATGACCGACAGGAGGGGTGGAACCGTGACACACAAGTGGGGCTTGTGCTTACAGCCCAACACCATGCAGAGCGATTGGCATTTGCCAGGGAACACCAAAATTGGCAGATTCACAATTGGCGCCCTGTGCTCTTCACGGATGAGAGCAGGTTCACACTGAGCACAGTACTGAGGATAGTATTTGGTGCTTGGCCCCTCTGGTGTTCTTGCCAGTGCGTTTCTGGACCCTGCTCATGTATTGTGCCATGTGCCTACTTATCTTAACTGCATTGATGCCTGACAGGAGTTTATATTTTGTACAGAGGCAGGTCATTGGCTGGTAGGTGGATGGAACCACCTCTTTCTGGGGGTTCTTCAGGATCAGGACTGTCCAGACTTCGGTTATTCGTTAACGGTGGATTACATCTATTACCAGCTGGTTCATTTGCATTGTCAGGTGCTCATGGAATGTGCAGTTAGCTTCATCAAACAGTAGGCATAGACCATGTCCGCCAGTGTCAAGTCTGATGGCACTTCCCCAACCCGCCACCAATGGTCCTCAACACCAGAATTCTAGAGACTCTGCTCCTCAGCTGTTCAGTCAATTAATTACCACTAATAAAGTTACCTATTTATACCTGCCTGTTTCGGTATATCATTGTGAAGTATTGACAACAATTCCTCAGAACATACCAAGCCGTGTTTCTACAGTAGTATATTTCTCATAGTCTGTTCTGAATTCTCTGCCTGCCTTCTGGTTTTGCCCCAGTTGAGCCCTATTTGTACCTCTGCCTGTTTTTTGGCCTGCTCTCCTATTGCTGACCTGGACTGTTTTATTATATTTTTGCATTCTTCCATCCTTTTGCTATTAAACCTCCCTGTTTAAATCTGCATATGGATCCTCAATCTCGTTCTGAGCACCCATTGTTACATCCAGGTCTTCTTGTTTGAGACACTGAAAAGTAAAAAGGTTTTCAGAAATAGTTAATAGCTTATTTTTTTAAGCTTACAAATATGCAAAGTAAATGAACAAAATCAGTTTGTTTGACTACTCTTCTAGGTACACTTGTGTAGAATTTTTGAAGAAACTCGACAGGAGGTTGTTCAAACATCTGGGCATGGTGTGTTGGATGTAGGATGTAGACTTGATCAAATTCTTAAGTCTCTTCATCTAATGCTAGTCAGACACAGTTGAGGTCAGGGATCTATGGGGGCCGTGTCATCACTACCACACCTTGTTCTTCTTCATGCTGAAAATAGCTCTTAATGACATTGGCTGTATATTTGGGGTCATTGTCCCGCTGCAGAATACAATTTGTAGCCAATCAGATGCCTCCCTGATGGTACTACATGATGGATAAGCATCTGCCTATATTTCTAAGTATTGAGGACACCATTAAACCTGACCAATCCCCAACCTCCATTTGCTGAAATACAGCCACAAAACAAGAAACCTTCCCCATGCTTCACTGCTGCCTGCAGACACTCATTACTGTACTGCTCTCCAGCCCTTGGGCGAGTAAACTGCCTTCTGTTATGGACAAATATTTCAAATTTTGACTCATCACCCCAGAGCACCTGCTGCCATTTTCCACACCAGTTCCTATGTTTTTTATGTGCATAGTCGAGTTTCATGGCCTTGTTTTCACGTCGAAGTTGTGGCTTTTCGACTGCAATTCTTCGATGAAGTTCACTTCTGGTCAGACCTCTCCAAACAGTAGATGGATGGACCTGGGTCCCACTGGTTTCTGCCAGTTCTGAGCTGATGGATCTGCTGGACATTTTCCATTTTCAAGCATGACTTGTCTTTCATCTGCTGCGCCGCGTTTCCTTGGCCAATCGCTGCATTTACAGTCCTCAAAGAAAGGAGCTTATGCAGCACATCTTGAAACCCCAATCCGCTTTGGAATCTTTGCCTGGGAGAGACCTTGCTGATGCAGTATAACTTGTGTATGATCTGTAACATGAAACGGTGTTCCACAGCCTCATCTTTGTCGCAGTTTCGCTGTTCCTCACGCAGTTTTAAGCCTCCTACACAGTTGTTGCTGTTTCATTATCACTTGTTTGGTATAATTAGTTAAGCACACACCTGACAATAGTTCTACAAAATCTCTGACTAGAAGGTCCCCTTGTACCAATCCCTGTACCTATAAGAATTGATGCTGTTTTGAAGGCAAAGAATGGTCACACCTAACATTTCTTTGATTTAGATTTCTCTTTTGTTCATTCACTTTGCATTTTGTTAACTGACAAAAATAAACTATTAAAAAAAAACATGTATTGCATTAGTATCCATTAATACAGTCTATGCACCATAGTTTGTGAACTCCATGCGACCATCATCAGCAGCCTCGTGTGGAGAACACGCCTTAGCATGACGATTAATCTGCCGATTAACTCCATCTCAACACCACCACCCTCACAGCCACAGCCTAACCAGCCAGATTAATCTTCCGCGGTGTCACTCCTGATGAAACATATCTGCAAATTAACTAATTCAGAAATTACACGCCCTGCGTAGTGCTTTAAGATGACCCGGAGTGCCCACTCAAGCAGGCAATGTCACTGATCTTCATCAGTGTTACCTCTTCAAAACATGCTCGTCCATTTCTACATAACGATTCATTGTCATTTTGGACTGTTGAGAGATTTATTGCCAATATTGAAAAGCAGCTCCAGAAATTGAAAAACTGTTCCCACACGTTACATACATAGGAAATTAACGCCACGAAACGTACACAAGGAAACGAATTAGTGTTCTGTCATGTTAGTTGTTTTATGTAAGATAAAACTCTTTAAAATGGTCTGAATATTAGTCACTGAATGTGTCCCAAAGGCAGCATTTTAGAGAGGGCTTAGCTCAACACCACCCTGAAGCCTGTAAAGAGGCTTGTACTGACAGCTTGTGCGAGTCATAGGAGGGACAAATCAAGTCTTTAAATCCTGTCAAAGCTGGAGTGCAATAATGAGACATGCAGACAACATGCCAGTGGTTTGAGAGGGATTTATCTACAATTTGTATCCAGCTATTTAAACATGCTCTCTCTGATACTGCTCTGCGTGCTCTGGAAAATAAGTACATCTACAAAAATGCACATTAGGTACAATTTTAAGCACAGTCAGTTTTGCTCTATATTAAGAATTTGAAAGGATGACCTCTGTCAGAGACGCTACCCATGTCTTAGCTCCCTCTCACACCCATCCCCCTTTCTCTCCCTCTCTCTGAACGAGCTGTGATGCAAGTGTCAAAAGGCCCCTATAGAATTCTGACTCTTGTCAATCTCTATTTTAATGCAGAATTTTATCAAACTCTCCACCAACCCCCCCCCACAACCACCATATTTTCTTGCCTCAGGACAGGAGGGGGTAAAAACCCATGTGCTATATAACCGTTAACGCTGCTCCTCTTCCTCAGCCCACTCGCGTGTTATCAAGCATGCGCACCTCTCCTGTTCAAGAACTCAACCGATACATTCACATTTTTGCCTGCGTCAGAGTTCGATATTTCTGAAAGAAAGAAGAACCTCCCCCCCCCCCCACAAGCTCTGACACAAGCATGCAGCTGCATATTTCTGGTCCAAGCTGGTGAATTATTGAGAGTTAGTTCACTCCAGAACACTGAGAACTTCACTTCTTCTACGTTCTGGCTTTTTTTTTGTCAGCAATAAAGCCAGGCTCATACAACGCCACACAAAATGATACAGTATGGGCATGACCGCTGTTTTATAATTATAGCTAATTATGATATTTACTGATGTACAAAGACTATATAGCTGTGACCACACAGAAGGCTGAATAAAGCTAGAGTAGAACTGAGGGCCCTTATTGTAATGCATAATTAGCGGTTTGCTAATTGTTACAAGGCAGTGAATCAGCTATCTTTCTGTGCTTTAGGAACTGCCCCATACATGAACAAGAGTTATAGGATTACACAGGAGAGCAAGAATTCTCTCACTGGCAAAAGGTACACAGCCCAAACAGTGTGCTGTTAGGTATCGACCCATTTCCTTGCCTGAGTTCACTGAACATGGTTTGCGGATATTTCGAGTGTTTTCTAGGTATCTCAGTTGTGCTAAATGTCTTGACAAACACATGACTGCAGAGTACATATAAGCCAATTACAGCAGATACTGCACTATGCTAGTAATAAATGCAGTGTAGAAAACAAGACACCAAAATCAGGAGAGAGAGATAGAGAGAAAGAGAGAGGGAGAGAGAGAGAGAGAGAGAGAGAGAGAGAGAGAGGGAATGCTACATTCACTGGCACATAAACATGCGATTAGATAGCAAATGAATAAGAGCTTACCACCATGCAGCCCGACAGAGGTGCCCCTCAGGTTGAGGAGACAAGCGAACACACAAACCCCATTCACACTCCTCCTCTGTGGCTCGCCCTCTCTCTGGCTCCCTCTTGCTCTCTCTCTCTCTCACTCTCTCACTCTCTCTCTCTCTCAGTCATTCATTCTCGCTCTTTCACTCTCTCTCACTCCCTCAGAAGAAATGCATGGCTGCATTCCTGGGAGTCCTCGTTACTCTTCTGCTCACGCACCTACACATGCATACATACATACACACATACACACGCACACACACACACACACACACACACACACGTGAATGCTCACATGTTCACACACCCAGACGTGTGAAAAGAGCTCTTGCAGCGTGCTGTATGTGTAGGAACTGCAGAAATGCAAAGAACAGACATCCTATGTTGACATACTGGAAGTCAAGCAAGCAATGCCACACACATAAATCTAAGGGTTGAATCACATGTCCATATTCTCCTTACCCGCCCCTAAAGCCATGAATAGAAGCCACACATACACTTCAGAACTCAGCAAAATCTGTACATAGCTTCCTATGTATACAGTAACAGAACACACTGGATCAGTTTTAATCCCCATCCTTTAATTTGCAAATCTAACTCTGCTGTTTCTTCATTATTTTAGCAGTACATGTACAAATGAATCATTCCAATAAAGTTGTTCTCAAAGAAAAAAAGAAGCAAAGCGATGCATCAGACCTAGAGATCTAGCATGGAGGCCTGTAAATTGCAAGTGAACAATGTTCATCCGTGACACCCTGAGGCGATTCGTTTCGTGTGCTTTGTGATATAGTCATATTATGCACTCTTCCTGAGACGAGACTTTGGGACCTAGCCTGCTCACTCATGTGCACTCAGTGGCTCTTTTCCGCCTTGATTGCGCAATTTTTCGACCCTTTCATCTCTAAACAGCAATTAGAGATGCATTATTTATGGAAAGTCCAGTTTTGCACTCACACTCTGCATAGTCAATCAGAATATAGGTGTCCGGACACTGGAAAGTGCTGCGTTGAGTTCGTTCTCATTCACGGCTCATCACATATCAACGTTTACACAGACGTTCTCGCAACAAAACACCCAGATCAGTTTTACTCACTGCGCCTCGCGGTCCCATTCATTTCAATCAAGCATTCAGGGTGCCTTTTACATATTCATGCGAATGTAAAATTGCAGGAAGTACAATAAACAGTAATAGATGCAGAGAGTAGCATTCAGAAAGAGCTGTGAGTATATGAGTCACGCTCAATCTCGTAGCCTGGTAAGAAGCTTTAAGTAACGCTGGGCCAAACTACTTGCACAGATACCTTTTGGTGTCACCTAATCAGAAGTGAGTCTGATCTCTGGTAAGGCCACTGTATTTCTACAGAAACTACTTTTCTGATATTAAACCTGTGATGTGCTTTAAGTAGGAAAGAACTTTAAACAATGAGAGAAGGCCACCGTCCCAGCATGCTAATATTATGCTAATATACAAGAGGCATCAGAACAGCCTATAAAATGGAGGCTTTTTAAATCAGTTGAAATGCAGGAAAGGCCTTTGACTCTTTGGACTGGAAGATTTATTTTTAAAAGTTTTTTATATAAATCGGTAAATGTGTACCTCTCAGACAGTATTACACAGGGACATTTTACAAGACATTGGTACACCAAACATTGACCTTCAATAATAAACCCCACAGACAGTTTCTAGACATTTAATCTGAAATGGAGTTAGAGCTCACTGAAATATGTAGGGGTATATTTACCAAATAAATTCTCTACTTTGACAGCTACTTTAAAGTTAATATTCAAAGTTGGAATTCTACATATCTACATATAGTCATAAAACTAATTCTGTAAAAATCTATATTTTCCATGATTGCTTTTCCCACTTCAGGTTGCTGTGGTAGAAATTTTCAATAAATAATTTTCTGAATGGAATAAAAGCTGAATATAATTAGATAGTGTGCTTATGATCGAGATGTTAAAGGTATTGGAATTAAATCCTGGTTAACTAAAGGAATAATAATAATAATAATAACAGCTTTCCGCTTAAATGATGTGATTCTAAGTGGAAGTACACCGACACACATGGTGGGAATTCATGAGGAAGGGTTTTCATTAGCTCAAAAGAGGAAACATTTCAGCGGAGAGGCTGGTGCATGCTGGGGATTGTGTAGGAGTCAGGAAGTCAGCCTTTGGCATATGTTCTGGGAATGCGCAGTTTTGGACTGAAATAAAGAATTAGGGGACATATTTAATTGTGAAATACTTTTCTAATTTTGTGTATACTTGACTGGATAATGATCAACATTCAGACTGAGTGGAGAAACAACGATTTGGGATTTTTCATATCCCGGCTGCCCCAGTTCTTCCACAATAGAGCACTGGATAGTCCTAAAAACTTGAAGCGCATTCACATACGCACAAATATTTCACTTCGTCTGTAAATGAATCCATTTATCGAGGCCTGCTACAAATGGGTTGCATTTGTGCTCTTATGACCCGACTTTCCTTTAAAACCAACATTATGGTAAGAGCTTCTACACCCTCCACAGGTTAGAGGTCAAATGCATGAGGCTGAGAACAGAGCTTTACATCAGCTTTACATATGTTGCAAAATCACTCAAGACACACGCTATGCACCAAACAGAAACCCTTCTTCATAAAGGATGAGTGCATAAGCCATCCTGCGTATCTGCCTTGCCAAGGCTCAAGCCAAAGCACGACCGGGCTTTGCTATAGTCTGTACCACACAAGCACAGCACTAAATGAATCAACGTGTCACAATCTCAGGAGGCATCCGACAGTATCAAGTGAGCATGCGTTCGCCCATGGAGCGGTTCATAAACAGGCAATCTGGCACCCCCGAATGAAACCCGAAGAGAAGTTTCAAACTCTCAGAGCAATGGCGCGTCGTCTCCCCCCAGCAGGGTGGAAATGAGATTGCCCGGAGGCAGTAGATTGAGTTTGAATTTGTTGGATCAGTGTCAGTTACTCAGAGGTTCCGCAAACTTCAGCAGGGGGAGGCAGTGCAGCTGTAGACTTGATTTGTTGCTGTTCAGAGTAAGTTAACTAATTAAATATTCACCCATATGTAAGCTTATACAAGTAGTGCTCTGTAGATGTAGCAATAGCTATTCAGGATTCATTTACACATTCATATGCGCCACATCCATGTTGTCGTCAAGCCAGGTTGAATGACCTGATTTTATTATCGAAACCAGGGATAATAAATAAGCAGCTGAGGTTTTAGAGCAAACATTTGGGTAGCGAAAACAAAATACACCGGGTTACCTACCTGTGGTATACCAGGCCCCAGCAGTACACAAGCAGAACAAAGGTCAAAAGTCTGATAAACAGGACACTGCAGAACCTAGTGTAGCATCTCTCTCTCTCTCTCTCTCTCTCTCTTTCTCTCTCTCTCTGACAGGCAGCACCACTCCTGTCACCACACCCCGCCCCCCTCCCCCAGTCCTGTCACGCTGTTCACCCGGCGGGACCCCGGCAGGATGCCGGCGTGACCTAGGTACGTCCGTTGAAACCCGTACCCCATGACACACGTCCGCTCTGTCTGCTGCGGGGCGTCTGAGCTGGAGGCCCTGGGCTCAGTCCGAGGCAACGAGACTGGTGCAGCACCAGAGTACTAAATCCGGCCATACCTGCAAGAAACTCTCCAGCCTGGAGACAGTTCTTCGCAGAACAGTCCCCACAGAGTCTGATGGCATGGCAGTGGGACCTAGGCTGCAATAAAGTTGCAGGAAATATAACTAATGCCTAAAGGAGAGATGATTCCGATTATAGTTTGGTGTTGGAATTCCCGCTTTACAAATGAGACTAAAGTACATACCAATATCGCAAGTAAGACAACGTTACATAGCAAACGGTCATAAACTGCCAGTTTATCTCATTTTCAAAGATAAATAGTTGACGCTGCACAAATCAAAACATCTTGGATAATTTACGGTTACCGCAGTGCAGTGTGTTGATTTATTGTGTTAAGAAAACTTTACTGTCTGGATTGCATGCAATTATACAGTAATCACTATTATTTTAGGGTACACACCTCATTGTGAACTAAGGGAGTTAGAACATCTTGTCTTGAATCCTTTGTGCGAACGCGTCTTCTCTTCCTAATGGGCTGGGCTAGGTATTCCATGCTATTAGAACCCTTCCCATGAGCCTCTGGTGTTTTACCTCCCACTCAACTTCACCCCTTACCACCACCCCCGTTTCTTGCCTTCTTCTATGTTTCTTAATCAAATCATCCCTCTCTTGCCTCATAACTGAATTGTGGCCACACGTACATATAGCCTCGCATAGATGCGCTACTATACACCACCAGTAAATCAGCGAGATACATTTTGCGCAGGCCAACTCTCTGTGTAGGTAAGGTAGTCGGACAGTCAACAATTTGGTTATCTGAATCGTTGGAGTTTTTATTCAGTCATCGTCAACATCATCACCATCATCACCATCATCATCGACATTCTTATATAGTTCAATAAATTATATTCTTTAATAGTTCAATATAATATCATAGCCATTATCATTCATGTAATATACAGACATCAATGAATGGTCCACCTCCTTGGTTCAGAGGAGCTATAGTGTCTTCGTATATACAGCATGTCAGAGAGGGCAGGGGTTAAAGAAGGAAGCTTTCATCTATCATTCCCTCTATGAGAATGTTTTAAATACAGATGGAACGGAATTTGAGCAGACTAGCTCACGTGAGCCATAGGAACCTGCATTTCATCTCAGAATTAGTTGTGGAGTTTAAACGTTTTGGAGTCGGCATCTTCGATTCGATGCGACGCTCCGTACTGTCAGAAAAAAATGTAAGCAGGTGGGGGGGGGGGCGAGAAAATACATCTAAATAAATAAATGATTAAGATGTACGGCCATAAGCAAGTGCAGACCTACAGCTCCAGCACTTCTGAAGCCTTGCAGTAGTTGATCGCCCGCGACAGAGAGCACACGTGGGCTAGAGAGCTATCAGACTCACTGGAACTCACTCTCCAAATGACAGCATGCTGCCTCTCACGTGGAGCGAGAACCTCCAAGGCCACAGGATAGAAATGTGAACGTTGCCCCCCAAGAAGAAAGCCAATAAACCGACCCCTATAGAAATGTAACTGAACCTTCGGGGAGTTCTGCTGAGACTTCAGCCGTGCCCCGCATTGACGCATGTTCAGCACCAGTTGTTCGCATTTCAAAAAAACGTCAAAACTGCAGTTTTACCATTAAAGGAAAATAAATAAGATTCCACTACAGAAAAAAAGACAAAAAAACAACAACAACAACAACAACAAAAAAACAACTCACAATAATTAGCGTCATTAGCATTGAGTCTTAAGAACATGCACCAGAGTTTGAGAACCTCGCAGAGTTTGTTGATTTCATTTACATTAGGCTACTTATTTTGTGCAAGTAACAATAATGTTGTGAACCGCATAATTATGCCATTCCAGACAGCCCTCCTCAGTGTGCACATGGACCTGTCGTTCATTTTTAAATGTCCTATTAAATGACAACTTTGTTCAGAATCCAGGCGCTAATTCTGTTCCATGCAGCGATCTCTAGTGTCAACTCTGTTATTCTGTTGCAGTTATTCTTCTTTTTGAAAGAATTGAGCAGTCATTTCCCTTACTTATCTATCTGTGTGTGTGTGTGTGTGTGTGTGTGTGGGTTGGGTGATAGCGCATGCTTGAATTAGAGATGAATAATTTTCCTTACCTACTTATGCATGTATGTGTACGAGTGTTTGTGTGTGTGTGTGTGAGAGAGAGAGAGAGTGAGAGTGAGAGAGAGAGAGAGAGAAAGAGAGAGCAGGAACTAACTTGAATCAGAGATCAGAGGCTCATTTTGGAGAGATATGTAAGATATCCCATCACCCTAAATCTCCTCAGCCAATGACATCAGACCCACTGTTGCTTCACCTAATTAACTGACATGCACAGCCTCAGGGTAGATCAGAGGGAATGCATAGCAATGAACAGAATGGGCTGATTTACAAGAATGCCAAAGACCAACTTTATGCTTTAACTTGCATACCTGAGTGTGTACTTCAATACAAGCTTTACATATCACTAGTATGCCAAGATAATTTTGTACGTAATATCATTCTGAAAATGTAATTCTTTAAAGATCAGGTTAAAAAAAAATTGGCTTTGAAGCACCAAGTCCAGTATGATCTAATTGCTCAACCCTGTTATAAAGTTAATGGAGGAGCCTTGTACTGCTAGGTCTAGAGCTAATCTAATCTACACTGTGTTTCTCTCCACTGCCCCCCCCCCCTTGCGGAAGAGGTCAATATAGTGTCCTGCACTGTATTATGTCCCTTACATTTGTGTATGTGTTACATACAGTTCCTCGTCTCAAGGTGGACAGTGTGTTAGAGAGAGGTGAGGGGACCACACACTGACATGACCGTTAGCACGTTAGCCTGCTGAGAAGAGCCCAGGAAATTGTACGGCACGAAATGGCCGACAGGGGTCAATGGCCCACATTGAGAGGAGAGCGCCTAGAAATTTGGAAGGAAATAGGGAGACGAACAGAAGAAATATAGTGAATAGTGAAGTCATACATTCAATATGGCTTTCAGAGGGATCCTGCCACACCTGCCCCTATGGCCTGAACGGGTGGACTCTACATTAGCCATATAACTTGTTGTTTGATTGTTCTTTGATGGGGAAGTAGATGGGCCAGCATCTGTTTTTTTCCAATGGAGCTGAGGGCCAGGAGGCAAATATTGAAGAAAGTAAAACACACACACACACACACACACACATTTCCTTTTTTTTTCCAACACATGGTGAGAGCAACACGGGACAGCACAACACAGACGACAGTGCAGCTTCACAGCGGTTCAGCAGACAGAGCGGAACTTTCCAGAAAGCAGAACCACAGGAGAAAGACAGAGCAGAGAGAGAGAGAGAGAGAGAGAGAGAAAAGAAAATGAAAGAGGCGACAGAGCAGCGACGGGAGGAGGGGCAGAGGTGGAGGAGGAGGTGGAGGAGGTGGAGGAGCTCCTGTCCTTTGTTGCACTGTTGGTTTGTTTTCTGCCACTTAGTTTGTCACCTCTTCAGTTCACCCACCACTCCTAACCAAGTCCAGGTGCTTTGGGTTTGTGGTCTCTCTGTCCTCTTTCTCTCTTCCTTTCTTAAGCACAGAGGAGGCATCTGTCCATTGGCAGAGAGATGACAGGATGCAGGTGACATGCTAGTGCAAAAGAAGTGTTCTGTTGCTTCCGTTTGAGTTTTTTTTTTTTTTTTTTTTTGGACACTTTCAGTCCAGTCAAGGCGAGTGTTAAAGTCAACCAGTCGAGCAGATGCACGCAGTTTGAGATCCACAATCCTACCAGCAAGCGTTTACCCCGCTGATTCTTGGGAGGTGGGGCTAGAACAAAGGGTGGGCCATGGGGTGCTGGTTACCTAGAGGAGGGGCTACTGCATTCAGAGGCAGGGCAACAGAACTGATGGGCGATGTCATCGTCTTCCTCTTCTCTATGAACCGACAGGAAGACAAGCAGAGAAAGCCAGAGAGAGAGAGAGAGAGAAAGAGAGAGAGACAGAGTTTCAGACACATAAAGAGGATGGAAGAGGATATATGGCAATAGGAAGAGAAAGAGTGCTAGAGATGATTGTATGTATGCGGGAAATACTGACCACCCATTCTAATTTGCCTAAAACACCAAACTGTTATTGTGCTATCATGTTTTTTTTAACTAAACTGTTATTTATCTGTGGTCAAATAAATCTATTTATATTGTATTCCATAAACTACGTTTTTTTTCAGCAGAAAACTGTGTTATGTATCACAACCACCAGATGGCAGCCTTATATCATTAGCTAATATCATGCACTATATTTTCTATCAGCTCCACTACATTTTATAACAGATGCCATAACTCAAACACTATCTAATTGCAAAGGTGTTCTATTTTAAATTTATTTAACGGTCAAAATGTCTCAAGTATGCAAATATTTCTTAAATTTGTTCCTTGTGTAAAACACCTCTAACTTAAATAAGCTTAATTTGTAAATCAAGCCAGTCTCCTTTATAAATAAATGACAAATATGTATTTTTGTAAATCATTGATAAAATAACAGACCAAACAGAGATGCTCAGTTTGGAAGTGTGCAGATGGTAGAGTGAGGCAGAACTGATGATTCTATGGGTCATGCACTGAGAGTGTGTGGGAGATTTCAGAGTGGGCTGGAGAGTGTTAGCATGCATGTGTGTGTGTGTGTGTGTGTGTGTGTGTGTGTGTGCGTGCAACACGCACGAGGGAGCGAGGAGTATCATGTCCGTTGTGGTCTGTGTGTGAGTGTGATTCATGCACCATGTGGTGGGAGGTACAGTGTTCAAATGGATGAGTGAGTGTGTATGTGTGTGTGTGTCCACTGGCAAAACTAATTTTGGTCAGTATTATTTAGGTGTGGATGCAGTAACTGTACACTGGAGAATGAGGGGCAGACATAATTGAAGTAATTGATAACATGAAAGTGTTTGTTGAGGAGACGGCTTCACCGGTTGCTCATCTCCGTGTCACCCGCAAATCACGGGAAGAGAAGAAGATGACATTTTGGATCTTGTATGTTCTCTAAAGAGAACACTGGCATATAACATAATGCTTTTCCTAGCTATAATCTTGCCATTTTCCTAAAGGCAACTACCATGTTTTGTATTAAAAGTAAAAATAGCAATGAACTGTAATTGTTAGTATTTTTCTAGGTGCACTATATAACAAACATTTATCATTTGGGGTTGATGCCAGTTATATCAATTCAGGAATTGTCTGCCTAAAATATATTATTCAAGTCATTTTTGATGAGTATTTTAGCTCACGAAATAACGCAATTGGTTCCAATACTGTTTATAACATTCTTTAATGTTAAAGGAAATTTAATAGAATAGGCATAGTACATTACATTTCAGTACATTACCTATTTATATAGGTATAGGGTGAACATTTAAAGAGGACCTGTAAAGATTGTAAAGACTTAAAAGTCAGGTCATATTCTTTTTTTAATATATCCTTACAAGATTATATAAGAATAAACTTTGTTTGCTTTCAGCACTACACTGGATATAACGATCAGCTTTCTGGTGCTGTAGAGATGCCGAAATATTAAATTATAGGAATTTGTCTTCCTTAGCTGTCTTTAGCTATATTAGCTACCTTAACTGTTGAATGGTGAGACAGGTCTCATAGAAGTGTTTCCTCCAGTGAGGCACTATGGGTATTTGAGTCCCAAACCTTTAGCTAGTCTGATGTACGTGAGCAGAGAAGTGAGAGAGAGCTGGGAGGTGGAAGAGGTAGTGGTGGGGGTTGGGGGTGGAGGGACAGGGAGAAGGGCTGGTTTGGGGGGGTGGGTTGGGGGGGGGGGACTCCGGCCCTTACCTTGCCTGCTCCGGATGCCGGGCAGGGGGGAGGGCGCATGGCGGCTTGGGCAGGAGGAGCCGCGCGGGGCAGCAGTACTGGTGATGGGTCGAGTGGCTGTTTGCGTTCAGACTGGTGTGGAGGGAGGTAGTAGTAGTAGCAGTAGTAGTAGCAGTAGTGGTGGTGGTAGGATTGGTACAAGTAGTAGTACAGGTGGGATAGGGTGGTGACCTGACAGAGAGAAAGCGAGAGAGAGAGAGAGAGAGAGAGAGAGAGAGAGTGGAGAGAGAGAGAGAGAGAGAGAGAGTGGAGAGGGGAAGATAGAGATAGACACAGGGAGAGAGAGAGAGAGAAAAAAGAGAGAAAAAAAGTCAAGAAAGAAACAAAAGGAAACAGACAACAAAGACAGCCACATGCATACAGTACAAACACCTTTGCAGCAGCAGTTGAAGCACGGTTAAGCAGCATTATGTAGATAATATTATGTTGCATTACGAAGCGATACATAGAATTTGTTATATCTAATGTTGTTATACACGTATACAGGCGCATAGGGCAGTACCAAGCCATAGGGTTATGCAGAGTTATGTAGGATTGTACTGAGCTTGCCTACATAATGAGTTATGTAGAGTAATGTGGCATTATACAGTACACATACAAGTAAAAGCGATTTGTTTGTTTTAGGTTTGTTAGTTATTGCACCTTTCACGCCTATGTAGAATAACAGACAATATTCATCACAAGAAAGCAACACTGGTCTGTTAAAAAATGCCTACTATCTATGAAAGACACATGTCTTACGTAAAAAAGTAAAAACGTACGTTGTATTTAAAAAAGTCAACAGATGGCGGTGAAGAGTGAACTGTCAGCGATCCTCGTATAGCGAATTAACTCGCTAACAACGGAATAGATTCTCCAGGAACATGTATCTACGAATCGAACTGAAGAAGCACATATACGTGTACACCTTAAAACAGCTCACAAAAGCGAAAGATATGCACATAGAACCCAACGATCAGGAGTGCAGTGTGACGAACTAATAAATCATAAGAGAATGTAACCAACGCTCGGGATGACTGAAGTAATTACATGTTCATAAAGAGCTTGGAGTGCACAGTAATTACATTTAGACATATGCACCCGCACTTCTGTGCAATTAAGCACAGTTATATATAAGCTATTTCTGATCTGTTTCTTATATAAGTTATGCAGAAGAATTTCCTTTGATTGCTGTTAAAAATAATCACTTTTATTATTTTTTTCAAATTTCATATATATTCAAATGCAGGAATTTAAAATGAAAAAACCTGACCTCTACTGGCCACATAGAGAAGTCAAAACTCTGTCCCTGAAAAATTGTCACCAGCCATCGTCTGCCTTTGGTGTAACCTTAAACCACGCGCACAGCAGCTGCTGTGGCAGATATATTTTGTCTACTTTTGGTTTGTGATGACTATTTACCTATTGAATCTCGGAAGGCTTTGCGTTTTACATGTGGGGCAACGTTCAAAACACAGCTAAATGTGAGCTCTTCCTTCACCATGCTGAGCCTTATTTTTCACTGGAAACCTGAATTATTTGGTGAGCCTCTACCACTGGCTACAGAATGTAATTTATTAAGGCTCGCATTGAACATATCAAAGCACTTAGCAGCGTCAGTAGCTAAAGCACACACAAAGACACACAGCGGGAGGGGGGAAGGGGAGGGGCTCAGAGAGGGATGCCAACTTAAACCTGGGACATAAGCAACAGAAATATAAACTCAAAAGAAAAGAGCACAGTGGGAAAAGAGTAAGAAAGAAGAGGGAGGAGAGAGGGAAAAGGAGAAAAAGAGAAAGAACGAGATAGAGCAAGGGGTGAATGGACGAGTGCGACTGTGACAGGATGGGCTTAAGGGATTGATGGAGAGATGCGTGGAATGAAGGGATGAAAAGATTGGAAAGAGTGTGTCCATATGCTGGCAGGTTGGAGAGGCAGGACGTCCTCGGGGAGGCTGGAGAGAAAGGGCGGGGCTGAGGCGAAATGGCGGGGCTGAGGCGAAAGGGCGGGGCTGAGGTGAAAGGGTGGGGCTTCACGTGGAGGCACAACACGCGTCGGGGCTAAAGGAGCCTAAATTTGGCCGTTCCACAGAACTCTTCTCTTTCGTGCAGGGCGTTTTTAACCAAGGCAGAGGGGAATTCATCTAAGGACCTTCCTCGAGTCACAACGCTGCGTCCGCCATTGGCTCGGTCTTCATTGGGATGACACTGGCTCCGTCAGCTCACTTGGGTTACGCTAGAGAGTAGCTGTGATGTCCTGTTGCGAGAGAAACGATGAGGCTCGCAGCGCTAACGCTGATCGTTCGGCCATGTTGAGACCTTGGGAATGAAGTTGATTTATTGAAAAGGTCTCCAAGTCATTAGCAAAATCTGCTGGTACATGACATCTAACAAGCGTCTCGTCTGACTACACACACACACACACACACACACACATACACACAGGCACTCACACTGTCATTCACACACACAGCCATGACCTTGTAGTCTGCTGAAACACGGCCACAGAGGATGCTCCCCGCGACCTCCCAAAATGCGCCGACTGCTTCAGTTCTAATGACCGCAGGCATAACAACTCTTCATCATCTGACACTCGAATGATGTGCTCTGTTACTAGGTCAGATTCAAAACCTTTCTGAGAATGATGCAAGTCCTTCGAAAGAGAGCTGGCTTCCTGTGATGAACGGTCAAATGTCGCACGTCACCGTTAAATCGAACGTGATTTCAAAAGGCATCGTCACTTTCAGTAAAAGCAGCTCTCTCCACAAGTGCTGCCATCTGAATACAGGGTTTGATAGCCACCGTTGACACCCCTCCCAACACACACTCAAAGGTACGCACATAGACACACACACAAAGCACTTAACATTTAGATGTCAGCTGAATTACAGAGTTGATCGGTCTGAGAACACAGGTAAGGAGGTGGCATGACTGCAAGAGCTGGTTTGAATAAGCGTCTGGGCCTGTATAATGAGATTTGAGTGCAGGTCTTGCAGTACGTGTTTATATGTGTGACCCCCTCCCCTTTTGTAATTCTCTTTATCTTTTGTGGTATCTATCCTCATATATTTTTGGTCTGGTTTGGTCATTGCTCTGTGTACAGTGCTCCTTTGGAAGAATTTCTTGTTCGTTTCTCTCTTGTGACTCGCTACCCTCCTCTTCCTGCTCTATCTCTCCCCTTGCCTCTCCCTCCATCGCCCACACTGTTCTCCATGTAAACGCACTTGTGATAACTCTTCATGTTCCCACAGCAACCATTCTCTAGCTGAAACCCAGGAGTGGGAGAGAGAGACGCATAGAGAAATGAGGCAAGAGGACAGGAGAGAGAGAGAGAGAGAGAGAGAAGAATCGGGGCACAGGGGACACAGGGGAGAAAAGTAGAGAGAAAAGGGGGTTGGAGAAAGACATGAGTGGAGAAAGATGGGGAAAGACTATAAAGGAGAAGGAAGGAGATGAGGGAGAAGAAGGGAGAGCTGAGAGGAGTAATGAGAAGCATTCTGCATGAACAAACAAGAGAAGTTCATTAACCCCGAACCGGTCTGAACTGTGATCACACGAGGCACCATCATCACTGGCAGAGGAAGGCTGACATACTTGCTGTCAGGAGGTCGGGGTGATTGGATTCGGCGGCGAATGTACTAGCCCCTCCCACTACGCCCCACCGCCCCGTCCGTCTGATTTCACTCCAGCCCGTGGCATCTGTATCGGCCCGACGCCGTTTCAAGCCACGCTGTTCTGACATGCCACCACGGTTCAGGCGGCTTGTCAATTTCTCTCCTCCAAATCTGGCCAGCGATATTACCTCGGGAAGCGTCCGCCTATCATCTCATCTCGGAGGGTGTCTCTCTGTCATTTCATGTCCGCACGGCACGTGTTCCTGTCACTTAAGATGGAACTGAGCTGGTGGAAAGCACCTTTGTAATTTGCTGATATAGTTTGGCAGCTACCTGTTGGTATGAGGAAGGTCACCAGCAAATAAGCCAACGCTGGCCACAGTAACCCAAGAGCAGGTTACTATTTACAACTAAAAAGCCATATTGGAACACACAGTACAGTTGAAGATTTTCAGTTTATTATTACTTCTGTTCTTCTGCATCTTCTATTCAGGAATGCAGACCCATGGTGTGGTTGAAATGGTCGAAAGCACAAAATTCACAAAATGCAACACAGTGTACAAGCTTCTAGTCTGCATGCCGGGAGCTAATCTGTGCTATTCTAAAAGGCAATGTGAAAACAGACCCTCAAACATACAAGCAGAGCATAATCATAGGTAGGCCCATAAATTACAAAAATATACAACAATAAACAGAATCTGTTATGAATTTAGAAAACTCAATCAAAGGACAGTGGCTTATAAATGTGGAAAAGTATCCAAAGACTTTATAGGACTGTATGTTCAGCAGAGCTACTCAACCCTAATAGCCTGAGGGCTGGTTCCTTCAGGCCCTCCTCCTTTCCTCCTTTACACCTAAGACTGAGGGCATTAGTTTGCCCAGTGATTACACAAACCTGGATCAGGTTTTTAATCAAAGTCTAGAACTGAGATTGGAGATATACAGTTTCAGTGAGCCAGTAGTGTTTGGGTGTTGGTGATGGTTGGTAGTGGCCAAAGTGGAGACTGGAAAACCTGGAGTCAACCATCCTGAAGCCACCCTGACACAAAGTGTGTGAGGACCTGGGCATAAGCTTTATGTGAGGACCTGGGCATAAGATTTATGTGAGGACCTGGGCATAAGCTTTATGTGAGGACCTGGGCATAAGATTTATGTGAGGACCTGGGCATAAGATTTATGTGAGGACCTGGGCATAAGCTTTATCTGCTAAATGGTTAATCTCATGAGTGTCATGAGGCCACCAACCACATGGTACACAGCTAAACTGTGTGTTATGATCCTCCAGCACTGGAGTCAAGGTGGTTTCTAAGGCAGTCTCTAAGGTGGTCTCTAAGGCGGTGCTTACACAAACGAATCCAAGAAAATGAACATTTATGTCACAGTGGAAAAAAATATTCTTCAACTTTTAGAACAGTTGAATGGTGTTGACAGACAGGAGTTATGGCCTTGGCGTAGTAAACTGCTTCTATGACAAAATCCTTAATTGAAGATGTTTCAGACTTCTCCTCCCACTTCATACTGACACAACAACTATGCTTTGTATCCAACAAAACATCTACTGTATATGAGTGTCACCACACACGCAGTCATATTTGTGTATGCGAGGCCTAAATGTTGCACAGCGCGTACGCATAAGCATGAAGATATATTTATTACCTTAACGGCACACTATTAAACGCTATATCATACATACCGAACTCTCCATTGCTCGGCTAACGCCTTTTTAGGTACACATAAACACAAACGAACACTGCCACGGCAGCCTTTAGTGATTTTGCGGTGCGCCTAGTTACGTCACGTACAGTAACAACCGCAGCAAAGATTTCTCGTTCATGCTCTCCTGTTCTCACATCTGTACACCCTCCACCTTCTCCTACGGGTCTCTCAGGCCGGGGGCGGATGGCGCATTGTGGAGGGACGGGCTCGGGGGCGTGCCGCAGCACCACGGGGCGCTCGAGGCCGATTTGCAGCGAGCTCGCGCTCCTCCGTCAGCTCTTTCTTTCGCGCTTGCGTACCCCACCCGCCTCCACCTCCAGTTCAGGAGGGGAGTGAACGCGAGGTGGGGTAAGATTGTGCCAGCAATGTCATTAATCGCAAGCAACCCTTTATTACAGTCCTTTGTTAACGACCAAGCACCAAGTGTAATTCAGAGAATGAAAGGCAGTCCGATTTATTGCCAAATATTATCGCGCCATCGCTAAAAGAGGACGATTGCATTTTGCATAACAATATGAGCACGAGGATGCGCGTGGCAAGGACGAAAGCAGGCCGGGTGAGCGTAATTATTTAGAAGTGTGACATCATTTTGTCCTTGTCGCAAACTATGCAGTCTACCCTTGTCCTTCTGCCATGTAGGGCAATGCAGGCAATAATATGTGCTACACAAACAAATTGTCCTAGGGATGACACACACACACACACACCCACATACCCACCCACACACACACACACACACACACAAGAGAGAGAGAAAGGGAGAACAAGGTATGTGTGCAACTTTTCCTCTTTTTTTAGCAATGCGGTTCATCTACAGGCGTTGCCATGACAACCCATCATTTATCCTTCAGATCCATCGTTCATTTCCATCCAGAGGAGCTGTCATAAAGACGTTGGAGCGAGCTGGGCCTAACCGCCTCCATCTCGCAGATACGCCCCAGCCGAGCCGTAGCCACTCCAGCCACGCCCACCACGCCCCAGCGGTTAAACAACACAGATCCGACCCCTGAGGTCACATGATTATCACCGGTGCATGACTTAGTAACGGTCAGAATTAAACATAAAAACATGCGTCCTCTGAACACCTCACTCAGCTGACGTTTCCTCTGGACACCCAACACCCACTCCCCCTCCAAACCCTAAAGCTGTGTAACTGCTAATGTGTCATATGTGTACACGCGGTCCTTGGCTATACAAATATACGGACGCATTCTTGCACGGCATTGATTGCTACGGCAACAGCTAATGGGGAGTCTCATAAATGACGCATGCCCTTCGATGATGTCTTGACAGGTTATGTAAGCCTTAGTCTTTCAAGCTTCCGGCACAAGGCTCTCAGAATCTCTCAATATCCATGACCTTTCGCATGCCAGACCCCTCATTATTCTAGTCCAGATGAAGGCACTCCAGCGGAGGAGGTAATAAGTCATTATAATCAATGGCATGTCCCCTATGCATTCATTTTGACCCAGATAAGATAATGCACTGGGGCACCGCTAGGAGTAATAATCTTATCATGGACCAGTGCAGGCCTACATATGTCTTATCCAGCATTGTGAACACAATGGAGTAGATATATGGAGGAAGAGAGAGGAGGGAGAATGAGGAGTGAGGGAACTGAAAAAGTACAGACCTGTCTTTGTTGGAGTCTCCATCTGGCCTACAGATCCAGCCGGGCGGAGGGAGGTGGGAGAGAGTACAGAGAGAGACACACACACACACACACACACACAGGGACAAATGCGAGAGTGTCAATAACAGTACTAACTTTAAACACATCCAACTCAACAGAAGCACAAACAACAATGGAACGAGCAATGTTTAATATCTTCTCATATCTTCGGCGGTTAAACGCATATGATTATCCTGAGGTTATGTATATAACATACTAATCTGATGCTGTTATCATTTTGAAAGCCACAGTGATAATAATAACTCACGTTCAGAAGAGGGGCAAAGCAAAACAACTGTATAGTATAGTATCCACTTAAAGAACATGAAAGAAAGCAAGTGACACAATTCTAAGACTTAAAGATTATCTCCTCAAGATGTAGTAAGGATGGAGCAGTCAGGGAAAGGCAGCATGGGCCATTACACAGCTGGCACCAACCGCTCCATCTGCTAATAATCAGAAGGGAGGACTTGGGATAGGCATATTAAGAAGTCCTGTTTTACTACCACTTATAACAATTATAGTACATATAGTATAGTACACAGAGTGTAGCATGGAGACGAGCAAAGATACACAAGCTGCATTCTAGCTGGACGTGTGGCATTTGAATTTCTGAAAGCCACAACCCTATGAAGCAGTAGTGGATCAAGACATAAATACAAATGCAGAAGTTCTCAAAGCTGGTCTGTACAGACGTGTGTTCTCCTGACGTTGGCTGTGTTCATATTACAGGACTCAGGACTGATAAAAGTGTTATTTTTTAAAAGCACACTGCAGCTAATCTGCCTTTATATCCTGACAGCTATCCCTTAAATGAGATGAGCTGACAGTAAAAGGTGACAGCAAAAAATGACAGTCAAGATGAACATATAAGGTTCTGTAAAATTTCATACAATGTCTGTATTAACCAATCAGGAATCCTCTTTGTACGAAGGCAGTCCTCCAGGCTTGTCAATCATTTCATGCTGGCATAGGCAACACATGGATGGGTAGGAGGAGGGGCTTTGGAGAGATGTTTGTATGGAGGGCACGGAACTACACAGAGGTGGTGGACTCCTTTAGAGGCTAAGTCTAGTACAAGTCAACATAAAACACAAGCATGGCTTTACACAGCTCTAATGCTCAACCTCAATCTGATCTTTTTGCCTTGACCCTCAAATTTGACACTGAAATTTGCAAGTGGCCCATATTTGCATCAAAAAAATATCCAAATGAACTAATTTGCATATCAATAACATTGTGCGCATGACATGCATGAACAACAACATAAAGTCAGATTCACAGAGTGGTCCATTAGTGAGACGGCAAAACAAAACAATGGAAAAAGGGTTTTGTTTGTTTGTTTGTTTCTGAGGCTGACCGACCGACCGCCAGCTGTTGAGGACTGAAGCAGGAAGCTGAAGCGGTGCTAAGGGTTCATTCTGGTTAAGTCGCCTACACTGGTTCCTCTGTGCAGAGAGAAGTGGGAGAGCAGGACTTGATTTGGGACACTTCCACTTTGCAGGGAAACTAAAGTCTCAGACAGAAAAATACCTTTACATTCTCCTAAAATATTGAATGATTTTAGTCCTACATTTTAATTGCCATGAGTAACTTTTAGCAGAGCATGTCAAATCAAGTAGCCAAAAAATTCATAGTTTCCCAAGAGTTTGCTACCCTATCAGATGTGAATGGTTTAGGAAATGACAAGCACAGATAAAGAAGTACAGCCGCTCTACAGGGTAGTTTTAGTGCTACCAGAATCCTGACCTTCTACAGCACAAAATAATAAGGGCCTTGCTATCTTACAAAGAGAACAAAGCTAGCCAGATAGCTACCGTGGATGTGTCTGTGCTGTGTTCTTCTTGCTATGTTGGTGGGGTTGGTATTTCCCCTCTGTTGACGTGATGAAGGGTGCATGCAGAGGGTGGCACGTTAATAAACCCCAAAAGGACAACATTAAACCTCCAAAAGGATTAGATACAGGGAAGGAGGATATTAAACTACAACACACATCATTAAAACCATAACCTGCCTAGCTAACAGAGCTGATCTAGAGAATCTGGGATCTAAATTAGTTTACTCACCAATCTTGGCACCTACGTACTATATTTAAGTATCATATACAAAAAGGATAAAATTAATCTCTCGTAGGAAGGAAAAGATGTGCTAACCACTGAAGCAGTTCTTCGTTTTAATGATTTCACTCCATTTCAGTCAGCCTAACTGATGAGCTTTCAGACTTGCTGTGATTGGCTGGTAGGTGAAGAATAAGGCAATCTATTAAACGAATTAAATACAAGGCATTTGCTTTGACATGTATGTGACCCAGTGATTTGCTAAAGTAACATTGATGAATGGAAACCAGTTCACTCCAGAAGGATGACAAATAGGTGATCGTCTAGATGTTCTGACAGGCAGAGGGCAAGGACCTGATTAAACAGATGGTCTGTCCTAAACTGGACATCTGGCCAGTCTGGAAGGATGGCATCTCTGGGGAAAAGTAAAGTAATGCCATTTTCTTGATGAAAATGAATCCAGCGTGTTTTTTTTTTTGTCTCATCCACAGCTGTGACATTTTTGCATGCTTTTCCTCGTATGTCCCAACGAGCTAATCAGGAATTACTTTAGCATACCAAGAGGTTTGTTTGTTTTTTTTGCATGTGTTTTTATTAACGTCCATTAGGATATATAACTAACAATTTTTTCAGATATATAAATACATTTTAATGAACATGGATGCCTTTGGACTTTTGCAGACATTCCAGTGCTCAGTAATATGACTCAGTATGATTCAGTTGGTGCCTACTGGGTGCCAAATTTCAGTACTCAGTCCTAGACTCAACTCACCTTAAGACTGGAGGATAAAATTATCTTAAAGTACAAAACAAAACACTTGGGAGCTTACAGTGTCATTTAGTTCTTTGCTGAACTGTACTGAGTTCTGAATCTGTCTCGCATGTGAGTCCTCGATTTAATCCCAATTAAGGGATTATTATGACGATGTCTCCATCGCTCTCTTTTCTGACACACCATATTTGACTCACTGTCTCCTATCCATGACACTAATTGCCACCTTTGGTGGACAAATGTAATTAATACTGCGCATGGTAATTATTCCAAGAAATAATCTGTCCCTTTTTCCCACAAGGAGCAGAAACATTACATTTCCTCATCTGCACATGTGGGGGGTCCACAGTTAAAACACAGGCTTTGAGATGCTACCACCAGTGGCAATACATTTGACGTCGCGCTCAACATAGGCCAGTACGAATGAAGAAAGTTACACCTATATTGATTTACCTCAGGTATCACGGCTGCTGTAAGAATATATGGGTTTGGTTTATTAAAAAAAAGAAGGAAAATTTCAAATAAGAATAAATTACTTGCTGAGTTTCTATTTCCATCAGACAAAGGTGAATGCAGAATTGGCAGAGGCTGGTTGAAGATAAGCTAGGCCGCTGGCTTGCCCAGGGTCTGGATCCGCGACATGCTCACACTGTCTAAAAAATTCTGTGCAAGGACATGATACAACCTGGAAGTTTCTACATTTGACTGTTATTACAGGAGAATTTCCACAGAATTCGTGCAAAATCTGCACTTTTGATCCAGAAAATACTTTAAGTGTTTGTGCATGGATTCAAGAATTTGTTGAATGAAAGTTTTGGCTAATCTATGTCTTTCAGTGGAATGCTAACATTCAATGCAGCCACTTCTTGAACTGTACTTCTATTGAAAAGAAGAGCCTGTTTCACAAAGGGAGCCATAAACAACTAAAAAAACATAAAAAAACCAAAAAGAAAAGCCATAAATGTGTAATCTAAATTTTGTTTAGAAAACCCTATTGTAAATCTAAGAACACACATCTACACATGTCCAGTGAATGCAATGAGCAAGGAAGCTAGCTCAGTTGCTAAGGTTAGTGAGAACATGTAAACAGAATGTGGACCCAGTATGTTATGATTTCTCACTACATGTCTAAATTGAGTTATAGAATCTAAATTCTATAAAATATCTTGGTGACACATCTGCCACTTTTAAACGGTTGAAGTTCATATTCCAGCCCAGTGGGATTTGGCCATTGCTACATTTCCGGGTTTCACTAACATCCATAAGGTTTAGTGGTTATGTGATAGTGTCATGCTCTGGCTTACAACATCTATAAAATGTTCTCAGCTTCTGGTTCTGTGGTTTGTTTTCTGGACGTGTGGGTTTGAACTGGAAGTGCAGCCAGCCCAGATATGCTGCTCTCACACTAACGCACAACAAACATTTATAGCAAACTACTATGACTAGCAACACATTTAATATTGCTAGCATGATAACACTGAGGACTAACTGCAAACTTACTGTACCATGCTGCAAAAACTTTTCAGAATCTGAAAAATCTATTCAAAATAATTCAGAATCAGAATTAAAAATAACAAATTTCTTCAAATTGCCTTCACTGTATTCATTCTAAAATAGTTTAGTTTTAAATACAGAATACAATGGAAAAAAACCACCTGAAAAGATTATACATTCAGGTAAATAGCCAATGGGTTTAAGGTTGCCCAAGCATATCTACTACACAATAGAAAAAAGAAGAAAAAAATTGGTGCTATGTAAAATGAATTTAAAATGTATTTTACCTAGTAAGTACAGGAAACCCCCTGAGCCCGTTTTAACATATTTCTTGGACTTTTGAAGACATACATGTCAAATGTGTAACCAGTGCTCTGATGTGTATGTAACCAATGTATGTGACCAGTGTTCTGAAGCCTTTTCTTTAAAAGGATGATTTAATAACGTAATTTCTGAGTTTACCTTAATCTTGACAATGAACATAATTTCATTATTAAATGTTGGAAAATCATATTATTATTAAAGCATTATTATTTCAAGTACATTTAACTAACCTTCGTCCTACAATTAAACTAACGTTGGCTATTTCAGTGTAATCAGATAAAAGAAGGTGACAGGAAAGAGGCATTACAGGAGAATACAAAGAAAAAGAAATCATAAGATGAGTGGATGGTGTAAGCTACATGTCCCCTATGAGTCAAATGCAAATGAGGAGAAAAAAGGATTGCATGGTGGCATACCATCTGCTCAGAACAGAGGGAGGCATGGCGGATGGAGAGAGGGAGTAAGAAGGAACAAAACATGGGACGAAAAGATACAAAAATTGAGAAATGGTGTGGAAGAAACCCAACTGAATGCCACATTCAGCGTGCTTTGCAAACACTGTTTGTCTTCACTGGAGAAGCCAAAACTCTCCAACTCTCTGCTAGGACAGATTAGATTAGATTTGGCGTCTTCACTGGAGAAGCCAAATCAAGCAACTAGGACAGATTAGCATCCTATTGTCAAATTAAGCTCCTAGGACAGATTAGCATCCAATTGTCAAATCAAGCACCTAGGACAGATTAGCATCCTGTTGTCATATCAAGCACATAGGACAGATTATCATTGTACTGTGAGGGTCATTTCCCCTTTGTTTGCTGTCAGCTAATGCTAACGCTAGCTATGCTAAACGCTAGCGTAACAGATGTTGGTCGCTGTGGCCCGAGACCAAGTTTTTTGCTGCTTTTGTGTCTGCCTTGCTGGCTACACACAGTTCGAGCAAAGAGACGTTGGTCTGTGCGCTCAGTACTCTCTAAGCCAGGCAATTCCCTGTGTGACTGAAACATGTGTCTTCAGTAAGCTATCAGCTGCCGGGACAGTCTGAGACTGAGGGATTTCATGTTGAACATATGTGCATTGCATGGAAGGCGTTTGATGACACAGACAATAGTGATGCCTTGGATCTCCCGCCACAGATGGAAAAAGCACTCCATTTACCTGCCCGGTGGGATGTAGTTAGCCTGCCCCCAATATGCAAACAGAACGAGAGATGGGTAAGAGAGACTGGGGATAGAATGAGAGAGTTGGGGGCTATAAACCACTCCTACCCACTGACCTCTCTACTACTTGCTTATGTGCAAGTTCTAACATATATGTTCTCTCATTCTCTGCCCTCCCCCTCCCCCTCTTCCTCTCTGCCTCTGTGTCTCCCACATGAGCCTGAACCACAATCTGACACTGCGCTGCATATTAATCACAACCTCACTCTCCTACACAACCAGCGCAAGTCCCACATATCGAACCGAATCTCTGCACAAAATGGCCCCGTGGCCCTTCCTGCTCAACCAGAAAGCCAGCATCTCAGCCTCTCCCTATGGTGTGTGCTGTGCACTCGCGCTCAAACGTGCTCCTCAACGGAGAGACTGCCATCACACGATGGAGGGCGTCCCCTTATACCACAACCTGAGATCTGCAGCCAATTGGGCAACACGTGGAAAGATCTGGAAGGAGTCTTTTGACATGGAGGGACAACATTTTTGGACCTCTCATTCTCTCTGTGCATGTGTTAGGATTGTGTTGACACAGCACATGCTAAGAGGGGCGTTTTTGACAGACTCGAAGCTCTGCTGTTGACCAAGGAGCCTGCGGCACTCGTGAATGATGCGCAGGGCGTCATGGTTCACGCTGAAGACCCTACTATTCCTACTGACTGGTCAAGCAAAGAGGGCAAGCAAACTGAATAACTGGTGAATGTTTCCTTTGTGCTTTCAGGTCTGGCTGTCCACCATTGAATCAAACTAAACTAAATGGCCCTTTTAACTAAGACTTTAGGTACAGATCATACATTAGATAGACAATAGAGTGATTTGTAAGTCCAATCAGCTCCTCTCATTTATCGTGTAAGTGAAAATGACTGAAGCAACCAATATGATAATGAAAAGAAATGCATCTCGACAAACAAACCAAAAAAACACCTCAAAATTCTGAAGATTTATCACGGGGGCCCCTCGAAGCAAATCGCCCTGCAGCAGAAGTCAGACGTAGACGCAGGAGAGCTTCGCTTGGCTTATGTAACCACAAGCCTCTTCAGCGCGATCAGCTGCCTAAACGCTATGCAAGGAGCCATGTTGTCACTGACTGGTGCAGCCAAATTTTTTTATTTGGTAAATGGATGGTCAGAGGGAAATATCTAGAAGAGCAAAAGCTACATAATTTGGGCCCAGGGAGGTCTGGGTCTCCAGGGACAGTGTCAAAATTGGTGTGATGCTAGAAAAATGCACACAAAAGCATTCTGTTTTTTATGATAATCACATGTGCCCAAGGTGTCCTCCAAAGGCACAGCATGTTACCAACATTTACAAGTCAAGTAGCCTGCAGCCTAGATACACACAGAGTAATTGGCTAAAATATATAACTGTTATACAACTCTGTAGTTATCTCAAAGAACTTCTCATATGCAAATACACACACACACACACACACACACACGTTATCAGCTCCCCAGCTTTCTTTATGATGACACAAACCGGCAGTGTTCTGAGCTGCACTGTGTAGTAGCCCCAGCTCTGCAGCAGAAGGGTCTGCATGCTTGTACTCACTGTCTCTGCAGAGTGGTGGTGCCAGATCCATCTCTCTCTCGTTCCCTGTCTCTCTGCTGGGTTGGAGCCAGTCGACAGGCCTCGCGCCAGCCGAGTGTGCGCGTTGATATTGACGCGACGGTCCCGCGGCGGCACAGGCGGAGGCGGGGGAGGCGGGGCTGGGGCGGGCACAGCGTTGGGCAAGGGGCCGCTGTTGTGGCTGGTGGCAGGTGTCTGATGCCCATGGTGGCTGTGGGCATGGTTGGGGACGGAGCTGACGCTGGGCGGCGGCGGCGGTGGGGGCGGGCAGGGCTGCCTGTCCAGCCGCAGGTCCTTGTTCTCCTGGCTGAGGCGGTCGAGCTGCACTTCGAGCTCCTCGATGCGACGCCGCTGTGTTTCCAGTAGCTTCTGCTGGCTCTCAATGATGTTGTTGAGCTCCAGCAAATACTCCACCGCCCTGTTGGGGCTCTCAGGGCTACCCTGGCCTGCATCCATGCTCGAGGGAACCTCGCAACGGCTGTTGACTGCTGAGGCTGGCGGGGCAAGGGGAGGGGTATGGGACCACCCCAATGGTGGGAGCTCTCCCCCCCACGTGATGCAAGTGGGGGGGAGAGAGAGGACTAGGTGGGGACTGTTGAAGAAGAACTGAATGGGTTCACGCTGTTTTTACTCTGCCGGTAAATTCCGGTAAAAGCAAATACTTGGAGTCAAAGGATTGGGTTCTTCTGATAATCCATGATAATTCCATTCACATAAAAGATGATGGATAAAAGTTCCTGAGTCAGCAAATTCTTAGTTTTTTACCAGTTTCACCACGTGACTGCTCAGATGAGACCTTTGTTAAGATGAAACCCATTGTCTCTCTTGAAAGCGGCAATTCGAATAGTTACGAGGAAGAGAGAGTGAGAGAGACAAAAATGACATCGATTCTTCCTTGGTCTTTCCCCTGACACTGGAACCGGAGTGTGTTCATCAGTCACTCAGAGTTATGGTATCTTTTCAAGTCCAGCAGCAGAACGGAAACACTACAAAGAGGAATATGAGTATATATTCATGAAGAGGGCCGAAAACAAACGAAGCCTCGTGTGATCCGCTGTCTCCAGCGCATCCTTTTTAATTCCGTCTTTTCAAACGTGGAGCTGAATGTCAAATGTCGCAGCAGGGACGATGCTTTCTGACCATACACCATTCATGACTCATACCGGAGAGAAGTGGTTGGGAGACATTTTCTTGCTGAGCACTTCCTCAGAGAGACCATCAAATAAGAATGGGGTGAGAAAAGGGGGAGGAAAGTTGAACCTTTACATCCACCGCAATACTAAATTGGCTGCTGGGAGATGCGCGCGTGTCTTCTCGAACAACCCTTCTCCTGTTCTCTCGCCTTTTCTCTCCCTCATGGCGTAAGATAACGTTCCTCATTCAAGCCATAAATATTGCTTATCTTTATCCGTGTCTTGAAAGCACGAAACGCTATTGACAATAATCATCTCATTTCCCACGCCCGCGCTCTATGCATTGCAACTTCTTGCAATGCCAAATTGACTACATACACGGCCACTTCTGTACAGCCTATTCCACACTCTTCCGTTTATCCTACCTGTCACCATAAATTACTCCCTTTTCACGAGCGAGCACATATTTGAGGTCCGCAGCAACGAGATCTCGCTTTACGATACTAATCTGAATAGCAAACCGGGCCCATTTTGAATGTTCCCCCGTATCTTGGCGTGTCCTAGCGTATACACCTTTATTCTCCAGTGGTTTCTTAATAGCGCCAGAGCATCTTCGCATATCCAAAGCAGCTATACTGGTCCTTGATTGCAATTGCGCGTTTCTGCTTCTGCGATAATGACAAGACACATCTACATTTCCACACACGATGAAATGCTCTTCCCTTCGTTTTCCATCTCGACGTGAGTCTGTTCTCTTAGCTTCTCGCTTCCTCGGTATTTTGCGGTAAAAGCCTATGGGAAATTATTATTGATCCAGCCTTTCCATGCGTTCTGGAGCCGCAGTTTCTCGTCACGCACTGCCCTCTTGAATAGAGAAAACCAACAGGGAGAAATCCATCCCTTGTCGGTTTCAGTATCTTCTGTCACTTGGGTTTTATGTTGCTTTGTGTTTAATCAGTGGTGGTGGAGTGCAAAGGTGTCCCCGGTGCACTGATCCGGTTCAACATTACTGCTTCAAGTGATACGAGTGAAACAGGCGTCCTAAAGGGAGAGTCTCCGTTTTCCATCCAACGCCTCACCATCGCAAAAACATACAATCAACTAACACCATCCTCGTAACACTGCTGTCAATACAGATTTCTCAAAATGTTCAATGTTCAATTCAGACAGCTGTGGCACGTACTTACGCTCTAACCAACTTACAATAACGCCTGTCTTTCCATATACGAACTGATCACTAATTGGCAAGCTGAAGGTAGCGCGCGTCGCTTCTTATCCGTACCCACAAAACCTTAGAACGTAGTAGCCTGAATATGAAATCCGATTCAATTCACCCGCATTTTACCCGAACCAGTGAACAATCAGCGAATCCATGCTAGTTTTGGTCCATATGCAGAGGACAGTCGTTCATTAGTTTGGTTAATTCCCCGCGGTGTGCTGTTGTCTGTAATGCACCTGCCGCCCCTCTCAGCAATTCTCTTTTACTGCAGTGTCCACTATCCACATGCGCCAAAGCTGTTCTGCCTACCTTCTCTCTCCCTCAGTGCCTATCCCCATGTAAAGCGTGTGGAGGCGTGCGGGTTAAATTCAAGTGTGACTCAGAGAAAATGAATTTTGTTCCCTTTCAGCTGAAGTTCTGACGTTTGTCCGGGCATGTAACGATAGCGGAACATATTCTGGAAACTGGGCACTCTGTGGCGGCCATCTTGGATCCAAAAGACAATCTGACTCGCCGGTTGTATCTCTCCTTGCACAAAGCCGCAATGAGCAGGTTCTCTCTCCCTCCCCCCCCCCCTCTCTCTCTCTCTCCCTGTCCACTCAAGATGCAAGGTGCATGTTGCATCAACTGCAGAAAGGCAGCTTTTTGAAATAGAGCATTGTAGTCTTCAGCTTTATGCAGAACCTAAACTCAATGTATGTGACGTCTTGTGACTTCAACAACTACAAATATATACTGTGCTTTATTTCTTATAAGTTATCTGGTTGCAGTCTTCTTCTGCTATACCTGTTAAGAATTGCCTTTGTTGCTCAGAACACACTTTCTTCAGTTCCCACGCCATAGTTCAAATTTCTCTTTGCCTCCTACACACACTCTCTCTTTCTTTCTCTCACTCTCTCATTTAGTGTGTAGCTCACTGCCTTGACTACAGCTGGTTTGCGAGAACATGTAGGATGTAGGGCTGGGCACAATATCAAAAGATCTGTAGAGAAAACACAGCTGAACTGCATCTTCAACAGTAGCTGTAGCACTGTAGTCACTGATTGTTAAACAAAACAGACTTGAAATATACAGGAGTAAATCATGGTTTTCTGTGTGCTGTACTGGGTTGTAATGAGTTTTAGCTCTGGGAATCTTCTAGGCCAGATATATTCAACTCACACTCCCCAGGGTTCAATTCTTACAAATTTTCTACCCTGCCTTTATCTAGGAGTCAGGTACGATGACAATGTAGCCAACCAGTTGCACTAATCATTTAATCAACTACAAAGAATGACAAAATCCTGGACCAGATTTCCATTTGAGGTCCAGATTTGAATACCACTGTAGTGGGATCTCTGAAAATGAACGTTTAGGTCCTTTGTAATGTTTTATGATGGAATCTGTCACTATATGTAAGGGTCTGCTTAAATGTTCTGGTGTTTAACTTCATTGTACATACCACTTCTTTTCATTTAATTGTTGATACAGCTAAGGGAAGTTTTGATTATAGCGTGACAGTGATATAATTCAGGCTGTGAAGTAGGCATGCATCTTCACACTGTTCTGCTTATGCAGTTTATTAGAACATAAAACTCTCTCCAGCTCCCATCATGTGCCACACGACAAATGCATGTGTGCATGTCCAAGTGGAAGACAAATCGTGCATTCCTCACCCTTACACTGACATCCGCTCTATGCTTATGTGAGAGTGTGAATTTGGTGGAAAAGACACAGAACAGGAAGGTTGGAGAGGCAGAGATGAGGAGAGCAATACACCTCTCATTCTCCCACATAACATAATTATTCAGCAAGAACAACATTCTTGTCAATGCATTTTAATGTATTATTCAGTGCTTACTCATCCATCTAACAGGGAGTAACTAACATCCATCCATCCATCCATCTATCCATCCATCCTTTCCTTTATGTTCCTTTCATTCTTTTCCCATGATTCTCCTCTCCTTCTTCAGAAGGCGGGAACTGACATCCAGAGCAACTTCTCCTGAATTGTAACACCCTTCAATCATGGTGTGAAATCTTAAAAGTGACTTTAGTTCCTTTCTGTCTCCCAGAAAGCATAAAGAGAACCCATGATAAAGAAAACTAATTTGTACCTGTTATTGACCACCCATTCAAACTGATTTTAGCACTGTATATACCACAGAGCAAGTAAATCACCTGCTTAATAAATTCTTAATTTAGTGCTCTATACCCCCCAAGAGCCCCATAAAGGTAGAGTGCTATGAGCTTGGTTCAACTTAAATATACACTGGATGTAGGCAGAAAACTCAATGCAATTTTTATTCTTGGACTCTACCCCACACATCCATGTTGTGAGGGGATTCGGAAGGACGTAAAAATAATACTGATGGCAGCGTGGTGGCCCAGATGATTGCGGCTTTCCTCGTCTCGTCTGGAGCAGAGCTGCCGGGGCCGTGAATTAAAAGGTCAACATGACATTTCCCTCCTGCTTGACTCCCGCTGCTTATCTGGTCTCAGTACAGGGGGAAGAACGAATGCACCTAAATGACATGATTAAAGAAAGAAATAAAATAGACGGAAGAGTCTACGAACATGAGGTCACCGAAGACACCAAAGATGTGAAAGTTAAGGTCGCAATATATTGGCGACTTATTAAGGAAGGACTATTTTACTGCTGGGCTGTTAGACGTGGTTTTAATGCCACCTATAATTAGTTATAGGCAGTAGGGTTTTTCTTTTAGACCACCAGTCTATAGGTCTCTAAAGATCTTAACCATCACTGTTGTAGGCAGCATGTCCTATTTTCATGTGACCAGGGTGTGTAAGTGGAACAAGGGGATAAATAGACCTCAAAACTACTCGTTCCTAAGTATTCTCCAAAAAGTTGGCCTGAGACGTTCGGGCCACCAGAAGAGAAGGAAAACTAGTGCAGCAGCACTCTGGCATGTCCACCCCCTCATCTCAGAGTTAGCATAGCGGAGCGCGTACAGTGTAATTAGTGTGCGCAATTAGAAGGAGAGAGAGAGACAGAGAGAGATAGAGAGAGAGAGAGAGAGAGAGAGAGAGAGAGAGAGAGAGAGAGAGAGAGATAGAGATTCAGTAGTCTTCCCCAGAGGAGTTCATAGACGCAGCTGACAAAGTGCAGCTTTGGTGTGATCATCATTGTTACAAATGTGTTTTGATGTATGCTAATAGCCATGCTTGGATATGTGATACAGGAGAGGGCGTTGGATCTGAGCTCCTGTGTGTGGAGAGGCATCATAAAGTGTGCAGAGAGACAATGCAGTCGAGTTAAGTAGATTTCATAACACAACACGTTATATCTTGTGCTGGGTTATGATTGTGGGTCAGACGTGAGCTTGTTAAAAACACCCCTGGCCTTGTACACCTCATTGATCAAGCTGAGGTCAATCAATGAGTGTGTGTGTATGTGTTTGGGGGGAGGGTGCTGGTGTTAGGCTTAGGTCTATGGGAAAGAATCTTTGTAGAAAGTAGAATCTGATGCTTCTCTGCAGTAACATGGCTGATGTGTGGGTGGGAGGTTGTATATTGCCTGTGTAGGAGTTAAACATCTCCCAAGCTGTTCATCTGTGTGTGAGCGTGTGTGTGCGAGAGTGAGTGAAAGAGACACTACAAAATTAAACAGATTCCGCCTCTGAATTAAATTACAGAGGCTTGAAATTCAGAATGCATTGTATCATTGTAAAATGCTTTTCTCTGTGTTTTATTTCCAACAGACATTTTCTAATTTAAGTAATTTTCTAATTTTAAATGCCTGAAAATCACCCAATTGGCTGCAGTAAAAATACATAGTAAACAGAATGTATATGAAATGTGTAAATATAAAGGCATGGACTTCAGCACCTGAAGAACAGCTTAACACAACCTTACAGGGACAGAATGAGGCAGTGAGATGTTACACTCTGATTATTCTTTGAGCAAACATTTTACAATTAGGCTACCCACTGGTAAATCAAATGGACTATAATAGCATGCTTCTGTAATGAAGGCGTCTCTAATAAAAAAAAGTACTTTTAACATACATAACAGGAGAAATAAGTGATGGGGAGTGATCAATCTGAATCGGTTTAATCACTTTATTTCAGTAACTGCATGTCATTATTCCATTGTTCATAATTCAAAACTCCCTGTTGATGCATTCAAAAACAATACAATAATCTTCATACATATCAAGGGCAATAATTAAAAACTGTACATCTGTGTTATTAAGTGTCGTGTGGTCTGCTATGTACACACCCTCAGGCGTAGTCAGTGCTCCCACTGCAAAGATGCAGCTTTAGAACAATGGCTACTTTTTCGGCTTCAAGTCTGGAGGAGAGAATCCGAGACCTGGTTCAAAAAAAATTAAATAAATAAAAACAAAACTGCCTACTTCCTCTTCCTGTCTACCTGAATCAGGAGAAAGAAAATGAAGGAGAGGGCAGTGGTTATATAGGAAGCTGCGACGCTATGTATTCTGAGCGGACAGAGTTATGTACATCTCTGGTTAGGATTACAGTTATGACTAGGGTGGCGGGTGTGTCAGAGTAAGTGTTTTAGCGAGAGATGTCGACCAGTACTTTTCCAGTGTACGCTGAATTCTCCGTCATTTTGTGAGGACAAACTTCGGGCTGGGAGCAGGGTGCTAAATCAAGCATGCAAGCATGTTAGCAGTCATGCTAAAAGTGTCTGCTTCCAGCCAGGGGCCTCATACATCTCTGGGATACAGTTTTTTTTAAATTTCAAGAGCTCACTTGTGAAGAGAGGCTCACAAGGCCTTGGTCACATGGCCTTGGTCACATGACCTGGGTCACATGGCCTTGGTCACATGGCCTTGGCCGCGCTACTTCCTTGGTGCCCCCTCCTTCAGTCGTCTTTCTCTTAGCTGTCCAGCCGTTCTAGTTAGCCATTTGTCATTACACACGCAAAGTAGTCTCTTTAATACAGCCTAGCTTGGATTTAAAGCAGATTCTTTCAAATGTCTTGGCACTGTTGCATTCTCTCTTTTTTAAATGTAGAAATGTGCCCTTTGTTCTGTACAATGGCTGACTCCTTGCAAGGCTAATAAATTCAAGTTGAAATTCAAAGCCGAACCTTTGACTTTCGTGTTTTGTTAGTTCAAGAGCTGTGACTTACAAAACTTACAAGAACAAAGGCCTTTCCTTATTCCTTACTGCAAAGGGAAAGAAGATGACATCATTAATTAGCATTTCAATAGCGCAGTTGCACTGCTAGTAGGCTGACCTCATAAGTTACAGTATCAAAACATTGCATCTTATATTAATACACTGATTGGCTCATATTATGGCTCCTTCTTAGAAGACTACCTGTCAGTAGTTTAAATGACTACTAATGAATATAAATCAATAGAGTAACAACAACTTGTCTAAAGTGTTTAGTGGGCATGCTATTTAAAATGTCTTTTTTGACTGCATACTGATACATTGGCACCGTGGGTCTGCCTTGGTTTCTTCAGGAATCGGCTATGCTTTAAAGCGAAGAAGGGGGATAAACGGAGGACTGCTAGCCTTCTCACTTGTGGCCTACTAATTGTTCCAAAAAGCAGTAGGGGGCGCTCATGCTACCAATATATTTTGTCTTTTCAAAAGGTTAAAGGACCATTAAGAAGCATTGCACATTTCGCATCTCATTAGAACATTATGGTCCCTGTTGAAGGAACGGGAAATAGGGTGGGGACTTAATAAATGTTTGTCCATTTCTCTGAGGTAACACTCTCTGACCATTAGAGTACATGCAACTTCGAAATGTTTCGCTTCTGAATCAAATTTTTGTACATTGCGTTGTTTTTGACGCCAGGTGGCACTACAAGCTGGTTTTATGTGCCATTGTATTATAGTAAAGGACGGCTAAGAGACGGCGTTGTGGTTCATACCTTGAAGGATATAATTTTCTGTGCTACATATAGTATTTCTGATATGTTGGTGGCTGATACTTCAGGACATAACTAACACGTTCTGGAATAAAGTCTATATATTTTCTGGGATTTTTCTTTATGTACAATACTCTTGCTTTACATGAAAGATCTGCTACAGTGAAAGCACAGCTACAGTACTGCCTGTCTGAAAGAAAAAAAAAATCTAACCAAACATTTACATTGCCCATTCCAGTTCTATACAAATACATTTCGCCCTTTTAGTAATCAAAACACAAAGTCAACATTTATACGCAGGCTGGTTGAGGTCTCTATCAGGACAGTGTTGGCTCTTCAAACTTTAGTCGACGTTCTACACGACTGTTATATCCCATAATACATTTTAGTACACCTTTATAACTCGTACACTGACAAGTGCTAGTTGCAACATGCTATAGCACTACCTGCACATGCACTTATCAACGAGTTATAGATAGCTTACAAATGCATTATGAAGTACTTTCTGGTCTTCTCCTCACGAAGTTGCCGCATTATATACCGTTTCAGATACTGTTCTGTTGTGAACTGCTTGGGTAAGCTACACCGTGTCTACGAAAACAGAAAGGGAAAGAGATGGCCTCTTATTGCTTAGACAGTCAGAGGTAAGGAGGAAGATGCATAAGCTGGTGTTGCAGTACGTCTGATACTGAAGGACCTCATAAAGTCTTTTCTTTTCGCTGCACGCCAAGTTACGTTCCAGCAACCCGCCTGCGTTTTTAACAGTACACAATAGCGCCAATCTAGGCCTCAGTAGAAAAACGCCACCAGAATTTTGACCGGTAAGTCTTACAAAATGCATAGAAGACCAGTATCAAAATGCCCTTTTGTTGTATCTCCTGAAATGAGGAATCCACACGAAGGGAGAGACTGCGTGGCAGGTGTGGTAATAGCGATCTGGTGCGGATTGGAGGGCGGGAGGGCGGTGCGGTCTTATTGGCCTTCGATTTATTTTGATTTTCAGTATCTAGGTCTGCGAGATGTGCGTTTTTTAGAATACGCGGGCAACCTGGAATGGGTCTGAAATGTCGGCAGCGAACTCAAACCATAAGCATGAGATGGGAAACCAAAACTCTAGGGTCCTGATTTCGCATAGACGTCTCGAGAGAAGTCTAGTGTTTCACATAAAGGAATATCGCATGAGGCACTTGTAATGACTGACTCGCTAACCGTTTGCAGAATGTGTGCAGTGTGTCCTCCATCTCATATACTCGCAAAAGATTTATAGTTCAAGAGGCATAAGAATGCTGCATTGCACACTCTCTACTACTTTGCTACGTTATTTATACCTTTCTTGGTTTATTTATTTCGTTTTATTTTATTTGGTAAACACCGGCTAAAGAAGCTGAAGGCACCTGGAGAAGTCTGAGATGGCTCGCTAGCCTCGTAATAAAAGTTTTTTTTCCAACTTCCTTTCCCCAGCACGGACAGCTAGACCAACACACACAACAGGGGAGAGGACTAGAGTTCGGTCACACAAAGCAAGCAGCTAGTCAAAATCTTAAATAAGTCTTCCTCTTTTCTCGTTATAGGATCTCAATGCATTCATAAGAAAATACATGAAAAAAAACATGAAAATAAAAATGTCAGAATGATCGGAGAAAATTAATTCAATACATGCTATGGACGGCACAATGAACACGTAACGTACACATACACGAGCTTGCCTTGCCCGATCAAAACCATTCCTTCACGGCAGCATGCGCGCTCATTCCTCTAGTGGCCTCTAGGTGGCAATAAGACAACAAGTTGGTTTGCCTTGACCAGAGACATGCGCAGTGGTGGAATCTAGTGACTTCCTTTGCATATACTTCAGATGGCTTGACAATGCGAACACTACGACACGGATTGTGGGCTTGTAAAGAAGGAGGAGGGCCACTGGGATGGCGGTAGTGTAGTGAAAGTCACTGAATGGCGTGCTCGCATGTGTTCATGTGAATAAGCGTGCGAGAGAGAGAGAGAGAGAGAGAGTGTCCGGGGTCGCACTTATTAGAACCACAGCCCTCCTTCGCGCCGGCTTAGCCTGTTTCCTTCTAAGACCTGAGAGAGTTTGTGGGGGCTGGGGACGAGCCAGGGGCCCGGGGTGGTGGAGGGCTCCGGGTACCAGTGGGCCTCGGCAAACGAGATGCTAGCCGCTGACACGCTGACCTCTGAGAAGCTGAGTGCCGAGTCTACGTCGGACAGGTCGTCGCTGCCACAGTTGTCATTGTCCAGGGGCATGAGGAAGGTGAAGGGCAACTTCTGCGTGACCTCCACGACCTCTCCTGCAACCTCGGGCCCAGCGACGTTGCCACTCTCTCGCCTTCCCTGCTTTCTGCTCATCCGCTTCTCGCTTCCTGTTCCTCGCCGGCCTGACTCCACCCCCTCCCCTTCCTGGTGCAGAGAAGGCACGCTCTTTCTCCTCTCCCTCTCTCCTCTCTTTGGAGTCCCACTGTGTGTGCCACTCCTACGGTCTCCTAAACTCCTGCTCTTCTCTCTCCCTCTCTGCATCTCCCTCTCCTTCCTCTCTCTCCGCTGCACGCGCTCCTCCTCTCCATCACGTCCCCTTGGCACCTTGGTGGTCAAACTCTCCCTCTCTCTGGTTGACCTCTCCCCCTCTCTCTCCTTTTCCCTCTCTCTAGTTGATCTCTCCCTCTCTCTCTCCCGCCCTCTCTCCTTCTCCCTCCCTCTGGTTGACCTCTCCTTCTCCTTCTCCCTCTCCCTCCCCACTTGGGAGGTTAGAGCGCCACTGGCTAGATCTCCCATGCCCCGCTCACTACCAGGAGTGCCTCTCCTCTCCTCCTCCGCCCCACCTCGGCTGCTCCTCCGCCCAGCGCCTCCTCCTCCTCCTCCTCCTTTCCTTCGGCCCTCTCTCCTCTCCACCCCTCCGTCAGCCCCCTTCTCGCCACTCCTCGGCAGGGAGAAAGCCACTGCAGCCACGCCGGGCTCCTCGGAGCAGAGGGAGGAGGGAGAGGCCCCTCCACCTTCATGGCCTGATAGGAGCAGAGGAGGAGAGAAAGAGGGAGAGCGAATGAGATGGGTGCGGTTTTAGAAGAAAGAATGTTGTCCGACAGCATAAAACCTTCTGCCAATGTCGTTAAACTGATCCAGTTGAAGGGAATTCAGATTGGAATAAAGGTGAAATGGGAAGGCGCATGAGTGAAAGGACACGGTGACAGGGTTACTTTCACCGGGCTTCTCTGGCATTTCAGCTCAGATGCTGGGATGGAGAATGGAGCCATTCAGGTGTGAAGAACAATAGCTGCGTACCTAACTGCTTCCACATGAGACCTGCATCATAATCAGGAGAGCTTAATCACTACTTTACATCAGAGGTGGTCAACTTAAGGACCAATGCCACTCGTACCCACCCAATGCAGCTCATCACCCAAACTATCAGGTCCTTGAACTTGTATTGAGTGTGTTGAGGCATGAGAGATGTGAAACTCTCCCTGGATCAGAGCTGTACCAATGCAAAGATGATGATAACAGTGTGACACCAATTAATTTGTATAGATTTGAAGCATACGGGAAACTTAACTGCCTGTGTCCTTCAACGCGGTACGTGTTCTCCCCGGCTTCAATAGGTGACATTAGAATATGACATGAACCAGATGAAGGTCAAAGGGCAACCCCAGTGGCGGCACATGATGACGGGCGGGAGGGGGAGGGGGTGGAACTAAAGGAGTGGGAAATGGCAGGCGTGAATGCAAAGAACCCGGAAAGAAAGGATGGAAGGAAAGAGGGATCCGGCTACCAACCGCGCGCTCTCCGTCCGCGCGCTCTCCGTCCGCGCGCTGTCCGTCCGCGCGCTGTCCGTCCGTGTGCTCTCCGTCCGGCCTATGACATAGAAGCAAGGCTCGCCCTGCTTGGAGTTGGTCATGCACAGAGACAAGCTGGAAAGCTCCACTTAAGAGACAGAGAAAGAAAGCGGGAGAGCGAGAGAAAGAGGGAGGGGGAAAAAGAAACAGCGAGGAAAAGGAAAGGAAAAGAAAATAAAGCCAAAGCAGAGTTAGGAGCAGGTGGCACAGAAAGTCGATCGGCGCAGTGGAAGTGAGCGGAGGTTCGCTGACAGGTAAGAGGCCCCCGAAGGCCGAAGCTACTCAGCCGCCCGCGGGTAACGGCAGCCGGACGCACGCCGCGTGTCCCTCTCCGCTCACCGTAGTCCGGCACGTATCCGTTGCCTTTCTTGAGGATGAGGTGGATGCGGTGGCCGCCCTTGCGGATCTGCTCCACGGCCTGGCTGTGGGTCATGCCCGCCGTGCTGTCGCCGTTGATCTCCACCAGCTGATCGCTCACCTGAGCACAAACCCCCACACGCACGCGAGCGCGCGTTCGTTATGCCGACCCAAGGCAGGCCAAGACTCCACAAAGAGACACCGAAGTCTGGACACTATTGGGGAAGTGCTCAGATTAAAACGGAAGTGCATGTCCAGAGGTGTGGCAAGGTCAGAAGGTATGGACATGTGCTTATGGGCTTTCTGAGTGTACCGACCTGGATTTTCTGGCTCCGAGACGCGGGCCCTCCCTCCATTAGCCCGAGCACATAGAGACCCATGTTGTATTCACTACCCCCTCTCAGGCTAAAGCCAAAACCAGTGGGGCCTCTCTCCAGATCCACACTGTAATACCGCGGGTCCTTCTGAGAGACAGAGGCAGAGAGAGAGAGTGAGTGAGTGCAAAAGACTGAGGTTAGACTAATCTGAAGTAATAAAAATAAATAAAATATGCTTGTACGTTCCACGACCCCTATAAAATGTCTCAAACACCATAAAGTAATGCCATAAACAGTATACCAACATTATATAATTATATAACTATTATATAAATATAAATATAAATAATGTTTGTATTATATAAACATTAGTATTTGTCTTAACTTACTTTTTGTGTGGATCTGTGCCCTTTTCTTAATCTGGTCTCTGGATCAAAGTCTGTGTACTCGGACAAGTTGGCAGAGTCTAAGAGAGAGGCAGACAGACGAGAAAAGACATCAACAAATTACATCTTTTGAGTGTCTCCCCCTTTAGGAGACACTTCTACACTGTTATAACACATATGTTATAACATACTGTTAGAGCTCAAAATAAGTAACTTTACAATTCAGGTAAATTTATAACTAGACTTGCACATAACAAACTGTAATCTGATTATGTAATTGGTTGTAAAATAAACAAAAAGTGGCATTTTAAATGTAAAAAAGGGAGGGGGGGTATCAGGCGTACTGTTGCCGGTGCGTGGCAGGATGGTGAGCCGGAGCGTGTTGCCCGCGCGCCGCAGGATCTGCGCCAGGTCCCGGTGGGGCAGCGCCACCACAGGTCGGCCCTCCACCGCCTCCAGCTGGTCGCCGTTCTGGATCTGGCCGCTGCGAGCCGCCGGACCCCCCCGCCGCACCGTCACAAAGGTGTGGGAGAACAGCGAGGAGGCTGAGGGGGAGAACGACAGGGAGCAGAGGATGGGAACCCAGATTAACACCACTCAGAACCAGCGTGAACACGGGCCAAATGGCTAAAAGTCCCATTTGAGAGTATTCCACCTTTACGGGAGTGAGGATTTCATGTCTGTGGGTGACATACTGTACGTTTCTAAATCCGTACACCTTTCTCTAGGATTAATAACAAATGAAACGCAACCGTACACACATTTACTGTCTCTATTCCTAAACGTCGCACGACTAAAGCTCCAGTCCTCACCAGACATGCAGTCAGTTTCAAAGAACAACTATTGCCTTCTTGTTCTTCCCTTCGCTGCTATGAGGACAGGACACGCATACATAATCGGGGGGATATATTAGGCAAGTGCGGTCCAAAATAGTACCCGCAGCCCCAAACAGGACAGGAGCGAAGACGGCGCCGCGCAAGATTGATGCACGCCTTAATAATTGAACACGGCTTGTGTGTCGGACGCAACTCTGGCGTGAGGGGCGGGTTCACAGCGGCCAGATCGTGAATGGTGCATCCTGCGTGAGATTGCACACGCGTTCCTCACACTCAGCCTCAGATCGCCACGAGCCTGGCGTGTGCGTGTGTGTTAGTGTGTGTGTGAATATATATATATATATATATATATATATATATATATATATATATATATATATATATATGTTTGTGTGTTTTGTTTTTTACGGTCCTGTATTCAATGCTCTGCCTCGGTTATGAAGAGCGGGCGTGAGCCGGATTTTTAGCGTGCTCTCTAGGGGAAGCACGTGAGACGTGTCATGGTGTAACACAATGTTTCAGGCGGGTGGTTTCAGACTGAGGCAGGAGTCGATCACTTTTCCCTCTCCTGTTTCAGTCAACCGAGCAGCGAGACGCTGGTTGAAAGAGGACGCGGTGTGAACTAAATGACACAAAGAAGGACTCTCGGATACACACAACAAGCATGCACAGGCCCCAATTTCTCAAATGCAACATCAACACCTGATCTGTAAAGAAAACAAAAACATTAAGCACATGAAATAACACAGAAATCCTCCATGGAAACGGGAGATGATCTGTCTGCCTCTCAGCCGACCGGATGACCCTTTGGAGTTTAAGAGAGTGTTTGCCACACTCCACACATGAATGCACATTGCACGCGCACGCACACACATACACACACACACACACAAAAAGCTTTTTGCACACACACAAACACACACACACACACACACACACACACAGCCTTTTGCACATCCTCTTCAGTTTCATTCAGAAAGCCACGCTGATGCTTTCAATGTGCCATCTTGTGTTTTCATAATTAGCCCAGCGCACATGTGCCTACGTTTCTGTTATTTTGTCCAGAGATGTCTATTTATACGGACAGTACAAATATCCTCCCACCATATAAAGGTGCATTTTTGTGTGGATTTCTATACACAGTGAGTATATACAGAATATAATAATTAGTACACTCCATCATTATTCTGTACTGTCAGTGCTATGCACGTGTGAGTCAAGAGGGCCACTCTCTAGCAGTGACAATTCCACAGGTTTACAACACATCTGCACACAGACATACTGTATATCCACACTTAAAACAGATGCAACAGGGGAAATCTAAGTCAGACTGAATATCCAGGTCAATAAATGAGCAGAGAATCACTGCACAAAACATCTGCATTCACATAAGAAGAGCCAGTTTAAACTAAGAGAAGAAATACCAGAGAACAGGATTAATAAACAAACTCTGGGTAACTACATGCCCTTCATCAGGCCGTCTTCCCCCGTATGTTCTCATCGTGGTGTCCTCTCTCCTTTCTGGTCTCTCTTCCTCTGCACATTTGGTCTCATCGTGATCTCCCCTATTTGTTCTCATCGTGGTCTCCTTCTGTCTCCTTTCTGGTCTGTCTCCCTCTGCTCGTTTCTAAGAACGGTCTAGTAGTGACACCAGTCAGCCGTGTGGTGTAATCACTCACACACTGGAGAGGTGACACAGGCTTTGCACACGTTCCTGACACTCACAAACTGCTGCAAAGCTGGAGATAGTGGAAAACTTTCCCTTTTGCACTGACCATCACACCTCAACACATCCACGTCTCTGTGGCGTCCGCCTCCTCCCCCATGCACCCTTCCCCAACGGGCCTGATGACCTCAGAATGCTGCAGGACCTACACTCATGTGCGCAGGACATGGACCGCCAGTGCCCCGCGTTCCCGCCATGAAGGGTAAGGTGCCACTGCTGGTTCAATACACAGATTTATAGGCCGATACGTCCTGAAGCTAAGCACAATTCCGACACGTATCAGTTACATTTGCATGTGGAAGCCTGATCATATGTAATGACTTCGATTCCAACTGGATTGTTTGGTTTAATTATTTATTTAACAAATCCATTCACTTAGCGCCACATTCGTTTCCATTTTCGCTGGACAGTAAAATGGGAGCGATCAAATGATCCAGTAAATATAAAGTTTGACAAGTTGGTAATCAAGACTCAAGGAATCCAGCCTTACCGGCACGGGTCCTATTTGGGTGCCATAACCAGCTGAGCGGTGAAAGTTTGGGTGGCGCGCCGAGTTACCTACACGCTCTACACGCTCTAACACGGGCGCATGCTAACACATGTTCTCCAGTGGCAATGTGGAGTCAATAAAGAGTCTGAACGGAGAGGGAGAGGGGAACAGAGAGAGAGAGACGCTTCGTACTTTAAACATTCATAACAAACACAGCTCGTCTTCCATGAGCATCCAATCGTTACCTCACTCACAATCGGATTATTTGAAACAACCGATAGCAATTAAGGACAAAATTCATAAAGCATGCTTCCATTTTAACGTTCACAGGCATTGACGGGACGATAACAGCGTTTTCTCATTCATAAATGTGAATAATAATAAGTGTATTATAACATTTGTGTAATATATACTGCTACAGCATTTGGTCCTCATTTGCATGACATCCATAACAGAACACAGCTCCGCAAACTACCACCTGAACAAGTGCATGTCTCGATCTTTTCTCCAAGAATGTTTGGTCACACATGCAAATCATCAACAGAATTCTGTATAAGCAGCAATTAGCTAATCGATTAATATAGTGGCGTATTTTGGTCTGCGAACTTTGCAGATGCTAAAGTTTGAAGTACAAGAAGATAAAGGTGACTTGCTTGAGCAGGATCCAAAATTCCAAGAATTTATGGCATAAGAAAGGCAAATGTGGGTGTAACAGAGGAAGAAACACTAAACAGATACAGACTGAGGAGAGGTACGATTTTGCTGCACTGTCATGATTTAGAATAATGAAGTAATCAACTCGGCGCACCCAAGCAGTTTCCATTTTAGTGAAAGCAGAGCCGGCCCGAGGCAGCAGCTTTGGGTCCCCAAGCCACCAGGGGGCCCCCAAGAGCACCAAGATGATGAAGCATTTGGTGCTGAGGTGCTGGTATGGAGGGCCCTAAATGAAATTCTGCTTAGAAATGAAAGGCAGGCCCTGAGTTAAAGTTACAAATCTGTTACCGTTTCCTGCAACTGGGCGTTTTGAGTTTTCGGTTCTCGTGATTGGGGTTGTCAGCCATCTGTGGATTGGCGAGGGTCGGTTCTGATTGGCTTTGACCTTGGGTGCTGCTGCGCTACACGTTTTACAAGCAAAAGAGGAGCGCTTTGACTTTCAGAAGTTAGTGCTGCTCGCTTTCCGAACTCGGTCTCAGGCTGCGTGAAAAGCAAAGTGTGATGTGCTACCAGGTTCAATCGAGCAGCTCCTGCTTTTTAAAAGGATCAGATTCTTTAGTGCTTCTTTAATAGTTCTATAAAACAGACCAACTTTAGAATGCCGCTGGATCACTAACAAGGGTTGAGAAACTGCACGTGGGCTCTGAAGCGTGGGAGGTGGGCGGGAGATAATAAAAAACAAACAAACTGATAGGCTTAACCATGAGGTAAACCAATCAACGTATGTCCCACTACAGTGAGAAGATGTAAAGGCAAAACTTATTCTTACAATGTTAAAACACGGAGACACTTCGTGCGGTATGTGCCTATGGATGTGTGTGTGTGTGTGTGTGTGCATGCATGGCTCAGATGATCAGAGGTGCATGATGCTATGGAAAAGCCCGGGAAGCGTGTGTGTTCTGTCTGCTGCATTTGAAGCAGAAGAATGTCTTCATGCAGTAGATGGGGATTCCCTGCCTACAGTACAGGCCCATCTCACACAAGCACCGCCTGGTACAGAGACTGACCGAAAACCTTCACTATTCATCAATAGTAATACATTTATGATTCACATCAGGCCAAACTGCTTTGTTAAGGAGTTGGTTATTCGTTGACGCTCGCTGTGAACGTGTGAAGGGTGGACATTGTAAAGAGGATTAAGGAAAAGCTGTTACAGCGTACTTTAAAACCAAACGGAGGGGTGTCGCTTAAGTGCAGTACAATATTAAATGGGCAGATAATGGGAGTGGTATCGTGGGGACGAACGAGGGGACACAGCTGGAGACGTTAAACGCAGCTGTCCTGCCTAGAGACATGGGGGGGAGAGAGAGAGAGAGAGAGAGAGAGAGGGAAGAGGAGACAGAGAGTGGCATCAGGATTAGTCATTGCTGTCAACACTTCATGCCATGGGTTATGTTATATAATTTATCAAGCATTTTCAGTCAAACTGAAATGCGTTAGCAAAAGCCATCTGAACTGGGAATGACAACTTGTCCAGCTCATTTGTACAGTATTGCAGTTAAATAATACTTCTGTTGATAGTTTAAAATGAAAACAGCTAAAATCATGGCATCATTAATCACGCATAATTAGTTATATGGACAAGATGAGAACTTTGACTCATGCATCCCTCAGACCCTTAATATTATTACAGACTTGTGCAATTCTACACGCCCTTTCAAACACGTAGGGTGACTGTGAGGGGACTCCTGCCTCAGGTTTGAATGTTTTGTAGAGGTGTTTCGAAAAGCACACGGTGGCGAGGTGAGTTGGCGCACCCGATTCTACAACCGTCTCGAGCAAACAAAGAGACTCGTGAGTCAAACAGCCGGAGTCTGCCCGGGGTGTTCTGAGGATCTGCCATCCCTTCACACGACCCCGCATACACATCAGAGACACACACGCGCGTTCCAGTTCCAAAGCACGTCCTCCGCCGAATCCCAACAAACCCGGCTAAAATATCGATCAAAAAATAAACTCTGTCAGATGTGCAGAACAATGGGGGCGAGACTTCAAACACGCAGCGGCCGAGCTGAGGTGTTTGTCATGGCACGTCATTAGACGTCCTCGCACGGCCGGCCATTGTGCGGCACAGCTGGGACCTGGCGGGTGGGCGGGCCCTGGCGGTTGGGCGGGCCTGCTCCGGGGCGACGGCCAACCCAGGAGCGGGTTGGATTTCCACAGTACTGTGCTGCAGTGGTGCGGAGGTGGGAAGCACAGTCTCAGCTGGGTCTTATAATCTTGTAGTCACACCGTCTGAGGGTCCGATTATATGTGTGACTGTGTGTGTGTGTGCATCTATTTATGTACGTTGTATTATGCCATAGCCATGCCTTCTTTGATAGGTACACACACACACATACAATAGAGAGCATCCTGTGGGATCATCTGTTTTTCCTCAGTTCTTCCTGAGTTTGTGTGTGTGTGTGTGTAAACTCCACCTCCATTTGAATTTTTCACAATGGCAAGAAAGGATACAACGTACATAAATGCAGACACACACACACACACACACCAGGCCTGCATAATTCAAATACATAAATGAATACATAGATAAATATTACATCCATTCATCAGGAACATTTTAAAGTTCAACCTCAATAACAACAACAAAGAAACCATAGCTACATAGCCATTAAACTATATATATATATATATATATATATATATATATATATATATATATATATATATATATATATATTAAACTATATAGCTCTTAAACTATATAGGTTTTGTTTCCAAAATCTCAAAGAGATTTACACGAGACAGCATATAGCTACAACAGAGTAAATAAAATAACACCATAAAAGTATAAAATATAGGATTCAATAAATGAAATGCAAGTGAAGTAAATGCAAGTCAGGCTAAACAAGTGTATGTTTATATTGATTTTAAAAACGCATACACAGCTGCCGTGTCTGGCTGTCCTCAGGAATCTGTTCAGTGTTAATGAGGCAAACAGACAAAGCATGCTTAGAGTGACACAGCATTACACAGGGCAGCACGCCACTCCTCCTGTTACCAAACAGAAACCAAATCACTCAACCTAATCCTAACACACACACACACACACACACACACCCCCCCACACACAATTTAGACCTATACCTCTTATAGCCCCCTGGGTGTTCAGGAACAGAAAACCCTGCTGTGTGTTTAATATTTCACCAAGTATAGCTTTTCTTCCTCACAATGTGGACTCATGACATGAGGGTAAACACACACAAGGGCATGAAAAAATAAATACACCTCCCGACATCGTGCAATCACGCATCAGAGCCAGATCTGTTGAAGGCATTTTATATGGCCATAGCCCACAGCTCAAGCCCAGATACTAACTTAAATTAGAAGATACACTGGACCATCACAATACTGGAATACAGAGGACCTTCCAAGACCCCTAACAGGCAGCCGTACATAGCGAAATGCTCAGAGTTCTGAAACGTTCTCTTCACATGAGGTCATCTGCGTGAGAGCATGCATGCTTGATAACATTTCTAGATTTCCAGTTTTTGATTGGACACAAAAGAAATGTGGCTACTGTAGGGGTGGGCATTATGGGTGAAATGAAATATCACGATATTTTCAGAAGGTCTCAGATTATTATTCTTTTTATTTTATCCAGTCTTTTTGTTACGAAGCAGACCTATTTACATGTGCGACAGGAGTCTTTGCTGTGTGCTGGTTCTTTGTCATTTTTTAATGAAGCATTTAATCCATCTTTCTGATCCATCTTAAGGAAAGTGCACTGTGACAACAGTAATCACTTACTTTGGTACCACTTTTCCATACTATACATGATGACATATGAGTGTACTAGAAGAAGAAAAAAAACTATGGGTGATGGAGAAATTCTGAAAACATTTGGTTTCATGCATGCAAAAGCCAAAAAACAGGCGGTTTGTGTGTGTGTGTTTCATGTCATCTGCTGTCATTTGACATGAAACCAAAAAAATGGTTTGGTGAGCACACACCTTTAAAGTCTTTGTTTATCAGGATGACATTACTGCAGGGCAAGAAAAACAACAGCTAACAGAGGAGCACAAAGAGAAAGGGTAAACTCCCTGGGACCAGAAGACGGCTACTCTATATAAGGTAATATCCATATCAAATTAGGCCATTCATGACTGGAGCTCACCCAGAGGCAGCTGGAAATATTTTAGGTATTCCAGAGTTCAGCTTCACCAAAGCCAGATAATTAGAGCTGGGGTGAAATCAAAGGAACCTGGATCACGGTAACTACCACAGCCTGCCCCAGAACTTCCTAACAATCTCACACACACACACACACACACACACACAAACACACACCGTTTAGTCTCCCCTCACTCACGATGTGTTCCCATGCGGTCAGGTGCGTACTCCATACAAACGCGTCATGGCTGAAGACTAGTGGCAGCGCACGGCAAACGAAGACCGAAAGTTACGAAAAAAAAACTAAGCACGCCAGAAAGGCATTAAAATCAGCGTTCATGGCATATGAAGAAACATCGTAACACGTTAACAGCGTAATCGTCAAATCGCGCGTGTAAATCCGCCAAAACCACGCTGAAAATTAAACTGTCAGACACGCAGTCAGGAAAGTGACGGTGTGAGTAAATAGTTACGTTTAGAGTCCTTCACAGACTTCATGGCTGACTGCAGTCGCTCCAACATGTTTGACGAGCTGTTCAGTTTCGAGTTCAGAAGGGCTGACCGCAAATCTTTGAACCTAATACAATTCTGCGACGGGAATGCCGGAGAGCAGTTCGTCTTAGAGTAGAGAGAGGCAGTAGTGTGGACTCCTGCACCGAGAGAGTTGCACGCGCAGAAAACAGAGGGAGTGAGGGAGGGAGAGCGCGCGAGAGAGATATGGAGGGAGGGAGGTAGATGTCGAAACTATGACAGGGGGTTTGTGTATTTGTATGCGTGTTCCTGTGTATGTGTGTACGTATGGATTTTAGAACAGGAGACTTAATACGACGCTGAATCCTCTCCACAGAACCACCATGGAAAAAAAGGGGTGTGTGTATGTGTGAGACTCAACAGACATACGATAAGCAAAGTCAAATGAAAATAGAAAAAAAGCAGGGGGTTTGTGTATATGTGTGAGCAAAAACAGCTATAAGAGACAGAAAGCAAAAACGTTAGTGTGTCAACAGATGTACGTTTTATCTGGCGCGTATCATGGCAGGCAGTGACTGAACCAGATGCCATTCCAATAGGAAGCACAGGCATTCATGTTTCCTCTGATGTGATCTCCCTTGACCTCTTGAGCACTGCCTTGAATAACCTGTAGAACAGGTAGCGAGCCTTCAGACAGATGACGTCGAGCTGCATGATAAGGTAAGCAATCTCTTTATTAAAAGCACTGCAATTCACTCCCCTAACTTACACAACACTGCCTAATGCTCGTGTTCATCAGAGCGTCCCCCTGACAACAGCAAGTCCCAATCACGACCCATTAATCGTGATTAAATTGCTAATGAAGCGTTGTTTTTTCTGAGCTCATTTTTGCTCATAGCCGAGTGACTCATACGTTTTGAGAAGAATAAAAATGCCCCTTTATTTTCGTACAGTGAAGATAACAGAGTGTGAAGGAGGTGGCCATGGGGGATTACACTTCGTTAGAGTCTCCAAACTCTGCTGCCCTGAGCAACTGAACCAAATCTGGATTAGGGTGTTGTTCAGGACTTTGTCCCGCTAAGCCTGCTTCAGATTGGCAGCGGGACGAAGGCCACCTACAGGACTGCTTTCCAGTGGCCAGCCTCACTTTCTCTATACTTTAAGCCATTCTAATCTATCCAGCGAATTCCTTGTTTTTCATGTCGACAGCTGAGTTTAATTGTATTCATATATTTGTTTATTTGACTGGGACTGGGACAATACAGATTAACATAATAAAATACAGATTCATGTAATGTATATGGGATGCCTGGCTTAAGCTAATTTGCAGTGCCAGTCCCTGTTAGGCCTTTGAAAAAAGACACAGGCTGACCACAGGTGTGAAAAACGAACACCCGTGTCTGAGTTAACAAAATAGCAAACCGACAGCGCGTGCAGGAATTCGGCCTTGGCTGGGCAGAACAGTGAACAACAGGCTAAGTGGAGGACATACCAGACGCTCAGACTGCGCACATCTCCACGGAGTTGCGGCTTTTCAAAACCGGTCAAGACGGCTGTTGATTTCGGAAGCGTTCGAAGATGCAACCGTTTCAGTTTCCAGTTTTCAACCTTCCGAGCATAATGCGCAAAGATGGCATCGTTGGCCTTCTCACAGTCAGAGCATGACACTAGTTTACAGAGATCCACTTTGAATCCTTTTTTGAGTCCCACATCAGCAACTTCTGGCCCAGGAAGGAGAAACACCGCTGTGCGTTCACAACAGAAACAAGTGCAAGAAAAGCGTTGGCCTTGAAATATCCCCACCATGCAGGACATACACATTATTACAGCAATGATAGTCATCACAGCCCACACATAACCAGCTACCAACATTTTCACACCAATTTCTAAAACCAAAAACCTATATAAATATGCTCCCTTCCACTCCACCCAAAAAACCCCAAACGATTTCACACTGCCGTTGACTCCCACATACGTGCTGCCAAATTCACACGTACCCTTGCACATAAAACGAGCTGAAGAAGACATTTGCACTTGTGAAATATCGATCGAAGAGCCATGAAGCTGAACCTGGAAAGCTCAAAAGGCTCCTGCACTCACCTCCGTTCACATCCTGGGTGGCGATGACGAACCCGAAGCCCTCGCCCATCCTCCTCCTCAGCTCCACCTCCAGACTTTTGGGGGGGGCCGCAGCCCTCCCGTCCACCTGTGTTTTGGACACGGCCCCCAGGGTGGAAGCGACCGCGCGGGGCCCCTGGGCGGCCCCGTCCTCCGCCCCCATCCAATCCCTGGGTTCCATGGTCAGGGTGACGGGCACGGAGTCCAAAAAGCTGGTGCTCTGCACCAGTGGGGGGAGGTCACCGGAGGACGACTGGGGCGAGAGGGTGCTCTGGCTGGCCGTGGTGGGGCCGTCCGAGGAGGGCGAGGTCAGGTCCACGGGGCCCTGCGGCGGAGGGATGGTTTTGTTGGAGTTTGGGGAGATGGGCGAGCAGGCAGCCCCTATGGTGGGCAGGGGAGGAGAGGAGGTGAGTTTTGTACTACTGTTCATATAGTCTTAAGTATGCATGTAAGTGGAATATGTAGTATGCTTACCTCCTCTATAAACGAGCAGGACCACCTCACCCTGTCTAGTATGCTCCTGCAGTACTCTCTGCACCTGTGGACCGAAACATTTTATTCAAAGAACTAATTAGTATAGCCACTTAAGGGAGACATTTCAACCCAATATTTAGCACTGAAAAAGGCTCGCTGAGTGCAGACATGGTGAGTGGGTAGCACGGGGAGCGATGGGCAGCAGTCCTGCATGATTGTCCCCGCCCCGCTCATCTGCATGACAACCCCTCCCCTTTTTACCTGTGCGAAGCTGAGGCTCTGCACGTCTGCACCATTAATCTTGATGATGGCGTCGCCGGGCTGCAGGGAGGGGCACTGCCGCCGGTCCCACACGCGCTTGACCAGGGCGAGCTGCCCGCCCTGGCCGCCGGCCGTCACGCTGAAGCCCAGCCCCCCTCCCTCGCTCCTCCCCAGGGCCACGGGCACCAGCTCGCCCCGGCGCCCGGCCCCGGGCGCGATGGAGGCGGTGCCGGTGGGCGGGGCCAGGCCCCCGGGGGGCGGGCGACGGGGGTCGGCTGCTGGGCAACCGTTGAAGCCGCAGGGCGGGAGCTCTGTCGGGGGGGAGAGCACGAGCGAGGCCTGGGGCGCGAGGGGCCGCTGGCTGTTGGGGGCCCCGGGCGGGGCGGTGGAAGGGCCCACTTCCGGCTGCGGCAGGGGGAGGGCACCGCTGGAGAGGTCACTCTCGGAAGACTTGGAGCTCTGGTGGGCCAGTGAGGGGGGCGGGAGGGTGTTGTTGTTATAGCTACGGATGAGGGACGCTCTGGGTAAACAGGCAGGAACAGAGGAGTGAGAGATGAGAAAGGGAAGATAGAGCAAAACGATACATGCAAATAAGACAAGCACCAAATATTATAGATGTAAATGAGATGGCTGTTTTGAGTTTGCTAAAAATATCAAACTGGAAGTCCATGTAGCCTCCTCCTCATGCGTGTGTGTGCGTGTGTGTACGTGTGTGTACGTGTGTGTACGTGTGTATGCGTGTGTATGCGTGTGTGTACGTGTGTGTACGTGTGTGTATGTGTGTGTATGCGTGTGTGTGCGTGTGTATGCGTGTGTGTGTGTGTGTGTGTGTGTGTGTGTGTGTATGCGTGTGTGTGTGTGGTGTGTGTGTGCGTGTGTATGCGTGTGTATGCGTGTGTATGCGTGTGTGTGTGTGTGTGTGATGTCAGGCTGGTCTTGGGGCAGCCGTCGGGGTTGTAGAGCATGGGGTACCCCCGACGGAGCACCACGTCCACACTGTGGCCCATGGGGACGGCCTTCAGTATCTCCACCACCTCTTTATGGGACATACCCAGCACACATGTGTCGTTGATGTAAACCAGGATGTCCGCTGATGGCATGGGTGAAGAGAGAGAGGGAAAGAGAAAGAGGGAGAATAAGGGATAGAGAGAGACGAAGATTAACACTGAACAAAAACAAATGTGTAAGAGTGGTATAAATCTTTTTGATGTGCTGTTTGCAGAAGCGTCCATGAATATGTGCCTGGGCTAGTGGCTGTTTGTGTATCCAAAAAAATAAGTGATGCTGTTTGGATTTTTGTGTCTGCGCACGCACATGCACATTTGCAAAAATTCAGCACAAATGAGCAGGCAGTGGTGCATGTCAGGGACAGGGGGATCAAATCCCATCGGGATTAAGGGCAGATCAGCAGATTCAAACCACAGGACCCTCCCAATCACATCACTGTAATCCCACCTAGACTAAGAGAGGAGGGAAAGAGAGAGAGAGAGGGCGAGAGAGAAAGGAAGAGGGGAGCTAAATGGAACGCTGAAAACCAAAGAAGAGAGAGGAGCGAGTGGGAGTAGAAAAAAAGAAGGGAAAGAAGGGATGAGAGGAAAGATAAGAGGATGTGGATCTGGGAGTGTGAGCAGCTTGCTTAGGCTACAATCCACCTTTCATCCATCTGGTTCTCTGATATTTTCATCTTTTCTCCACTGCTTCCCATTCTCTTTCTTTCTGCCATGTACGGGTATGAGAGTTAAACGCAGCATGGTAAGAGGCTTTTCGCTCCCCAATTTTAGACACAAAACTCTACAGACATCTAACGCTCACTTCTTAGTGACTTACTGTGCAGCTGCATACAAAAATATCCCTGAATCCAAGCACAGAGCAGATTATCATATTATGTGTGCATTGTAACTGGTGATCACCGGAACGACCCAAATGCAGAGGTGGGTGGTGTTTCCTTTATTGTGTGGAAAACATTGATAGTTTGTAATACTGTAGAATAATGAAAAACATGTTTTCTATAACACAGACGTCAGATGAATCTAAAAAAATGAATCATTTCATGTAATTAGCATATTATTTTTTCTTATAGATTCCAACTTTCCAAAAGCATTAAATAACTATAATCAAGTCACATGGTTGTTAACACGCTTGCCTAAATGATCAAGACACAGCATTTTAGGTTCTAGTCAATTAAACGTTTCATATGCTGCCCTCTGGTGGCCAGTTCTGATTTCAAAACTTCACGTCACGGGAAAATAAACGTGGATATTTAAATCTGCTGATGGATAAAAGTAACCATGTCAGTGCCAGGGCCCTTATGTTAGTCTATGAAGCAGGTGTCTTTATAAACGGATGCCATGCCCATACTGGACAGAGCCGTAGTTGTACCTGTGATAAGCGCAGGTGGACCTCCAGGTGTGACGCTGTACACCTGCAGGAATTCTCTAGGTCTGCTGCCACCGACGATGTTAAAACCAAACCCCCGAGGCCCTTTGGACAGTCGTGTGTGTATGGAATAGCCCTTCAGGTCAGATGGCTGGTCTGTGAATGGGGGCACTGAGGAACCCAGACATACACATATGCATACACACACACACACACACACACACACACACACAGAACATCATGTCAACACAATGCGTACCTAATTCTGCATTTAAGATCAAAGTCTAGGGACTTGCAGGCTCTGCTTTGAGGTCACGGCACACACAGACGTGCTTGTTCAGTGGCACATCCACTGCTGGCTAACAGAGCCACTATTACTCCTTTTGACTGGCGCACGTGCCGAAGCGAGAGGCACGTTTCTTTAATCTTTTGTGGCAAGTCGGGGTGTAATGACTAACCGAGTGACATCTGAAAAGCACATTTCTCTGAAAGGAATGAACACACACGTCCCAGAGCACAGCGTACAAACAGCGCAAACGAGGGAGAAGACGGAGCCCGCAAACAGCTCTTAGAGAGGCCATTAATCTCTCTGTGTATATTTCGAAGGAGTGAGAAAAGAGAGAGAAAAAGAGAGAGAGAGAGAGAGAGAGAGATGGCTCTGGAAAAGCAGCCCTCCACTCACACTCGGTCTTGCTGACGACCTCTTTGCTGTGGGTCCGAGGGTCCAGCCAGCTCGTCGTCTTTGAGTTGTGACTGAAAAAGTCGGACACGTTCGGTGAGTTTTTCCTCAGAACGATGTCACATAATGAGACCATCATCATGAATGCAAAATGTAGCAATAGCACAGTTATATCCTTAACTTTGAATGTTCTCATACACACGCTTGCCTTCACGTGCGACGTTGTGCCACACACATACACGCACTTGTGACATAGTGTCACACACATACACACAGGTGTGACGTAATGTCACACACACACAACGGTGTCACATACAGTTTCCATTTCCATCGCTCTCTCTCTCTCTCCCTGACTCACTCAATGTAGTACGGTTCTCCTGAGTCACTGAATGCCATCTCCCAGTTTTCAGGCAACGCCCCACCACGGGCTCCGTTCTCCATGGGCATGCCCATGTCCCGAACCCCGCCCGAGTCCCACGTTTGATTGGGGGAGATGATATTGGTGGGCGGGACACTGCTCGCCCCTGCAGACCCCGCTAGGGAGAGGAAACAGCAATCAGAGCTTCAGAAACGACCACAAGCAAAAAAATGTAAGATCACATCAACCAGAGATGCATAAACTCGTTAACTGCTGCAGTGCTACCCAATCAGCTGATCAGTCAAACTACAAAAACATCATTTGTGTGCATAATATTAATTAATATCTTGCTACAAACCATTCTCAATCTTGTCAGCATCCACCTTGTTCCATTCTACAGATTCGGTCCATTATTTACCCAGCAGCAAATCATTTGTGTTTATGAACGCAGCATGAACGGAAATCTCAAGAACCTCCAGACATCGTCAAGGCTCTTGGTTCCTACACACGGTTCCTACACATCTAGTCCCTCATTAACAGCCCAGGGCCAGAAACTTGTCGACCGCTGCGACTGGGAAGCGTGCGGAGGAGCAGACCCACCAGGGGGCGCTACCAGACCGACACCAACGAAGCACGTCACACGCAGAATGTCCCCTTGATCTGGGATCGGTGGCAGCAGGGCGGAGCAAAGGCCCGGAGCTCGGAACGCTGGGAACCGTTCCGCTACCTGAGAGGCCGGAGTCTTCCTCGCTGTTGTCGCCCTCCTCCACGGCCTTCTCCAGGTTGCTGAGGCTCTTGCTTCGCGTGCGGAAGTTCCTCAGAAGGTTGCGGTGCTCCTGGTAGGTGATGGGCGGGCTGTCGGGCCCGATGTGCACCGGCCGCGGCGTGCCGTAGTAGTTCCCTACACGGGGAGGTGCGGTGGGAGGAGGCGCAAACAACACGTGAGTGCATAGACCTGCTGAGATTAACGTTGTTTCGTTTACAGGCCACTAGGCATCAGGGCACTTTCCTTCAAACATATTCAAGCTCATATTGAATATGAGGTTTTTTTCTTCCTACACATTAAAGACAACCACAAAAGATATCATTGGTGCAGGAACGTGTTATGAATCTATTTCTATGGTGTCAGACTCACTCGGGTTTCTCTGTTGTCAAATGAGGAAAAAAATGCTCATCTCCGTTTTACTGTCGCTGCCTCCATCCCTGACAGCACAGTACTTGGATCCTCATTTTAAAACATAATCAGTATGCTTATGAATCTATTAAAAGGAGCACGTTCGCGGCAACTCCGCGCAATCAGCCGAAAATCACAGGATAACGGCCGCGCCGTCTGAACTCCCCCACACCGACGCCACAGACAGGCACAGGAAAGTATGTTCAAGATTTAATGGATAAAAAAAAAAAAAAAAAAAAAAAAAGTGATTTCCCGTTTTTAGAAGTGGTGGCTTTAATTCCGATTTCTAGGCAAAGCCCACCAGGGACGCGGTCTGGGCCTGGGAACCGGAGAGAAGCTGGGCTGAGTGTTTCGTCTGTTTCTGGGGATATTCAACTGCGCGGAGTCATGGCCTTGTTTGCAGCGGGAAGACAGGGAATGGGAAGAGGAGGAGGAGAGAGAGAGAGAGAGAGAGAGAGAGGAAGAGTGAGTGAAAGAGAGAGAGCAGAGGTACTAAAACAAGGGTTACAGATAGAAAAACTAGATGGTTGTAAAGTTCTGAGAGTGTAGATCTTTTTCTTTGAGTTTCCTAATGTGATTGCTGCGATTACAACATCTGGCAATGCGTACACATTTATCATCAATACAATGTCCACTGGTATTGAAATGGTTGGAATTGACAATTGCTTATTTCCTATGAGCCGACGGTGCTACAGAAAACGATCAGCACGCCTTCTCTTGGTTCCTCCAGCATCAAGGTGATTACCTGTCTTCAAACTAACACAGCAGACACCTCCTGGAGTAATGAGTGAGGAGGAATAGGTGATGACAGTTCAGATCCTTCTGTGCCAGTTATTTTAGTGGCTGTGTTAATAAATGTGTATGTAGCACATCTAGGGCAGCTGCAGGCCACAGTAACACAGTTATTATCACAAACAGTCGTCTGTCTCAGTCGTGACGAGCACGTCACTGACGTTTTTGACTTTGACTGGCCTTGTTTTTAAGATTAGTGGAGGATCCTCAAAAATGGATGTGGTCTCTGCTTCATCCTGGAGGATTCTGAAATGTTATCATCCAACATGACGTTTTGTGTGTTTTAACTGTATGATAATGAGAACCAGAGGAGGAGATTGTTTATAGGTCAGTTCGTCCACTCTCTGAACAGGTAACACACGAGGCATCGACTATGACTTCCTTCGTAAAACCACAGTTATGAAAATATCACATTCCAATTCTTCTCTGGAGTAGGTCTACATTCAAATGCGCCTAAACAGCTGGGAGTAAGGGATGGGGTTCTGTACTGAAGAACTGTACTGGACATGAGAGCCAGAGTCTTTAGGTACATGGTAGCATTTAAACCAGAGCCTCATGCCAGCTTGTGCTACGTTCCACAGCTGGGTGGAACGTGGAGAAGGCAGAAAGAAAGTTCTTCAAATGTGCATGTATCATGTCATACATGTCATAATAACATGTCAGATATACTAAGGTTGCAGGTATATTGTTCAAAAATGTTACTCAACAAATCCATCAAAGAGGTTTGTGCCTAGAATATGTGTATGTGCATGATACGTCATACAGTGTCATGTGTGGTATTTACTAAGGACATGCCAGATCCTTACTGCTGCTCTGCATAGGTCTGAACACCCACTGCGAAATCACCACCAAGAGTGGCTGTGTATACCGGCTATGGAATGGAGCGACCACCAGCCACCCCCTGTACTTGGGTGACATCAAGCTGTATCCCCAAAGCGAATGAGACAATGGATTCGTAAGCAAACTGAGACTCACTAATCCACCTCACCAGGATTTACAACGAATGCTGTTTGGACCGGATAAGCGTGGTCGGATGGTTACACTGGAAAAACCCTACCGATGACTGGAAAAGGCTGGACTGAAAGACAGCACAGAGGCACTAATCATGGCAGCACAGAGGCACTAATCACGACAGCACATAGGCACTAATCACGACAGCACAGAGGCACTAATCACGGCAGCACAGAGGCACTAATCACGGCAGCACAGAGGCACTAATCACGACAGCACAGAGGCACTAATCACAACAGCACAGAGGCACTAATCACAGCAGCACAGAGGCACTAATCACGGCAGCACAGAGGCACTAATCACAACAGCACAGAGGCACTAATCACGACAGCACAGAGGCACTAATCACAACAGCACAGAGGCACTAATCACAGCAGCACAGAGGCACTAATGACGGCAGCACAGAGGCACTAATCACAACAGCACAGAGGCACTAATCACAGCAGCACAGAGGCACTAATCACAGCAGCACAGAGGTACTAATCACGACAGCACAGAGGCACTAATCACGACAGCACAGAGGCACTAATCACGGCAGCACAGAGGCACTAATCACGACAGCACAGAGGCACTAATCACGGCAGCACAGAGGCACTAATCACAGCAGCACAGAGGCACTAATCACAACAGCACAGAGGCACTAATCACGGCAGCACAGAGGCACTAATCACAGCAGCACAGAGGCACTAATCGCGACACCACGCCAGGCAGGACCCCAGATGCAGGCTGTGCAAAGACGCCCCTGAGACAATCCGGCACATAACCGCGGGGTGCAAGATGCTAGCAGGCCGAGCGTACATGGAACGCCATAGCCTTGCTACACTTCACAGCGTGTCCCAGCTATAGTTCAGTTTGCAGCTGTACTCTAGGTCTGTTATACGGCCTTGAAAAAGTTCAATTTCCCATACCCGGAACATTTTGCCTCTTTTTACTATCAGCCAACCACACGTCTCCAGCCCAAATGACATTCCTGCATCCTTGGTGTAGATCCTGGCCAGGTGGAGCACTGAGCCAAAGTCCCTTCTCTCTTGGCATACAGTTTGATGTCATCCATGTACAGAAGGTGGATGATGGTAGATCCACTTCTGAATCTGTAATCTGTACCCATACCAACTCTTATTGATGATTTAGCTGATATATTTAGATATATATATATATACATAAATAGTTTAGCACACAATGTTTCTGGAGAAACGGAACATTTCAGACAGAGGTCCTTCATCAGCTGTGCAAGCAAAGTACTTCACACACTCACACACCCTCTCTCTGTCTCTCTCTCACACACACACAGACATACACACACAGTTTGAGCAATAGCAATCCAGCATGCTGGAGTTTACTATATGCTAACACAGCACATTTCAGTGTCTTCTAACATGCTTGTACTGGAGCTGGTGGGCAGCTAACATGTTTGGAGGTCTGACGTGAAATCCTGACTCTGACGGCGCAAGCGCATGCAGATCTCACACGACACAAGTGCACACGAGCGCAAATCCTACACGCCACTTACACTCATGATCTGATCTCAGGCCTGTACACCACTGCTCAGCACAGCACTGAAAAGCATCCGACGACAGTGAAACAACAGCACAACAATGGCATAGTGCGTTGGCTCAAAAATTGCTTATTCATCAAACAGCTGCCAAAATGAGTCATGCAAATGCGGGATCATCCGTATTTATGCTGCATACGTGCTGCGTATAATGAGAAAAAAACATGAACTGTACTAATATTAATAGGGAGACCCGTATAGGTGAAGCTGGGTGTGTCCTGACCTTTGAACTTGCCGCTCTCCAGCAGAGCCCCGGACTCCTCCAGAGAGAAGAACTCCTCGATGGAGACAAAGTTGTAGTCCACCCCGGAGATCTCGCCGTCCCGTGGCTGCCTGGTGGTGCCTGGGATGTGCACACATGCAGCATCAGAAGTACTGAACCCATGTACTCGTGAACCACTGGATTATCATTACATAAAACGAGTAATTACACAACAGCAAAAAAATAACCCTCGAAACCACATCTCTGTAATGTGAGAATGAAGGTAATTAATTACTTCATTACTTAAATTACTTAATGACTTAAAACACTATTATAACCATATTGTAACTGCATAACTATATTGATTTGATTTCTAAATAAAAGCGTTTTCATTATTGTTTCCACACTGAGTGCTGTTTTTAACAGAAGAAACTGAAGAAAAAACTACGGTGCTAATTGGTAGTAATGTTTTGGCTACTATCAGTAAATTCAGCACGTCACTGACACTTATAAGGGTGCAGCATTCTGTGAAACCCAATTCAGATTATGTTTCACACCTCAGAGGTCCAGCTGTCCTGATTTAATCTGGCAAGGGATGAGATTATGAGTCTCTGGCACAGGTCTATTTCACAAATGAGAGTTTCCATGGCCAGACAGGATTTCACCTAAAAAGATTATCATACCTGACGCTTAAGCTAGAGTGGGCGGCGTTACTAAACTGGAGGTCTTGAGGACCCCGTTTCAGATGATCTAACACTGTGGTAACGGCGAGCAAATAACGTCCCGTATCACATTGCTGTTGAACAAAAGGCATGCGCAGGCAAAGCGATAAGGCGCACGTCATACCGAGTACGTCATACCGAGTACGTCATACTGAGTACGTCATACCGAGTACGTCATACTGAGTACGTCATACCGAGTACGTCATACCGAGTACGTCATACCGAGTACGTCATACTGAGTACGTCATACCGAGTACGTCATACTGAGTACGTCATACCGAGTACGTCATACCGAGTACGTCATACCGAGTACGTCATACTGAGTACGTCATACCGAGTACGTCATACGTCATAACATAAAGGCCTCCCACTTTCAGCCACAATAACCTCATTATCATCATGTTGAGCATTAAAAATACCATTATGCCTGTGCTATGGTAATCCTGTATTCTCATGTTATCTCATGCAGGAAGCATGTCGGTCCATGACAAAAGGGAAAATGACGTACTTTATGTGATGCCTGTGACATTTCTTCCGTTTCTCGCTCCGGTGGACATGCCGTATTCTCTATAGTGCATATGAAGTCCCATAATGCCCGGCTACTCCAGCTGATGGGACTGCACCAGCTTCCAAGAAACCAAGAAAGTGGTTCCCAGTACAGCCACCAGTAGCTATACCATAGTATGTGTTTTCTGAGCCTGTATGCATGAGTGTGCAGAATTGCCAGTAGGACCAAGCAAATCCATTAAGAGCTGCGTATTAATGCACAGCAAAATCAGCTAAATTAACTCCTTTAAAGCTGTATTTACACACCATGTGGGGATAAATTACGTACACCGGTGAGTTCACCGTGTATAATAGTATGCATTGACTTGCCAGAGACTCATTTAACTTTTGACTCCGCAAGAGATTTCAGGGCTGAAACTTTAAATGCTGTCCGCTTGCGGGCTTCTCGTGTGTGCAGGTGCGGAGGCGTTTGGTGCGAGGGTCGCGCTCCGCTTGCACGAGCACCCGAACACTTTACGAGGGAATGAAGGAAGTCCCCGAAATATGGAGCGTGCCCCGACACGTGTATGTGTGCGGTGTGTGTGTGTACGTGCGGGGCTCACTCACAGGGCACGGCACGCAGGTAAAGATTCTCGCGTATGACCTGCTGGAGCTGACTGTCCATGGATCCTGGCGTGAAGCACTTGCTTAAATATAAGCGCAGGTCCTTACACAGAGTGGAGCCTGAAGGGGTTACACAGTAATCAGCAAAGTGCACTGAAACGGGAAGCGCTTTGAACACACGATGTCTCTCACCTGAAAACCATTCAAAGGAGGCGTTCGGCTGCCGGGTTCAAACACAGCCAAAAAGGAATTCATTCGAGCACGGTACGTAAATGCTAGCCTTAACCACGTGGCCATGGCTAGCGAGATCGGCTGCCAGGAAAGCTAGCTCGGTCTGCCACAGTGGTGGAGGAAGATGCCTAGCGACGGGACGGGGCGCGAGCACTGCCTCAGCTACGTCTCTCGCCCGCGACGGCTCCCTCCGCCTTTGAACGGGCCCTTTCTCCTGCTCTGACTGCTCCGCCGCCCACTCGTCCGCCCTGCATAAAAGCCAATGACGCGGCAGGGAAAAGGGGAGCTCAAGGAGTTCGCCTTAGGAACGCTGCCCCTCTGACACGCTCTTTATGAGAAGTGTTTTATGGAGACCAGCGGCTTCTATGCGCGTGCGGGCAGCCAAATATCCCCGGGGGGTGGGAGTGGGGGTGGGGGTGGGGGTGTTGTCTGAGATGCTTGACCACGTGCGTTCAGCTGCCTTCCCATGCCGAAGGTGATCAATCCTGTCAGACGTGAGCAGGGAGCTTGGGGAAGGTTAAGTAATGGAGTGCACCCATCACATCCACTTAACGGCAGCCGGACGAAGGGAGGACTAACAGACGGTGACTGCTACGCTAAAGGGGCCTAACCAGCTGGGTTTGGGCTTCTCTCACGCTTTTATTCAATACTGATGTCAGCAACTTTATAGAAGCCAGTTGTGTCACTTTGATCACATTCCACTTAATGGAATCGAAATCAATAAATTGATTTCGTGGAATTTGTGAGGGAGAGTGTAAACATTTATTTCATTTGGCCTTAAAAGCAAGTATATGGTTTAAAACTAAATAGGGGAACTCAGTTAGGACAGATCATTATGCAGCATTTCTGGGTATGTCTACCTGGGCAGTCCACTATCTGCAGAGCACAATAAACAGGCTGACACACCAGATATGCAGCAGTTACCGCAAGGACACCTGATTCAGCTATCCAGAATCACAGGGAAAAAAGCCCCGAAGCTCTGCTGGCCATACCTGGCGAGACGGTTTTGATGCGGATGGGGTGGGGACACGAGTTCAGAACCCCTCTGACGTCTCCCAGGGTCATGCCCAGGACGGGCGTGCCGCCGATCTCCAGGATGATGTCACCCACTGTGGCTCCGCCCCCGGGGGCTGCCGTCACGAACGGGAACTCGCCATAGTCGGCGCCGCCCCCAATCGCCAAGCCCAGCTCCCCCGAGGCTCCTCCCAGAGGCACGAAACTCTCCTGCACTTTGGAACGCCAGTGTAGTTTCTTGACCGTGGCCTTAGACATGGTACCAGCGCTAAGAGAAGGAGAGAAAAGGGCAAGAGCAGCATGTAAACAAAGCAAATGGGTTCAAATGGGCTCAGATGTCACATGACATCAAAACAAACACAAAGTTTCTCTTGTTCTGAGCACTATAAATACACTGCACTTTCAGCACTGGGATATTGGTGACTTTCACAGATCAATACTGTACAATAGGAGCCCACAGCAATTAGAAGTAAGCCATGTCTTCACCTTTACTGAAAAGGACACTAAATCATGCAAAAGTTAAGCAAATACTAAACCAAGTGCTTTCCCAGCTGGGGCAAAAACTAGTTGGATCAACCAACCCAAAATTGTTACTCAGCGTGTTTTAATATGAAACCAGTAGAAAGTGAAATGTACTTGAATTTGCAAAATGTCTTCCATGCCACAGATCTTGCACAGGCTTTATAAAAGTGTACTTACTGGTATTTGGTTGTAGAGGCAACCTGAACTAAAATTCGGTGTATGAACCAAATTTAAAGCTAATATCTATGCTGCAAGGAGGCCATGGGGCTGCCTCTCTCTTAATCCTTTAAGTTGGCTGTTCATGGGAAGTTTACATAAGGGCAAAGCTTTTCTCATACATTTTCAGCATGTTCTACAGCAGAGACCTTGGTGTCCCTGTGGTCTTCTCCAGGCTAAACACATAATAAGAGTCCCTAAATTGAAACAAAACAAGCAAACAGATGGTCAAAACCCAGTAGGGGGTGACTGAGTCTGCAAACACAATTTCCCAGAGTCCATTAAAAATGCATGGGACCTATTTCAGATGTCAACGGTTGTTATATTGGAGCTTCAAATGTTTTCTTCATCGGGGGGGTAGCCGCTGAGCTGGTGTGGTGTTATATTTACGTACAACAGCAGATACTGCCAAGAATCACTGATAATGAGCAGCCAAGTAACATGTAGCATTTGCCTGCTTTGGGACTTGGAACACACTCACATACACACACACTCTCTTTCTCCCTCTCTCTGTCGTACAGTATGTCTCCATGATGTTCAGATCAGTCATGTGTTGACATTAGTCACATCAGGGAATGACTGAATGGAAGGTTTCCTATAAAAAAAACTGAAAACGTCTGAGCGCGTTATGTAACCACACACGCCCAAACAAACCCCCAAAACAAACAAACCCACACACACGCGCGTGCGTATCACGGCAGTGGTGTTGAAGAGTAAAAGGCAAAAGTTCAAACATTTCCTGATAAGCCCTTGCTTGGTCACCTGTACTTGGAACTAAGTGGGGGTGTGTGTGTGTATCTGTTTGTGTGCTGCATGCACGAGTGTTTGTGTGTGTTGGGGGGGTCGGTTAACCTCCAATGCAACCAAATAGTGTATTAAAACCAGGTTACCCACTCAGACATGTACAACGGTCAGCTAAACGAACCCAAAAGCAAACAGAAGTGTGCACATTTCACCCGCGATATCTAAGTACAACCGCTCCACTTGTCTGAATTCGCACCTGAGTTTAACCTAAGCCAAAGAGCAAAACGCTCAGGAAACGCTGTTCTTGGGACAGCAGTGAGCTGAGGACTTTTGGGCCAATGTCTGGCCCTGGTTTACATTTTGCTCTTAGGTGAAAGGCATTACTAAAATATAACTTCTCTTTAAATATGCATCTGGTTCTTGTCTGCCAGCTTATTCAGTGCAGTTCTGGTACACCGCTTGGGTGACAACTCTTTTAATGTTCCCACACACACGGGCGCAGGTCTGCAGAGACCAGGCTGACAACTTCCTCTTTTTGTCCCACGGGACTTGAGCAACAGAGCCTTCTAACGATTCGGCAGATAAATGTTCCACCATGTTCCAGCTTGAAGTCTGAAATCTTTCCTTAAAAGAAAGCAGTGCAGTATCTGCATATCCATCTCCCAAAGATCTAAACCCTGTCCCTAATTCACCGCATTCGAAGATTGTTTGTATCTTCATCAACAATGCCACCTTATCAATGACCCAACCAAAAACTGATCAAGCACTTTAGAAAATCACCAAACTGTCCTCACAACAAGCACGAAAACCAGTAACCCACATCAGAGGTCGTTCTGTCTTTCTATCATTCATTCTTTCATCCTCTAAACCTACTTTATCCAATTCAGGGTGGAAGGGGGGGGGGGGCGGAGCCTATCCCCACAGCAGAAGATGCAAGGCAGGAATCAAATCCATATAGGACGCCAATCAGCGCCGAGAGGACACACACACAGGCAGAACACACACACTCCAATCCATATGTGTCTTGGCCAGGCCGGGGCGTCGAACGCGGCCCGCTGGAGCTGCGACGTCTCTGCTCTGCCTGACTGCCCTCCAGCGCATCTACGTCAGCATTCGCCAATTAATTGCGATGACTACGCATGAAAGTATTTCAGATCTACCCGCGTCCGACCACACACTCTGGTTAGCTGTCCATATTCTGCCCATTATGGCATTAAAGATGCGGGTGGGGGATGTTTACTTTATGAGCTGTGGCCTAAAGACTTTTTAGAACTACAGTATGGATTTTGCGAAGTGGAGTTTCGGTGGAAGCTGTGTCAATATCATGGCACAGAAGCTCTCCTTCTCCTACCCTAGCTCTCATTAGCTCGGAACAGCGGGACCTGCCGGAGATGAAATGCAGAAGAGAGATCAATCCTGCGGGGGGCCTTCAGGTGAGACGATAGATGGCCTCCAATAGAGTCGGGTTTTAATTGAGAACCGAAAGTCTGAGAGGCACAGGACCAGAGGGAGAAGGGGGGGGGGGGTTGTGGGTGCAGGAAGGGCTCATAAAGGGGACTGGCTTCGTGGTCCTGCTGTAGGATGATGGGGAAAAAACGTCACACGATAACTTAAGGAAACGTGGTGTGGGCACCTCACAACCGCTCACGCAGTTCTAGGAGTTGTAATAAAGTTCTCCTAGGATTAACGATGGCTAATAAACACCAAAAACAGATGATCTGCGCCCTACTTTCCATTAAAAACAAATGGTGAAAAAGTGTATCCAAATGGGTCGCTTTGGAAACATGAACGCACACTTTAGCATCCTCCAGCGAGGTGCGGCGGAGAGCAGTATCCTAAGGCTACCTCTACGTCGCACCCAGAGAGATGACGCACAAAGGCCTCCGAGCGAAAGGAAAACGGGACAGGAGCCTGGACCTCTGTCCTCGGAAAGTTGCGACTGCCCTCATCAATATGACAGCGTTGCTTGAGGACATACATTATAAAAAAAAAGAAAAAGAAATAAAGAAAAAAACCCAAAAAAAGAGTCCAATCTGCAGTATCGCACTGCGTCTCGCTAGGCGTGGGAAGTGTCTCAGGTGGAACGGCTTGGCATTCTGTATTCCAAGTATTCCAATGGCCAGAGAGCCAGGGGCCGTTTTTGCCTTTTCCCACTTGCGTGGGCAGTGGAAGCCCCTCCACTGGTGAAAAACACATCAAGTCCGTTTAATGGACGTATTAGCACTCCAGGCGGGAGCTGTGGCCACCTCACAGTCGCCCGTGGCTCAGAGGACGTCAGGCATCGCTCGGCTCCGGCTCCTGTCGCTTCAGTTTCAGCGCTTGCTCTAGGTGTAGAAAGCTGCAGAGGTCCACTGGGACACAGGGTGTGAGTGGAGTGGGGTTTATGTAGTGAGCTGGGCATTTTGGTAGCACGTCTCCCCGGTTGTGTGCACATATGCTCATACATATGAATGGCCACAAGCCTGCACACAGAGGGCTGTTTGTATGATGACCCTACTGGCCCCGGCTTGCAGTCCGATTCGGTTCGGTAACCTTCGTGCTAAATGGCCTTTATGGCAGACATGGATGAAGAGAATATTTAGGAGCAGAAGGAGGAGAGGAGTGAAGAGGAGAGGAGAGGAGAGAAGAGGAGTGGAGAGCAGAGAAGAGAAGAGGAGAGGAGTGAAGTGGAGAGGAGAGAAGAAAGTTGCCCTACCTGGGGGTACAAGACGAAAGGGCTAGACAGTGAAAGACAGAAATGACAAAGATAGCAAGACGGAAAGACTGTCTGGTGTCAACATCTGAGCATGTGATTTAGTTAAGCAGAAATGAGTACTTCAGTAAGCATTGATGTCATGGTTAAGAATGAAAGAATGACAGCTCCTGAAATACTGCCTGTCCCGTTTACTGAAAAATACTCATCTCTCGCCAGCAATATCCACGGAAAGAACACTCATCGCTAAAGCCTCCGTTACAGTCAGCATAAATAGTTTTTATCTGGTATCCGGTTCTTATCTTAGCTCACTAAAATGCTACGTTGGTTCATGAATGAACAACTGTGGTGTTTTTGCTTGGTGCTGTACAGGGGAGGTGGACTCATGCCTGCAGTTAGTCAACGACCGCAATGAGGATTATTTACATGGTGAGAACGACCCCAGGGAGCTTCAGAGAGCAACGTACAGTACGCCTTAGGTCGGACGGCCATGACTCCAATTAGCTCGTCCGACTCAATTAACAGCAATAGGAAAAAGACACTAAATTTACTAAGTTGCGCTGAAACGGAGCTAACCCCCCCCCCACCCACACACACACACACACACACACACACACATGCGCACACATTTTGGAAACTGACAGGACGCGTTTTCGCCAATATCTAAGCGACTGCTACCCCATTTGAACCACAACTCCACTCACGCGGAGTCTATGAGACTGAAGGAGAGAAACTCACAGCACACACGTCTGCGTAACCTACTGCTATTGTTGTCTGATCCCTATTTTGCCCAAACATGTCATGTGTTGGACGTGTAAACACGAAAACAAGAACGCGAAGCAAATTCGTTGAGTTGCTTTCATCACACCAATGTAGAAAACATTTGTTAAACCAGAACGCTCTGCAACACTGAAAGGAAGGAGAGACAGTGGGGGGGAAGCAAGACACAGACACTGCTGGTGCTAACGCTGCAAACGCGAGTGTAATGTTGGCATCAGTGGTATAACCATGTACATAAAGGAATGTGTACCATAGCAGTGGTCGGCACGACGTGTTGTGGTGGAAATGAAGTGGACAAAGCATATGGCTAAACGATTAAACGGGCAGAATATAGGCGAAAATGCGACGCTCCGTGACATACCTTCATAATTCCAGCTCCCCCCTTCGACGTCTTGCCTTGCAGCTATAATCCCTTCGAATACCCTATCAATATTGACCGCCTATTGGAGTCGCTGGTGCCTGCGGGTTGTAGTGTATGATAGGAGGCAGCGGCTAAGGTTACACATCCATTGCACCGCACTGCTGCTGGCGAGGAGGATGGATTAACTCGAGAGAGAAGACAGCGCAGCATTACAACCGCGGACAGCCCAGCACCGTAGCCATGCCCCCGGGGGCTTTCTCGGCTAGCTAATAGAACACGGGTCAAAATTACGTTGCATTCAGCCCAGTCCCGTCTTCCCAGGCTTGGCAATAAGGAAGCGACGATAAGAGAGACGGCGGCGAGGGCGGTAGGAGCATGGATGGGGAGGGAACGCCGAGTAAAACAGTGGGCTAGGACCGCCTATTGTGGGAACTGATTGGACAGTGTTCCTTTGCAACTGGGAATGCATGAACGCGCTGTGACTCCTCACCCAAATACTTCAATCAAACAGCGGTGTTGAATTATGGATATGATGTGATTACTGACAACAGCCTGCAAGTCTGGCTGTTTTTCTTATTTTTATGTAAAATAAACCTTCATGGCATGCCGTGTTTTTCTCATATTTTCTAATTTGGTTTCATTTTACGTGTCATTTTTGTCTTTCGTTCGAACTTAAAAATGTCACTCTGTGTATACAATTTTTACAAGATACAGCGTGTAGGTTACTATCATGTTCCTATGTTCATACTGGTAATGCATGGCCAACGGGATCTTCTAATAAAACGAACTCTTGAAAAACAGAGATAAAGTCAGTCGAGTTGTCATTTTGCGTAAAATTCCCTTGTATACACACACTCACACACGCACGCACACATTGGCATAAAACAATGTAAAGATTGGACCTAGGCATTTGTCTCTTAAGTGTGAAATTAATTATTGATTTTAGCCGATTAAACGTAGGATCGTGACACATCGGTAGGTATCCTCGCTGCAGCAATGTTCCCAGTCTCTCTGGTTCAGCTGACATCAGCAAATGCGCCCGCTGTTTACGGGTGTCCATGACGTACTGCCCATAACGCTACGGAGATATTCAACTTCTCTACGCTTCCGTTTAAGATCAGCGACAGGATCAATCTTGCACACCGAGTCACCTGATGCGTTAGGAAGAGAGTTGGAGAATCATTGAAACAGCACTGCAGAATGCTGCAGTGAAAAAAAATAATGGCATAATCGTTTTGTAAGCAAGGAAGCGTGGCATCAACAGCTACTGCGCACACTTGATCCATGTACGCTAGTCCGTTGCCAAGGAAACTGAGGGGTATCCTGGATACAGTATCTTAGGGCATGGTACCCGCAAGCACCACCCCGCGTAAGACATCATCTGGGTCTAAATCATTTTCAACAAGCTCCGTGCTTACTGAAACACAATGCACCTTTGGATACGTAAATACCACTGAACCAAAAAGATCTTCCTCTATATCTTATCTTAATTTGGGGATTATAGCGAAAAACGTTACCAACGACCAAAAAACACAGATTCAGTTCATATTATCTCTTAGCAAGTACAATTTGTCAAACAATGGAACATTAAAGAGAAGTATGGTGACTTCTATTACAGAAATAGGCAATGACAGCAGTGATGTAGTGTGTGTGTGTGTGTGTGTGTGTGTGTGTTTTCCTAGCTGCTCCAGTTCATATAGTATAGTTCATTGTACACACATAGTACGTAGTCTACACAATGTAAAATAAGCATATAATATATAACATTTTCACATCATAAAGCTAATGGATATTTAATTACATTTAAATCAAACTCACTGCTGCAAACTGGATGGTGTATTAAAATGAGTGAACATGTGTATTACAGCTCTTGCATTAATGTAGTTGGGTAGGAGTATTGCGCTTCTTGTATAATATAATCTTATAGAAGTATAATGTTTCTTGTACTGACGCAATTCCAGGAAGCTTTATCTTTCTAATTTCTCCTGAATGTAATGACCTATCATGACATCTGCCATGTCCGCGATGTAAAAATGGTTCTGTTTAAATGTCCCTTATTTGGTGCCAGCATAATACAGGTAACTCAGTTTAGCCTTAGTCAAACATAACACAGAGAAGAGATAAAGAGAAAGAGAGAGAGACAAAAGAAGTAATTGAAAGAAAGCAGAATGAGCTATTTTTGTTACATGTAATAGGCATGCAAACCCTAGGTTTAAAAAGCAGAACTGAACTCACCTGAGTTTATCCTGTTTTACTGGAACTGTAATTCTAAAAAAGAAAATCCTTCAAATTCAGAATGTCTTAAAATAGTCAGGCCTACTTGTCTTACTAGCAATATTTTCTGACGTCATACTTTCAGAAGAAAAGTCATATAGTAACTCACCACTAGAGGGCGTTAAACGTCCATCGGTTATAAAGGCGTTGCTCAGCGTGCAACACAAAAACACGAGTATTCTTATATATTAGATGGCTGATACCAGATGTAACTACATTATTACAGCACAAGTGCTTAATTGTATGTGTTTTAACACATTTGTTTACATTAATGTTTATTTTAGTTATGAAACTTTAGCTGTTATGCTGCAGCAGTTTCCTCATTGTGTTTTGTAAGGTTGCCACTGAGGATTACGCTGGAATCTTTCTTTGATTGAGCTAAGTGTGCGTCTGTTGATTTAGATTATATCCTGACAGTCATAACAATAGAAAATATGCATACCTAAGCTGTAACGCGTGCTTTCGCGACAAGGCAGTTTAGAAAAAGATATAACCTGTGTCACACTATCTGTGAGCGTTTGGAGTAGGGGGATTGGGCGGATCTCAAACCTCACAAACTGATGGCTTGTGTCTTAGCTACAGTTACCTAACTGGATATTCACACAATTAAAAACTACAAAATCTATAGCACATTTTACAACGTTTAGAGTCTGTTCTAAAGACTACAGATACACTCGAACCCTGGTAAACTCACTTTTCAAATGAAGCATGCCAGACTTAGCTGATGCTTGAACGGACTTCAGTAGAATATCCGCCCTGGGCAGCGATTTAATATACAGATTTGCAGGACGCCAGCAGCATGTCAGGGTGAGCTCATTAGCAGACAATCGCCTGTGGCTGATGATTATAATGTAAGCGAAGTGCATATTGCTAACTCCTGATTCGAGACAGCCAAATGGGCTGCTTTGTCTTGTCTATGTGCTGCATTTGTTCATTTGAAACGTCTCAAGTCATCCGCTTCCATCCGTCATCTGTCTGCCACAGTTTATACACTCGAATGTCTTTACCTCATTTAAGTAAATATTCTTAAAGTAATATTCATTTCGACTATTCTAAAACTTAATATCCTTTAATTGAACTGATTTGATGAGAGTGGCAACCTTCTTTTTTCTGTGGACTATTACCTAGAAGACGTGAGACTGCCGCTGCGTGAGGCGGCGCATGCTCACGTGCGCTTTTGTGCTGGACGAAAATGAATCAGTTGTTGTAAATTTTCTGTCGACGCTCCATATATTCGTTTGTTCAGCATCCCTGCCTTTAATAAGTTTCTAGGCTGTCATTCCCTTTAAACGACTCAGTTTATTTAATCCTGAATTGATGTCTTAAATGCGGACAAAATATAGAACGGTGGGTAGCCAAACAAAATATTTTTGTTAAACTGACATTTTTTTCATCAGTGACTACAAAGTTGCGGATTTTCTACTGGATATTACGCAATGCACAAGGAATGTTTTTTATATATTTTAAATTAGCTTATACATTTATTTGATTCCAATCGATGCGCAATAAAACACACTGGTGCCATTACCCCAGGATACGACTAAGCGGCACAAAATTTTCCATTCGTGCATTTGTTTATAACAATTTCAGGGATTTTCTCCCCAGGAGTGACAGAAGAAACTAGATAGCGAGGATCATGCACTGTGTTCCAATGAGGTGAAAGTGATCAAATCCGACATGTATGAGGAGAACCGCAAAAGTAAGTTGCCAAAATAAACTCTTACTTTTCTGGTTTGTATAATGCAGAATTGCGCTTTTGGGCTGAAATCGCGAGGCAACTTTTACGTAGAATTTGAGGTAAACTGAGAACTCGAGTAATTGTAGGAACAAAAATGCTCTATATAGTAAGATAATGAAAGACGAAGGTTATGCGCCCCAAGCTCTGATGAAAATTATGAACTAATTTCTCTCTCACGTCACGTTCTTGAGACCAGATGTCGTCTGCCTGACTTCACGTTGAGAAACAGTGCGTCCTTTTCAGATATACGATACAACTTAATATATATCTAACCTAGTCTGTATATTGCTGTCTTGCTACGGCAAATTGGTACAATAACGCACAATAGCAGGGTTCATTCTCAAAAACGGACTAAATGAATAAGATTGTGTTTTCTATAAGTGTTTCCTAAAAGACGAATTAGTATTTAGCTCGATAGTCTAATCGTAATATTAATGTTCTGTGGTAATGTGTATTTCCACTCGTATCTGTTAACAGTGTTTCTTTTGATGCATTTTGCGCGTTTACACACCTGGCTTTTACCTTATCAAGACTATGTACCAGACGGATCAATAATTACAAGTTTTGTGCAAATTCAATGCTTTGAATATTCTACAAGATCCATCATTCATTTGCCACTGTCTAGATTCAAGTCAAAATGCTGTTGTTGTACAAAGTCAGGTCCATACCATATACACTGGGAGATTTTCCTTTATGGAGACTAAATGGTACCTTTTGAATATTGTCCTTCTTGTTCATTGACTGAAACATATGCCTGTGTGGAGATTAGCATGATAAGGAATCTCATTAAGTTTACAATTTCTCTCATCTGATACCATAAGTGCTTTATGGTAATCACCATTCTTTTGTCCTCATCCAAGCCCAGCTGTCAAACAGCCCTCTGGGGTCCACACTTCCTTTAAAGGTTCTTGACTTTTGCCATGTTGATGTGTGACAGTATGCTATTTTATTTATAATAATCTGTTATTAGGGAATGGTCCAGTACAGTTGCTGACAACGAGTTCTTCAAAGTTCATGTCAGACAATGTTGTTTTGATAGTATCTATAGATGTGGTGTAGGCAGCAATGCAATAGATTTTAACGATTTTGATTTGCAGGATAAGTACTCAAAAGTATTGCAACACCCTGTTACCATGCACATACTTATTAATAAACCATGCCCAAATTCTGGTGGTGCTCTCTAAAACTGGCGAGTTAGTGTATGGATACACTACAAAAACATTGTAGAGGTTTGGAGAACCTGACTGTGGATTATGAGAATACCCTCTCTACCTGCACATCCTAATATAGAATGTATTCCTCATCCCAGCAGCATAATGGCTTCAATGGTTCTCAGATTAATTTAACAGTATGTTATACTAATTGCCCGACTTGCATTTAGACCTAAATGGCTGTCAAATAGGTCCCTGTCTGAGCGCGGCAGACGTGCTGATGACTAGCCCGATAAACCTCCTGCACAAGTTGATTTCTTCCTCCCTCCTCTTCATTTAGCAGCTTATCGAAAGCCACAGAGCATAATGCTGTCGCTCCCTGATAAGATTTCCCTGGAGTCCAGCTCAGGTGGCACGGCAGGTAATAATGAAGTTATAATTGGTTATTACTACAGTCAGTGCTCGCTCACTCTGTCTCTGTTCTATCTCCGTTAGCTAGGCTAGTTGCTGACAGCTAGCCGCGTGAGTCTACAGGTACTACAGGGGCTAAAACCTCTGTCCCACAATCCTTTTCACTTGCACACATTCGCTCCACTCGCACTGGGAAGTAGGTCACAGCTGTCACTGCACTCCTCTAGTCACCTACTGTAGGGCCCCTCTCCCCATTAGATGCAGGATCTGAAAAGCAATCAGTAGCCTCACACGTTGCCCACATACGCCCTGCCAAATAGCCTTCATTTTGTTTTGGCTTAGCTGCGTCGTGCAGATGTATGAATGGTGGTCTTTTGTCTCAGTGGCGTCAGTAGGGTAACCATTGCTTTGATGTTGAGTGAAAATAACTGACTATGAAGGGGATGAAGTAGTTTGTGTCTACCAGTGGGGTTTAGTTGTGTGTACCAGTGGGGTTTAGTCGTGTGTAACAGTGGGGTTTAGTTGTGTGTACCAGTGGGGTTTAGTTGTGTGTACCAGTGGGGTTTAGTTTTGTGTACCAGTGGGGTTTAGTTGTGTGTACCAGTGGGGTTTAGTTGTGTGTACCAGTGGGGTTTAGTTGTGTGTACCAGTGGGGTCTAGTTGTATGTACCAGTGGGGTTTAGTTGTGTGTACCAGTGGGGTTTAGTTGTGTGTACCAGTGGGGTTTAGTCGTGTGTAACAGTGGGGTTTAGTTGTGTGTACCAGTGGGGTCTAGTTGTGTGTACCAGTGGGGTTTAGTCGTGTGTACCAGTGGGGTCTAGTTGTGTGTACCAGTGGGGTTTAGTTGTGTGTACCAGTGGGGTTTAGTCGTGTGTACCAGTGGGTTTAGTTGTGTGTACCAGTGGGGTCTAGTTGTGTGTACCAGTGGGGTTTAGTCGTGTGTACCAGTGGGGTTTAGTTGTGTGTACCAGTGGGGTCTAGTTGTGTGTACCAGTGGGGTTTAGTTGTATGTACCAGTGGGGTTTAGTGCCTGTGATAAATTAAAAGCTGCCTCAAGTGGGTCCTCATGACATTATGGGAATATATGTCAGTTTGTGCTTTTGGTCGTGGATCTTCCCCAAGCTGATCTCTGTGGCCATTACTGCGTAATGGTTACTGTATGTTGAACGTAAGTTGTTAAAAGACGGTACTGGGAATTGGCCACAGACCTCTCCGCCCCCCCACTCTCCTCAGGCAATGGGTACTCCAAAGACGCAGGTGGGGGTGAATCAGTTGGAGAAGAGGAGGAGGATGACGACGAAGAGGAGGAGGAGGAGGAAGAGGTGGGCGATGGGGCCGGAGAGGATGAGGAGGAGGAAGAGTGGGAGTATGGTGACGGGCCCAGCATGACCTGCACCGACACGGTCAACTCCACCACCAGCTCCACCGCAGCGCAGAGAAAAAAGAGCCAGCATGCCAAGAAGCAGGCCCAGGGCTCTGGCCAATCACAGCGCGCGCCCCGAGCACTCTACTGCCTCCGGCTGAACAACCCCATCCGGCGGGCGGCGCTCTCCATTGTGGAGTGGAAGTATCCTTCACCACGGCACCGCTGCCACCTCACTACCACAGGGCACAGCAGTGGGTTATAACCTCTTAAGCACCAGGCTTATATTGTTATCGTACTGAGGCGGATTACTCAGGACGTACGTTGATACTAATATGAAAGGTAGATGCAGGAGTGAGGATGTAGATGAAGACGTGAAGACTTAATAGTCTTGATCCACAGGGTCCCTTGAAGTGGAAGGACTTATTTTACACAAACAATGCTCCGGTTTATTGTGTAATTTTGGTGATGCACAACGGAGTGGTTGATCAGACTCCGGGCTAAGATGTAAAACGTAAAAATGTCCTTAGTTCAGGAAACAAGCCCATAATTCCATAAATGATTTTCCCCCATCTGTCATGTGTAGTGGGGATTAATGACTCACATACTTAAAGATGGCCAAGAATTGCTGATCCAGGATCAAGTTAGTCTTAATCTTGTTCTTTACAAAATAAGACATCAACCACGTCTAGGATCGGCAGAAGGGGTAACATCTACGAATTTGGCATATGTGTACAAAGCCTAAAGTCGGGCTTTTATCTTAAGCCACAGTAACCCAAAGATTAAAAAGCCTCGACTGCCTTAACCCAACTGCTCAGACCTTTTGATGTGTTTATCCTGCTGGCTATCTTCGCTAATTGTGTGGCTCTGGGAGTGTCCAAGCCTTTTCCCGAGGATGACTCCAACGCTACTAACCACGACCTGGTTAGTGCCAATGACAAAAGTCCAACATAATTCACAGAACGAAGCTCGTGTGGAAGAGCTGGGCGTCTGAGCTCCTCACACGCCACCGACAGAATTAATATTCGTTTTTTCAAAGATTAAATATTTTTTTTTACTAGCACCAATTATTTTATTTGTTCTTGTTGCAATCATTTATTTCATGCCCTCACAATGAACTGCACAGTTGTGGGATCCTGCTCAAAGTGCATATAATGTGCTTTATAAATGTGTTGAAAATAAATCTTCTCATTTGTATATCAAGTATATTCAATAACATATAGTCCCTCTTCCTACACGTAAGCACTACAACAACACTATACTGCACAGCAGTTCGCTCCTTCAAGGTATGCAGGAAAAAATATATAATGGGAGAGAGAGAGAGAGAGAGAGAGCTGCCAGTACTTAATCAGTCGTGTTGTCATGTTGGGAGATTGCCAAGGACAACACAGTGACTGACTTCCTTACTGAGTCCCTTGGGAGGCGTGTTCCACATCGCAGGTGTCACTTGTTGGATACGAACTCATCTTTGTTTTGCTTGTCTTTCTGTATTTCATAAGACATGCATGCGAATCTGTGTGTGTGTGTATGCACGTGTGCGAGGTAACATTTGACACAGACTACACTACCCACTCTAACGCCCATAAGTGAACTTAATACCAAAGTTCAGTGTTCGGGGTGTTGGTGATGCAGCATGCAGTACAATTAGCAGGTTCTCACTGTGTGTGGCCAGAGCCAGTGAATCGAACATGTTTTCACTTGGCGTTTTGTAGTATACCAAAAATGATGTGTGTGAGATAGAAAAACAGTATTGAATAATTGAATCTTTGATCTTAATGGTAAATGAATTACAGGACATCTGTGGTTTTACTTGACCACCATGTGAAAACTCAGCAGCACATACACACACACACACACACACACATATATGCTTGGGAGAGGCCGATGCTTTAGGCTGTAGGCAAGGCTATTCAGACAAGTGAGTCACATGACATAATCAGACCAAATCAGCACAGTTTAGTTCCAACCCCTGCAACACTCTTCAATTGATGGGTTTCCATAAACCTCCATCACTATTTGACAGCAATGACCACAGCCCGTGGGTATGTGTGGATGCTGTTTGTGCAGTTAAGGAATGGCTTTCTTGCCAGTGATTCAGCCAATGGTTAAATTCCATTGCAAAGGCAAGACTGCAAACACAAAGTCTTTCCACAGTCTTTTCTCAAATAGAGACTAAAATCTCCCAGAGTGCTTAAATCATCAGTGATTTGATCCAATAAAGTTCTTTTAATTACCCTCCCCTCCCCTTCCCGTCCCCTTCCCGTCCCCAAACACCCTCACTTTGCTATGGTACATTTATGGGCTATTAGATTCAGTGAACATCACTGGTTGTCATGGTTCCTGTCTCTATGGCTGCAGTGGGATTTTTTTTTCCTGTTGGTCAGTCTTAAAGGAACACACACTATCCCATCAGAGGATTAGTGAGCCCGCATCAGCTAAACGAAACAGGGGCTCTCTTGAGAGGCTTCTGTGAAGGACGCTAGAGTGCAGAACTCGCGATGCTCCGTACCCTCAAGCCTGACACAGACAAGTCACCGAGCAGAACCCACAGATTAAACCAGGCCCAGGGACGTCGTTGCTCAGTGGGGATTAGAATAAATGTATCTCCGCCTTAGAACGAACTCATTCAGAGTATAATTCCCATCTACAACATTTGAGGGGAGCTCTCCAGCGTGACGTGAACCGTATACAGACGTTGCACGGAGGGACGACAGACCCAGCCTGGAAATGGAGGAAGTCAGGCACAGAAGGACAGTGGTGTCCCCAGATGCCTGACAGTCATGGGGAGGCTCAGCAGAGCTGTCTGGAGCAGACCAAGGGGCCATAGCCTGCTGCTTGTTATTGTCTCAGTTATCAGTAATGAACTGGCTGAAGTTGTGGAGGTTTATGTAATAGAACTATAGTGGCCCCAGTTGTTTTTAAAACAAAACTTTTAGTTATCCCAGATTGTAGTAGGATGGTCTTTGTTTAGGGGGATTGAGGCAGACAGGGTTGCCAAGTGACTTGCCATCATGCACAACGGCAATGATTGTGCATGGAGTGACATTTGTTTCTAAATCTTTCCAGTACTAGGTCTAGGTCTATATCTAGGACTAGATCTAGGACTAGGTCTAGGACAAGGTCTAGGACTAGGTCTAGATCTAGGTCAACAGTCAACACCCTATTTAGGGATACCTGCTTGGACGTCAGTGAGGTTTTCACTATTAAACTATTCTGTGTTTAATAGATTATCACAGATGTGAGGCTAATGGCAGAAATGCCCTTGAAGAGCTCATGACATGGGCGCCCTCCCTCCCCGGACCCTCCCCCTCCGGACCCTCCCTCCCCGGACCCTCCCTCCCCTGGGCCCTCCCCCCCCACTGGACCCTCCCACCCTGGGCCCTGTGTCGCGTGGTGGAGGAGCCAATTTACACCACACAACACAAGCAGTAAACACTCACAGCAAGAGACACAACCTTGTAATCGCTCCCGCCTTTTCTTAGCTTTATTGTGAGTGGACATATCCTTTAGTAGCAAGGATCCTGTTGCTGAGGGTAATCACACGTCCATCAGCAGACACATCCAGCAGTAAAGCCACTGTGTGTGTGGATCTAGTGCGTAGGAACGGCAGCTGCGGAGAAGCAAATGTGAAGGTCACGTTTGCTCTACGAGCGCTTGAGCTGTTGTCAACAGGATCAGCGTGCAGTTGTAGATATCCATGAATGAAAACACACAAAGATAATAAAGTAAATATTTTTGAGTGTCCTGGTGTTTTCTCATGTGGTCTGCCTGGGGAGAGAATGTCATTATGGAGAGGAGAGACAGAGAGAGAGAGACAGAGAGAGAGACAGAGACAAAGAGAGAGAGAGAGAGGAGAGAGAGAGAGAGAGAGAGAGAGAGAGAGAAACAGAGAGAGAGAGAGAGAGAGAGAGAGAGAGAGAGACAGGAGAGAGAGAGAGAGAGGAAACAGAGAGAGAGACAGAGAGAGAGAGGAGAGAGAGAGACAGAGACAAAGAGAGAGAGAGAGAGACATAGAGAGAGAGAGGCATGGGGATTGTGACTGGCTGTTCGCTCAGCTGCTCTAAATGCTCTTGGTTCTGATAAGCAGCTTATTCTGCTCTCCTCTCTCTCATTTCCCTCCCCCACCACTCCATCATCATTCTCCCTGCCTCTGTCTCTCTCTCTTTCTCTCTCATACATACTTCACTTCTGATTGGATGCTTAAAGCCATATTTCAGAGTCCAGGTGCAGAGGGGAAGGGATGCAGTTAATGAGTGAATGTGTGTGTGTGTGTGTGTGCGCGCATGTCTTTTGTGCAGCTCTAATTCAAACTAAGTCAATTCACCTACTGCCATAACCTCCGATATTTGTGTTTAATACCCTGTATTACCATGGTAGAACTATATGTTATCACCACACACATTATGGCACCACTCGCAGCTTGGAACTGCCTTAGAACTGAGCCAACATGTGGCCTACGACATTCCCACATGCAGCTGGTGAAATATGTAGGAGCTAATGAAGGCCGTGGTTCTTCAGCAATGGGTCTGACCTGCACTGCTCTGTGGGGTGTTTGTGAAACCCTGTGCAAATATGTAGCCAGTGTGATTGCTTGATTGAATGATTGAATTTTTAAACTTGCATTGCTGTTAATATTTAATTGGTATTAAAATATTTAAACTCATATTTTAATATATTTAATCAATATTTAAATATTTAAACTTCGCTTTGAATATTGAACTAATATTTAAATATTTAAACAACTGTTCTGCATGCCTCTTTGCTGTGTGAGCCATGAGATAGTGCAGTACTAACAGCAGCCTACAAGTGCAAGAAGGCAGCGTTTCTCAGTTTTATTTCATTTTCATTAGTACAGTACAGCTCACCTCAAAAGAAAAAGAAGTTTTTGAAAGAAGGTTCTGAGGTGAGACAACACACACATTGAATGTACATGTTTGGGGTGTATGGAAGCCCTTCAGTGCAGGGCTCTAAAGTAAAGGGTAGTTCGTGTTCATTTAATTTAACAAAAATTAAATAAATTTTATGCAAACACAGACACAGAAACACTCACAAACACTCACAGACATGCAAACATAGACACAAACACTCACAGACAGAAACAATTACAGGCACTCACAAACACAGAAACATTCACAAAATATTTACAGACACAGAAACCTTACAGCCACATTTGTGCTCGCATTCAAACATATACATCCTTTCCCCACACATCCACACACTTTATTGTTAGCACCTCAGTGCAGTGGTGTGGGTCTATCCTGCAGGCCGCATCTCTGACCCGCCTCCATCACGCCTGTCCACAGGAGCAGGTGGAGTACATCTTCCTGGTCATCTTCACCATAGAGACCTTCCTGAAGATCCTGGCCTACGGTCTGGTCATGCACCCCAGCTCCTACATCCGCAACGGCTGGAACCTGCTCGACTTCGTCATCGTCATAGTGGGGTACAAACACACTCCCTCACTGGCCAGGCAAACCTGGCCCGCTACCCAATTGGTTTATGGCCTCCCCGTGTTCTGTTCCCACTATCCTGTGCGGTCACTGTGATTTGCGTGATGCCCTTACCTGTCCCCTGCTTTCTTCCAGGTCCTCTTTCTCTCTCCACCCCTCCTCCATATCTCTCTGCTTTTACTCATCTTTCACTCCTGGATTATCTGGTCAATGCAGTGTCCTTTCTTTCTCTCTCTCTCTCTCCCTCTCTATCTCTTCCTGTCTATCTCTAGATGAAATAGACATAGATGAAATAAATCAAATCAAATCAAAATTTATTTATATAGTGCTTTTTACAGCAGTTCACAAAGCAGCTTTACAAGTGTTCGAGTCCCCAGTGAGCAAGCCAAGGGCGACAGTGGCAAGGAAAAACTCCCTAAGAGCATGAGGAAGAAACCTTGAGAGGAACCAAGACTCGGGGGGGGGGGTGCCTTGGAGCCCATCCTCCTCTGGCCGAAGCCGGTTACCATGACAACAAATACCTCACCTTATACCTAAGAAACTACCTTAATATACTGCTAGTTATATAACTCCAATTTCATTTTAATTTCAATTTCATATCGGTGCTAATCAAATATAGACTTGGGCCAAAAATGTACTTTCTTGCCTGAAAATCACTGTGTTGTAGTCAAATCTGTATAGTTTTCCACACAGCTTTGCCATTTCACATGCAAGGTCAGGAAGGAAGTGGTCATGCATGAAATGGATCACATAATTCTTAGATGATCCCTTACTGGTCAAAGGGATGCTATCCCTTTAACTATCCTCGTTATCAGAGAGAGAGAGAAAGAAATATTACTCATTCCCTCTATTTCTTTTCCTCTTCTGTGTCCAGTTTTCTCTTAATCGGACACAGACTCTCTATTCTTCCCTCGGCTTTGTGTGTGTATGCGCATGGGTGGGTGTGTGCCTGGTTACTGTTGCCGTCGGTGACATGCTGGCGTGTCTGTGCACTTCTTGACTCCTGCACCTCCGACAGCATAGAGAGCAACACGCAGGGTTGGAACGGACGGGGCTGACAGCTATTAGTACGCCTGTCTCTCCTGTGTCACGAGGTCACCCAAAGCCAACCGCTATGCCTCACTGTGGATACCGGCGCCCCCCCATGGTGGGTCTGGAGGTCGGCACGCTGTGAAGCAACCCCGTGCCTCAAAAGGGTCCAGATGCCAGGCATCTCGTTTATCCACATGTACCCTCAACGTTCACTCCTGCTGCCGTGTATATTGGGTTTACCCAAACCCCCACTGGAACTGCGAAACGCCTTGAATCGTGTGTGATTTGTTAAGTAACATCCGTGTTTGTGTGTGTCCGCGTGTGTGTTGTAGGTTGTTCAGTGTGGTGCTGGAGACCGCCACCTATAAGCCTGGAGGATCGCATCACACGGCGGCCAAGCCTGGAGGTCTGGACGTGAAAGCCCTCAGGGCCTTCCGGGTGCTGCGACCCCTCCGACTCGTCTCAGGAGTGCCCAGTGAGCCTGTGTGTGTGTGTGTGTGTGTGTGTGTGTGTGTGCATTTATGAACACAAGATAAACATAAAGCAACAGTATTTTCTCCCATGAACAGACACACTCAGCACACACTCAGGGTCCAAATGAACCGCAACAATGTCCCCAGACCGCTCAGCTGCTGTGGCTTTGAACGAATCATGTATAAAGGAAAATCACGCTAAATCAAAAAGACCAGTCGACCTTGGTGGTGCTGGAGTTTGGGCTCATGGCAACGGCGCTTTGCCTTTTCCCATCTCGTTCCGCTGCTGCAGCTGAGCAGCGTGTCTACGTCTGGGCCATGATCAGTCCACCCTCCGGAGGCATTTAGCTGCTGTGTAAGAGGCTGAGTCATCACGGGGGCTCCAGGCACTGCTCATTACGCAGCACGCTGACAGATCACAGTATTCAGGACAAATAACTCTTGAATAATGTGGTCACAAGTAAATTGTCTATGAAAAAACAACGAATTGTTTGAAGTGTGTGTGTGTGTGTGTTTTCCCATCTCTCCATCCCTATATGCAGGTCTGCAGATTGTCCTGAACTCCATAATGAAGGCCATGGTCCCTCTGCTGCATATATCTCTGCTGGTGCTCTTCGTCATCATCATCTACGCTATCATCGGCTTGGAGCTCTTCATCGGTCGCATGCACAAGACGTGCTACTTCGGCGGCACAGGTCACTAGCCACGTTCACACGTGCAAATTCACATGAGCATGCATGCCGTCTTGGCTGTCTCTCCCACCTCCTATGGGCCCCGGTGGAGAGGAGGCTACAAGCCTCCAGGCAGCTGGTCCAGCGTCTCACGTGTACCCCAGGATCCCGTCTCCACGTCCTCCTCTATGTCGCAGCACCGGCTGTTTTTTTTTTCTGTGGTTGGCCTCGATTTCGTTTCACTTGTGCGTTCCAGGCGAGGGCTTGCTGTGGAACGTCGAAAGCAGGTTTTTCAAAAAACGGGCGGCCAATCTGTCTCCAACGTCTTTGGAGCATTTTGTTCTCCACTGGTTGCTGGTGCGTTTGCTGCCAAAGTTATTTGTTGCTAATGGTTTTGGGCCAGTAAATACAGAAACGCCTAAAGAAAGTAGCTGGATTCTCCTCATGGTTGTGGCAGTGGCTCTCCACGTCTCCGTCGCACTGTCAGTCAGCATCCGCTCCACCTTTCCTATGTACAATGCTGCCAAGGTGAAGCTCTCAAACGTCTGCTGGTGTTTGGTATTCTAGTGTGATGGGGTTTCGTTTGACAGCAATATTGACCTTAAACTCTTGACACAGACACATACATATGCTTACAGCTTTACAAACACAGAGGCACTTTAAACATGTCTTGATATAAACGATCATTCAAGGTCTAATCCAATAATGTGACTTTCAGTACAAGCTACTGACTGGCCTCTATTAAGTAACAGACCTTTCTATGTTGTTAGTTCACAGAAGATGCATGTGTGCATATAATAGCCCCCCCCCCCCCTCTCTCTCTCTCCCAGATGAGTTTGCTGATGTCGACCCCGTGCCTTGTGCGTTTGCCGGTCATGGTCGTCAGTGCGTCCTCAACGGCTCGGAGTGCCGGGGGAAGTGGGCGGGGCCAAACGGCGGCATCACCAACTTCGACAACTTCTTCTTTGCCATGCTGACTGTGTTCCAGTGCATCACAATGGAAGGCTGGACCGACGTGCTGTACTGGGTAAGCACCCGCCTCCCTTCTGGAGCTCAGCGTTTGCCTCAGGTTACATGGTGAAGCATCATGGCTCTTTGGACAGTCTAGTTGTTATTGGTTATTGGTCAGAGAAGTCGATAGTCCCTTCTGAATCAGTTTGTCTGTCTGCGTGTGTGTTCCTTGGGTAGATGAATGACGCCATAGGTTTCGAGCTGCCCTGGGTGTATTTTGTAAGTCTGGTCATCTTTGGATCCTTCTTTGTCCTCAACCTTGTGTTGGGTGTGCTGAGCGGGTAAGTGGAGCAGACCTCTGTGTGTGTGTGTGTGTAAGCATGCATGATCAGGCCTAGAGTGGCTGTAAACATGTGTGTCAGATGTGTTGTTTGTGAAAAAGCAGAGCTAGACAGTTCGACTGGAGTTATCACTCAGGACATTTAAATGTTAATATATGAATTGCTGAGTCTGATCCTGGTCACACTTGTGCCAAACAAGAGACAGCGGAGTGTTCCTAAGTGTGAATGTTGTGTGATCGCGTGTAGTGAATTCTCTAAGGAGCGAGAGAAGGCCAAAGCCCGCGGAGATTTCCAGAAGCTTCGGGAGAAGCAGCAGCTGGAGCAGGACCTTTGTGGTTACATGGACTGGATCACGCAGGCCGAGGACATCGATGAGTTCGACGAGGACGGAAACAGACGTGAGCGCTGTAGCTGTCTGAGACCCAGACCTGTCCTCATGGCTCCTCCCCTCCCTCTGTCCCCTCCCCTCCCCTCTCTCTGTCCCCTCCCCTCCCCTCTCTCTGTATAACATCATCGTGAGCTCAGTCACACACAGCCTTGCACATGAGGACACTCCTTTCGCAGGAGTCCTTCCATCTTCTCGGTAACACTGGTCTCCTGCTCTGCCCTTTCAGGTGTGACCCTGGGTGAACTGTCTGACAAAAAGCGGGGGAAGTTCAGCTGGTTCAGTCACTCAAATGAAACGCACGGTACAGCCAATCGGATGCAGCCATGCCGGCAGCTCCGCCTACCAGCCAAATATAGCACGCCTTGGTTTTTGTCACATCTAATCGCACACAATCACATCTAGGCCTTGCCCTCCATTTGATTTGCAGTGGATGGCATGACCTGTTTCAGACTGTTTTTTTCCCTCAAAACTATGCCAGTGTGTAGCTCACATTGGAAACTCTTTCCCTCCCTGTCTGTCTATCTCTGTCTCACCACGTCTCCTTTAATCTGTCTCTCTTTCTGTGTCTGTATCCTTCTCTCTCTGTAGCCAGTCTTCCAGCTAGTGAAACAGGTTCTGAAAACACAGAAAATATAGAGGAAGAGCACACAGACTGTTGTGCTGCTTGCTGGTAACACATATGTACACACACACACACACACACACCAAACAAACACACATACATACAAACACACACAGGCTCACATTAGATGCTAAGAATAAACATATTTTTTTGTGTTCATTAGATGTTTCAGGCACACATCAGTAGTGTTATATTTGTAATATTTGCTGGCTTTCTATATTCACTTAAACTCAGTGTAGCCTTTCTGTCGTCTGCTTGTCTCTGATCTCACTATTTCTGTTTTATTTGTCACGTTCTCTCTCATTGTCCTTAGCGCTTACATAATGAAAAACCCTTGCTGGTGAGTATGAGCGTAGAGACTGACTTATGGTAGTAGAATTGATTTGAGCACTGAAAAATAGTTCAGTGCAACGGTAACATCCTTCACGTCAAAGTGAATTAGAGGACACGTTTGATAACGTAGGGATGGCAATCGTACAGCTTCTCCCGAGGGACACGAAGTGATATGACCCAAATGTTCCTGTAACTGGATTACCGTGTGTTCCCACATGATCCGTGTTAGAACTTTCCCTGTGACCCGCCGATCCTGCACAGAGCCGTTAACACATGACCTTGTGCCAATGCTGTTATGGTTCTGTAATGGCATCATCGTGTGTGTCTGTTCATTTAGTTTTAGACTGGTACAGGAAGATACAATCAGTTTAATTAAGCAGAGTGTGTTGGATATGTGTGTGTGTGTGTGTGTGTGTGTGCGTGTGTGTATGAATATATACATGTGCGTACTCAGCCGCACCATGCGACGCTGGGACCGTGGCGTTCGGAGGACGTGTCGCAAAGCAGTGAAATCGGTGACGTTCTATTGGCTGGTACTCATCCTGGTCTTTCTCAACACAGCCCTCAGCGCCTCAGAGCACTACAACCAGCCGCACTGGCTCACCGACGTGCAGGGTGTGTGCGGCCGTTGGGTTAATCTGCTCCTCTATCTCCTTCATCCTCACCCCTCCTCACCCTCACTTTCCTCTCTGCCTGTCTCCCTGTAGTTCGCTCCCTCTGGGACAAGAGTAGACTTTTCTGCAGAAGTCAAAACTCTTAGCTTGTGGAAACCGCATAGATACAGTCCAAAATTCTGGAGTGTAGACAGATTTTAGTTAAAAGCCCATCACTATCCATTATCGGCTGGCCATCCTGTACTGTATGGCCTTATCTCATCTGAAAGACATATACAGCATCTCTCTGTGTAACGTGATGAAATCTGATCCACAATTTTCAGTCAATAACAACACATTTGTTATGGGTACACAATCCAAAAAGGTAGGGCTGAATATTAAATGTGAGGTTGGTTTTCTACTTATTGCAGTTTGATGAAAAGGTTTTTCTTCTGACCTGAATTATTATGGATCTGTATTATGAATGGCTCAACTTCCTGTCCCTATGAACTGCATCTCCTCTTCAGCTGGAGGGCTGTCGGTGTGTTGAGCTTAATCACGAGAAGAGTTATTTGCTGTCACTGAATGTCATTTGTAAATAGCCATTACGGTTACCCTCTGACTCTCCCCCCCCCCCCTCCCCCCATCTAGAAATTGCCAACAAGGTCCTTCTGTCTCTGTTCACTGTTGAGATGCTACTGAAGATGTACAGTCTGGGCCTGCACGTGTACTTTGTGGCCTTCTTCAACCGCTTCGACTGTTTCGTGGTTTGCGGGGGCATTCTGGAGACCGTGCTGGTGGAGATGGAGATCATGCCACCTCTCGGCATATCCGTGCTGCGCTGCGTCCGGCTGCTTAGGATCTTCAAAGTAACACGGTATGCAGGAGGGCCCTCGGAGACTGGCAGGACGTGTAGTGAGAGCTGTATCTGTGATCTTAAATCACACTCAAATTGGCCCGAATTTCTTCATTTGCAAAAACGACGAGGTAGCATGTTTTGTTCGAGTTGATGTTCTAACAATCTTTTGACCGCGCACTTGCCAGGAATCCACGTGTTCCCTTTGTCCCGCCCCCCTCTCACAGCCATTGGACGGCTTTGTCCAATCTGGTGGCGTCACTGCTGAACTCCATGAAGTCCATCGCATCGCTGCTGCTACTGCTCTTCCTCTTCCTCATCATCTTCGCCCTGCTGGGCATGCAGCTCTTCGGTGGCAAGTTCAACTTCGATGAGACGCAGACCAAGAGAAGCACCTTCGACACCTTCCCTCAGGCACTGCTCACCTGCTTCCAGGTAATGGCAGGGCTCCTCACTGGATCATTAGGCCCAAACTACTTGGGCAACCTTGGAAAAGATCGACGTCTGAGGACTACAGCCCAAGTCTTTATTTCTTTGTCATTTAAATGTTTTATGCATGTTATTATAGTCAAATTATAATATATATAGTCTCAAATTAATGTTAATGTTCTGGGGAAATACTACAATAAAATTTGAAGATTTTTTAATATTTAATTGAAAAATCTGTACTGAGAGCTTTTTCTTTCTCAAAAGACATTTTGAGACATTTTTCAGTGGATTTACTTGGCTGAGGCTAGCAGGTTAGCCATCAGTGTTGGCATGCGTGTCCTTTGTGCTCAGATCCTGACAGGTGAGGACTGGAACATGGTGATGTATGATGGCATCATGGCATATGGAGGCCCAGTGTTCCCTGGCATGATCGTGTGTCTGTACTTCGTCATTCTCTTCATCTGTGGTAACTGTATCCTTTCACTCACATTCAGCTGTGCTCAGACTCAATACAAGCCCTATACAGTGTTCTCGTATACAACTGCATGCTATTATTGGTATATGATTATTATTAACTTTAGATACAACTAACAACATTCTTTTCAGACTCAGATCTGCACTGTGCCTATAGAGTCAGCCTGCCTGCATGTGTCTCAGTGTGTTGGGGCCTTAACCACCTGTCCCTCAGACATCCTCCTCAATGTCTTCTTGGCTATTGCAGTGGACAACTTAGCAGGAGGAGATGGAGATGGAAAAAAGAATGGGTAAGAAACTAGCCAACTCAGAAATGTGCTCAGAGTCGCAAAGAGAATATGGACAGGTATCCAAAGCCCTTTCCTTCTGATTTACCTGTTGAATAAATGTTACAAAAAAGTCATTTTAAAGCATGAATTTGGTACATTTTTAGTCATAATCTGTGAAATGCACATGTTCCATTAAGCAATTTAAAAACAGGAATTTTGCAAACTTTCCAAAATGAGGCAGTGTCATAATTAATTGGATTTCAATTTTGTAATGTAATGGGCCTAACAAAATAATAATAAAAAAAACTGAAATATATTCACCACCTTTACAATGCAATCCCTAAATCAGGTCTGGTCCAGCTAATTTATCTTCAGAAGTCTGATTAACTGATTAAGATTCACCTGTGTGCAATCAAAGTGTCACTTCTGAAAGACGCCTAAGGCTGCAACACCATTAATCAAGAAACATGAAGACCAAGGAGGTCTTTAAACAGCTCAGAGACTATTGAGAAGATGAGAGCAGCTTTTGGCCATCCCATGGAGACCATCCCATTGAGCAATATTAAACCCATTATAATAAAGCAGAAAGAATATGGCACTCCTACAAACCTGACAAGAGAAGACTGCCCACTAAAACACACAGACCAGGCAAGGAGCGCATTTATTCAACAAAGATTCAACAAAAGTGCCAGATATACACAGATGTCAGGTCCTCTGGTCAAATGAGACTTGGGAACTCATGAGAAATGCAACGTGTGGCACAAACCCAACACCCAACGTCCCCGTGGTGAATCGTGGTGGGGCAGCATCCTGAGGTTGGATGCATCAGGGACTGGAAACCTGGTCAGGATTTGAAGATGAGGTGAATGGCAATAAATTTAATGCAGTTCTTGAGGAAAACCTGTTTGTTTGTCAGAGATTTGAGACTGGTAGAGATGTTCACCTTCAAACATAACAACGACCCTAGACATTCTGCTAAAGCTACACTGGAGTTGGTTAACGGGGAATATCAATGTGCTTTGACCTAGACAAAGACTGATTGAGAATCTGTGGCATGACATGTTTGCTATACACCATCACAACCCATGTAACTTGAAAAAGCTGGAACAATTTTATAGAATGGGCAAAAGTGTCAGTGGCTAGAACTGCTAAGCTAATACCATATCCCAAGCTATAATTGCAGCAAAATGTGCTTCTACAAAGTGGGAATGGTTGAAGACTGGTCGAAGGTGCACTAAAGATTTCTGTTTTGGTTTTGTCACAATAAAAATAATGATTTGCAGCTTCAAAGTGTTAAGCATTTAGTTAAATCAAATAGCACCACCAAATTCATTTAAATTCAGGTTGTAATGCAGCAAAAACACCAAGAGAGGTGACCATGATCACATATGAAGAAGACCATGAAGAGCCTAGTCTTTCCCACCTGGGACCCACGGTGGGCACGTCGGCAGATCTCACGCATTTTACTTATCAGTACCACGTTAGTGCTGATGATGTAATCAACATTCTGCAGCAGACCCAGTTCCACCTATATAAGCCTGGCAGCGCCGCGAGGGTCCTGTTCTTCTGCTTCCCCAGCACCTTCACCGCTCAGTGAGAAACACAGAGGGATGCAGACACCTCCACCATCACCTGGATCAGGGACTGACAACCAGATCCAAGTGTGTGGAAGCGCAGAGCTGCATGTCGAAGCAGGAGGCGAGCAGCGTGGGAGAGGGAAAGGGCACGCGGTCCTGTCACCTTTCCTGTAGACGCGCTACACGGCTGACTCTGGGTGCACATGGAGTCTTGTCACCTGCAGATATTTTCTGAGAACTCTGCTTCTGCTCTTGTTGGGTGCGTCAGGGACGACCAAGCAGAATCGGAGAATCAAACTCTAGAGACGTGAATAAAAACCTTTTGCGGAGTGGCGTGGAGCAGCCAGCTGAATGTAACTAAAGCAACGACGGGGATGGTGTTCAGGAAGACCGAAATCTCGAAATCCCCAGTTTTCATCCTGGGAGAGGAAGTGGAGAAGGTGGAAACCTGGAAGTTCACTACTGACTAGATTGGACATGCAACACCAACGCAGCTTACAGTAAACAGAGCAGACTCTTTCTTGAGGACTCCCTGATCTTTTAAACGTATATCGCAAGATGCTACAGACATCCAGAGACTGTTGTGTCCAATGCTGTGTTTATGTGCCGAGAGTGACATGGAAGCAGATGCCAACAGACTAAACAAACTCACCAGGAAAGCTGCACGTGTCATTGGGAACAATCTGGTCTCTTTGGAGTCAGTGTGTCAGGAAAGAACATGTGGGAGAACCTGCTGTGGATCAGAGGGAACCCTTCCCATGCTCTCCACGACATTGTTGTCAGCTTTTAGTTCCAGATTGCTTCAGCCCCACTGCAATAAAGAGCACTGCAGGAGGTCCGTCATTCCCACGGCGATCAGACTGTACAGCAAACTACTGTGCGGGAGGAGTCATAACGATGAATAAATAATGCAATCATTTACTGACCAATCAGTATCTCAGTCGTCAGTATTCAATCAATGCAACTATTGTGCCATAGTTTAGTTATTTATTCAACTATTGTTTGACTTAGTTATTTTGAGTCCTTTATTTTTTACTTTGATACACTACCTTCTACCATAGACATAGTGTAGCGGCAGAGCACGCATCCCCCTTCAGAAGCCCATGTGGTACGACCCACCGCCTGTGTTATGAGCTCCTGTGTTGCCACATTCATATGATTGTTTTTCACTTACACTATCTAACAACGCCCCTCCTGTTAGTCCTTGTTTGTAACCCCACCCCTCCTGTTAGTCCTTGTTTGTAACCCCACCCCTCCTGTTAGTCCTTGTTTGTAACCCCACCCCTCCTGTTGCAACAAAAACAGCAACAAAACATACTTTTTTAAAACAAACCAACTAACATTAACTCATTTAGCTAGTGAAGCTCTAAAAAATTATGCTAGTCAGCTCGACACTTTATAAACTTTAAAACTGGCCGTGTGGAAAGCATACACACACTCATCAAAATAACTAGGGTTAGTATTTAGGACAGTAAAATATTTCCTTTCCTATTAGAAAAGTGAGCCTGTGAATTTCTGTTATATTTATCATCTCTCACCTCTGTTCCCCTGTACATCTGTCATGCCTCGTAGAAAAAAGAAAGAGAGGGAGGAAGGTCCAGTTGAAGGGGAGGATGTGGAAGCAAAGGTAAGACCTGAACTCCTGTACTAGCGGCGTGGGGACTCTCAAGCATCCACACTGAAGCTCTGCACTTACTCTGCTCGGGCAGGTGGACGTGGACGAGTACGAGGAGGAGGAGCCTGTTGAAGGAGATGAGGAAGGTAAACGCTTGTCCGCTGCTGCTTAACCAAATCACGCCTGGAATTCTTAACTCTCCTTCCTTTTCTACCTTTGCTGCCATCTGGTAGGAGGGACTCAGCTGAATGTGACCGATTTCGCTCCACCTAAGGAGAAGGTCCTGCCTATTCCAGAAGGCAGCGCATTCTTTTGCCTCAGCAAGACCAACCCGTAAGCATGACAGATACTCCCACACAAATCCACATGCACTATGAGTACACAGCACAGCTTAGTCACAATGTTTAATCCTTTGCCCCTCTCTCTCTCTCTCTCTCTCTCTCTATTCCCTTCCTCCCCTGACTTTTTTATCTCTCTACACAGGATAAGAGTAGGCTGTCATGTGGTGATCCATCATCACGTCTTCACCAACCTCATCCTGCTCTTCATCATCCTCAGTAGTATATCCCTCGCAGCTGAGGACCCAATCAGAGCGCACTCTGCCAGGAACAATGTGAGTCAGCCACACACACACACACACACATACGTGTGCACACACACATTATAGAGGTTATGTCTGAACCCTCTTTCCCAGACAGATATAATACTCAATATTTTAAAAAAGGGGGGGAAAACGACCCAGTGACGTAGAAGTGTGAACCCTTCAGTCTCTTCAGACTGGCTCTTAATGACACTACGGCTGTCTTCTCATTCCCTGCGTTGGAGAGCAGTTAGTGAAGTCCAGGGTAGTGAATGGCCGTAAGGGTTTATGTCCTGTGAGCAGGTGCACTCAGCTGCCTCACGCAGCCTCTCTGCACCTGGTTTTAGCTAGAAAACCTCACAGGAAATGGGAATGAAATGGAGGTTAAACCAAAAAAGTCAAAAAGCAAAGAAGTATTCAGACAGTCAGTATCCACATGAAAGTCCAGTGTAACAAAATGTACCTCTTAGGGCCACAATATAACAAACAAACAAACAAAGCAATAACAAACATGGCGGTTTTGTGTTTTCTGTTAGTCCCTCTTTCAAGAACCATATTGCTGCTCTTCCAAGTATTTCACTGATTTTAAGCTACAGGCAGTGGTGCTTAGCTGGGATGTTTTCTCTGACTGTATATACACTTAACCCTGAAAGAGACAAGGCCCTAAATCCCTCCCACCACACACACACACACACACACACACACACACTCTGCAGCTGTCCTGATGGGCATGTTTGATGTGGCCCTTCTGCCATCTGAGGAAGTGCCATCCTGCACCACACAATCAGCCCCGCGTGTGCCCCAGATGGAGGGGCGTGTCGGGCCTTATTTACGGACACCTCATGTCTGCATTTGTCTCTGTTTTGCCCCTTTCTGTCATCCTGCGCTCTCCTCCGTCCTCTTTCCATCTGCATCCGTCGCTCCCCCCCCCCCAGATCCTCGGCTATGCCGATTACGCCTTCACCAGCATATTCACGGTGGAAATCCTGCTTAAGGTAGGCGGGCCTCCTTTGGATCAGACACGTCATGCATTTCCTGCAAACCCGTTCAAGTTAGTGAATATAGATCTGAGTAAACATGAGGGATGCCAACCTGAAATGAAATGACATGAATCCTTAGAACAGTACTAATGCACAAACATGACAGGCTTTGATTAATGTGTGTCTCTCTGTGTTCACTTTCTGTCTAGATGACTGTCCATGGGGCATTCCTGCATAAGGGATCTTTCTGTAGGAACTGGTTTAATCTCTTGGATCTGCTGGTTGTCAGTGTATCTCTGGTTTCATTTTTCCTACAGTGAGTTTACTATAAGTACCACATTCTAAACTTTCTGATTTCAGATGTATTAACATCCATTTTTCTTTTTCTCGCCGAGTAAATTCTAGTGGAAAGATGTTGTGCCCTCTGGTGGACAAAGACAGAACAAAAGATGATGTAGCCCATCTTTTGATGAACCAGTCTAGCCACAGCACTACTGATGGATACTATTTGGGTGGCAGCTGGATCTCAACACAGTGTTAATACTGGCATGGTAGCAGCAAGGTTGAGGGTGTTGAGCTGGTACACGTTTATGATCCACATCAGTGCTACTGAGTTTGCTTTTTTACATACTTTACTATAATTTTCTCTCTCTCTCTCTCTCTCTCTCTCTATATATATATATATATATATATGTGTGTGTGTGTGTGTCAGTTCCAAAGATGCCATTTGTTTTAGGGTTTGATGGCAATGACTTTTGAATTTTTCACATTTTCTTCAATTCCAAGTTTCAAAGCAGTGCAGTTCCATCATTGTTCAGAATCTGCGAGAGAGGCGTCTGATGGCACTTCTTTGTAACAGATAGATGCCTCTGATGAGACGTCATTGTAACAGATAGGTAGATGCCTCTGATGATGAAACTTCATTGTAACAGAGTCATTAAAATAGTCATTAAGGAATGTTTTAAAGCCACGCCTGTTTTCTTCATTAAATTTCAGTGTTTCACTGAACCAAGGTAGACTCTGTTTTACATTATGCTTGCATTAAGCTTTTGTTTTTATACATTTAAATCTCATTTATTTAAGCATTACGTCCTCACAGGCCTGTTTGCTGTTTTCCTGGTGATCATATTACACCATTTAGTTTGTCTTGTTTCATTTTTGAATTACCTAAGTCATTTTTTGGATATATGGTGCAAAGTTTGTCCCTTCCAGTCTTTACTTCTGTATCTTTTCTACAGGTTTTAGCTAATAATGAGATCATGCTCTGACATACCCATGAATTATATGTTTTTATTATTTGGTCCTGTTTATTTGTAAAGATTAAGTCCAACAAGATTTGTTAATTTTGTTGGAACATGTACTGGTTGAGTCAGCTGGAACCTCTTGGCAGTGTCCTTTAAGCTTTTCCTTTGTGATTTATCCAAGCCATTTAAGTTAAAATCTTCCATAAGGTGCACTGCCTTCCCCTCATATTGTTTAAGAACATTAATTAAATGAAAACACACACAGTCTTTGCAGTTAGTGGGCAATAAAGTACCATTAAAAGTACCATAAAAGACTTAACACATACCTAAAGTAGCCTAAAGACTTAACATATACCTAACGTAGCTGGTAAGTGCAAACATGATTTATAATGCAGAGATTTCAGTGAAATGTGTGTAGATCCTGACAAGCTAAACTGAGAAACTGATGAGATGCAGGTTTGTAAGTTTATGACTGGAATTAAAGGAGCTTCTGTGGTTCTGGGACTGTTGTTTTCACCATTCATATGCACAGACACACTGACACTAATCTGTCACTGTCTCTTTGTCTCTCTCTCTCTCTCTCTCTCTCTCTCTCTCTCTCTCTCTCTCTCTCTTCCCCAGTTCCAGCGCCATCTCTGTGGTCAAGATCCTGAGAGTGTTGCGGGTGCTCAGGCCTCTCCGAGCCATCAACAGAGCGAAGGGACTCAAGGTACCACCCCACGTACCGTCCCCCGTGCCACCGCCTACACCGCCCCCCACATACCGCCCCCGTACTGCCCCCCATACCGACCCCCGTGTACCGCCCTGTGTACCCCCCCCGTACTGCCCCAAGGTACTGCCCCACATACCGCTCCTTGTATCACCCCACGTACTGCCCTGCGTACTACTCCCAGTACTGCCCCCATACTGCCCACCGCACCGCCCCTGTGCATGCGTGCCACGCGCCGCTCCCCCTGCCTCCCTCCCTGATAACTGCTTCTCTGCCTGTCTGCCCAGCACGTGGTGCAGTGTGTGTTCGTGGCCATCAGGACCATCGGGAACATCATGATCGTCACCGCTCTGCTTCAGTTCATGTTCGCCTGCATTGGCGTCCAGCTCTTTAAGGTGCTGTCTGCTCCCCACGCACGCGGCCCCCTCCCCGCACCCCCACTACTCTCTAACGACGCCGGTAACGTGCATCACGCCGTGCCGCGCTGTTGACGAAGCAGGTGCTGGCGAGAATGAAACGTTGTGTTTTGTACTGCAGGGTAAATTTTATCGCTGCACAGATGTTGCGAAACACACACCGGAACAGTGCAAGTAAGCGTTACAGCGGGAACCTGTCTGTGTCCATGTCTTTTAAATGGTAATGATGCATTTATTCAGTGTTGGTGTCATAGTGTGTGTGTGTGTGTGTGTGTGTGTGTGTAGAGGCACATTTGTAGTGTATAAAGACGGCGATGTGACTCACCCAATGGTGCGGCAGCGCATCTGGCACAACAGTGATTTTAACTTCGACAACGTGCTGATGGGCATGATGGCCCTCTTCACCGTGTCCACCTTCGAGGGCTGGCCCGCGTACGTTACCTCCCCCCACTGATGCGTCTCATGTCAAAGGTCAACTCTGCACTTGCTCCCCCCCCGGGTTACAGATGTTGTCTTTTGATCCATTGACCTTCCGTCAGGCTTCTCTACAAGGCCATCGATGCCAGCGGCGAGAACCACGGCCCCGTCTACAACCACCGCGTGGAGATCTCCATCTTCTTCATCGTGTACATCATCATCATCGCCTTCTTCATGATGAACATCTTCGTGGGCTTCGTCATCATCACCTTCCGCGAACAGGGAGAGGCGGAGTTCAAGAACTGCGAGCTCGACAAGAACCAGGTGAGAGGAGGAATGTCTGGAGTTCCCATCATGCCTTTCTTTCAGGGCTCCTTCACATGTGATCCCTGTCGTTTGCTCTCCACAGAGACAGTGTGTGGAATATGCTCTGAAAGCCCAGCCATTGAAGCTATACATCCCTAAGAACCCACTGCAGTATAAGTTCTGGTCCATGATCAACTCCACAGGCTTTGAGTACATCATGTTCATGCTGATTCTTCTCAACACAGTTACTTTGGCTGTTCAGGTAAACCACAGAAAATATTTCACGAGAAATATACACAGCAGGAAGTTGAATCAGTTTAGATTCAAAATCAATCCGTGATTTAGTACCACATAGTTAATTAATTACTTCTACCTGCTAGCTTGAGATCATTTGCAAATCCAGGCAGTTGGAAAAATATATATATATTATCTCTGGTAGTAATACAATTTTACATGCTTATAAAAACCATGCCTATGTCTTACACACTTTCATTCAGGTAGAGTTATTTTAGTCTACATGTAGAATGTAAAATTCTTTTTTTTGAGACCGACAAATTGAAGTGATTCTTGACAGACATCTTGAAGGCAGAGCGGCTGAGTTGCCTTGGGTTTTCGATGTAAGTGTCAGTGCCGTAACGGATGCTGTGCGTGTTCCTGTCTCCTCAGCACTACGAGCAGTCCAAACTCTTCAGCTCTGTAATGGACATCCTCAACATGGTTTTCACTGGTCTCTTCACTGTGGAGATGATCGTCAAGCTGTTAGCCCTTAGACTCAGGGTTCTCTTATATACATTTACACACGTTTGATTTTAAGATGTATGCAAAATCGTATTTATTTGTCTTGCTGTCACTGAAGCTCTCTGGCCATTGCTCCTGTCTCCAGCATTATTTCATGGATGCCTGGAATTCCTTTGATGCTCTCATCGTGGTGGGGAGTGTGGTGGACATTGTAGTTACAGAGTTCAGTGTGAGTGTCAAGGGTGTTTTCATTATCAGTAGAGAAATATAGAAAATCTGTAACATTGAGAGAGAGACACAACACCTGTAAACATGACTTGAAGTAGTGGAGCAAGGAAAGATGACAGCAGAACATGATAATTAGGGGGAAACTCAAACACAGGGGTTTGGGGAGTGGGGGAGGTGCAACAAAACCACCATGATGTTGGAGTGGGGAAACCGAGGTTGTGGCATACCCACTGTTACAACATACATGTAATGCAGCACAGTAACATAATACCATATTGTATTGTATGATTTATGAGGAAGATATTTTTGCAAGGGGGCGTATAAACCTGGAAATATGAGATATTAGGCAAAGCAGTCATATAATCTTACTCACGGATAATCTTAATCTGGCCTCTGCCCCTCTTTCTGAATTCCTGACTTTGAGGATTCTCTACAGAGCTCTGAAGATAGCTCTCGAGTGTCAATCACTTTCTTCCGTCTGTTTCGTGTGATGAGATTGGTTAAGCTGCTCAGCAAGGGGGAGGGTATTCGCACACTCCTCTGGACCTTTGTGAAATCTCTTCAGGTCAGTGGTCACTGCAAAAAAAAACATATACAATCATACCCCAACACATACCTAAAGTGGCCTAAAAACTTAACACATACCTAAAGTGGCTGCTGCGGAATTCTTAAATTCTTAAGAATCGAGAATTCAAATGGGATTTTGTCCTCTTTTTGTCCCACAGGCCCTCCCGTACGTAGCGCTGCTTATTGCCATGATCTTCTTCATCTATGCTGTGATTGGCATGCAGGTGGGTGGGGGCGGGGTTTGTGTGAATGAACCAGTACGTGCACCACTGATCCAGCACTGAACATCACCCCGCGTCTCTGCGGGCACTTCAGGGACATGGTCCTCGCCTGACTGTCCTTCTCTCCAGCAGACGTTCGGGAAGATCGCCATGCATGACCACACACCGATCAACCGCAACAACAACTTCCAGACGTTTCCTCAGGCCGTCCTGCTGCTCTTTAGGTGAGAGGCAGAGAGGAGCCAGCAGGCAACGCCACGGGGGGGGCTCATCATGGACACCAGCGCCTGCGGGAGCATGGACAGAACTGCGCTCAGGTTGGAGATGAGTCTCATCCTCTCCCGTGTGTGTGTGTGTGTGTGTGTGTGTGCATAGGTGTGCCACAGGCGAGGCTTGGCAGGAGATCATGTTGGCCAGTTTGCCTGGGAAGCGCTGTGATCCGGAGTCGGACTTCGAGCCCGGAGAGGAGTTCACCTGCGGCAGCAGCTTTGCCATCTTCTACTTCATCAGCTTCTTCATGCTCTGTGCTTTCCTGGTAAGGCGCAACTCCATTACTGCCGTGTGAGTTTTACTCTAAGTGCCTGAGGAAATGAAGGGGTCAGCTGGTCGGTCAGGTACTTTTCAAGTCATCCATCTTCATTTGCGGTGTCCGTTTAACCCCTTTCCCAGATTATCAATCTCTTTGTTGCTGTCATCATGGATAATTTTGACTACTTGACACGCGATTGGTCAATTCTGGGACCACATCACCTGGACGAGTTCAAAAGGATCTGGTCGGAGTATGATCCCGAAGCCAAGTAAGGCGCACCTCCGTGACCCCATGACCTCCGCGACCCCCTTTGCCATCTCTCTCCGCTGCTTCCTTTTCCTCACTCCTGCCTTTGTGATGCAGGGGACGTATAAAGCACTTGGACGTGGTGGCCCTGCTTAGGAGGATCCAGCCTCCTCTGGGGTTTGGGAAGCTCTGTCCCCACCGTGTGGCCTGCAAGGTACTGCACACACACACACACACAAAAACACATGAGCCTACATATAAATCTGCAAACGTGCTTAGAAACAATCACAGACACAAACACACATTTACACACACTGCACTGAGTACAATTTTAGATTATTGGCATTTACTTTTTTTCCATTTTTCCCATACACACACACACAAAATATACATATTTTAGCCCATAGTGTTTTGTTAAAATGTTGTTTACACTCTGACAGAGGCTGGTTGCTATGAACATGCCCCTGAACTTGGATGGCACGGTGACCTTCAACGCGACTCTCTTCGCTCTCGTCAGAACCGCCCTGAAGATCAAAACCGAGGGTTAGCACACAAGCACGCAGACACGGTTCCCCCACACACTCCCACACGCTCCCACACACAACATCTGCTATCTCACACCATCCATCAGTCACAGCATTCAGCCATCGATGAGTCGCACCATTGTGCTTTGCACAGAAGGAGCTGCCTGTCCAAAATCTGTGCCCGTCTTGCGATCGCATGGTCGACCGGAGCAGGGACAGCTGGTCAGCCAGCAGCTGGATCTGTGTGGCACAAGCTGTGGATGAGCACAAGGTCACATCCATGCTGCTCAAGGCCCCATCCGGCCATCTTAAACAAAAATCATCCTTATCACATAGGAACAGGAAACCAAGTCTTGTTACTTTGCTAACAGCGCGTAGCGTGTCCTGGAGTGCCCAGTGCTTTCTCTGAGGAGGCCAGATAGACCTGTGGTCCTGCCACGTTTTGCCAAAATTATCATTCATATGTTATTTAAACTATTAAGTAGTCAGAATATGAGAAAAACCAAGCGTATGAATCTGCGAGACCAGGGAGGCTTCCAGATGTTCTTTTCTGTGACGTCTTGTGTCCTGAACGGTTACCGGTAATGCTCACGCTTTGTGTCGTAATGTCTCTTTAAATCCATTAATTACCTTAACAGTCTCTTGAAATATGAGGCATATGCATTTGCTGTGGCTCTAGATGAGAAAGTATTCTGACTTCCATCTCACTGTCAACACTGCACTTTCTGGCTGCAGCCGAGGCTAAAATTTCGTTCAGTGAATTAATTTGCAGAGTATAAAAAGGCTCATACAGTTTAGCTGATTTCATTAACACAACAAGGTGCAAGATACTGTAAGTTTATGGTACTGCTGCCACCATCAGGTGAAAGGAAAAATTGAACCATACTAGCTGGAGGCTGAGGGAGCCTCTTCTAATACGTTCCAAGACAGAAGCCACAGGCCAATTAAAATGTGTCCGCGTGCCGCATTTGATCAGGGGGGGGGGCGCACTCGGGCCGCGGCCGTTCCAGGGCGTTGGTCCAGAACATCAGCACGCACGATCGTGCTGCTGTGTGTGTCTTCATTCCTAGGCCACCCTGAGCAGGAGAACGAGGAGCTGAGGATCATCATCAAGAAGATCTGGAAGCGCATGAAGCCCAGAATCCTGGATGAGGTTATCCCGCCCCCTACAGGTGAGAAGGCCCTCTGTGCTTTTGCCTGATGCTAAGCCAAAAAGCACCTTAGACGTTCACACTTGCACAACGGTGCTGTAAAGTTATACGCTTGCCTTTGTTTGCTTTTTTTTGGCGTTGTTATATAGATGTTGGTGATATTTTTCCTGATATTGTTACATGCTTGAATTCTTTTGCTATGATACGTTGCGGTTTAACTTTTCCATTTGTAAAATGCTCCAGACGATCTGTCCGTATGGAGTGACACTAACTCTGTGCTGGTTATCTGGAAGACGCAGTGGTGGTCTCGAGTTCTTCTGTGCTCCCGATTCTTTTCCTTCATTACTAATGTTATTCTCTCTCTCTCTTTCTGTCTCATTCTCTCACTCTTTTACCCAGAGGAGGAAGTGACTGTGGGTAAATTCTATGCCACATTCTTAATCCAAGACTACTTCAGGAAGTTCCGGAAGAGGAAAGAGAATGTGGATCTGGGAGACCCAGACTCCAGAAACCCATCTGCTCTACAGGTACATGTCTAAGCCAGTGAGCTCTGTACACTGGAGTACATTTCACCAACATTAATAATTATGACAGGCCCATATATTCCATAACAAGCAGTAAGCATGTTCATGTTGTATAGGTATAAACCTATATACACTCAGTAGTGACACAAGGATTGGACCAAGAACCCAACACACACACACACACACTACAGATGAGCCATTCTCTGGGACACATGTACACGGACCTCACAGTGAGAAGTGACCTACTTATCCGCAACAGACGAATAGACCACAGATGCACTCGCTGCTGTGTGTGTCCTCGCGCCAGCAGCCAGGTACCGTACCAGCTCGCGCTGACCTACGGCGTCTGTGTCAGCACGGCTTTGCTGACGGTGGCATCCCAAGCTGCTTTTTGGTTGGTGAATGTCTGTTTCTACTGCGATCAGTGTCATTCACATGAACGCAGCAGGCTGAAAGAGCCTTCATGCAACTTGCTTCGCTATGACCGTAATTAACCCTGACCTATTTTGTTGCGGATTGTCTTAGAAGCAGTTATGGTCAACGGTAATTCCTGGGTTACATGATGAATGTCAATATGCATCAGTTTATTTTCAGACCTTAACCAGACTATGGACTGTTTACATGAATGGCAAACACAATGGTTTACTCCTGTTAAAAATATAAATCGGGCAAAACCAAATCATTTGGCGTTTGCTACTTTCCCTAACCTTTACAGTGCCCTCGGTGGGCCTCAACATTTGTGTGAAAGCAGTTTTTGTAAACAGTAAAAAGCTTTTTGTAAACAGTCGCTACATTTCTCAGAGCAGTTTATCAGTAAATCTATTACTTCCCCAGTGTAGATACGATAATTACCTAAGTGTATTTGTTTGTTCATTTAATTTAGTAATTCATTAATTAGTTCAAAACATAGTTTTATGACCTGCGTGAAGCTGGTGCTCCATGTGATCAGACACAGAATAAACAACTTTCTGCTTGTTTGTGTTGCATTTGTGCTGGTTTGTGCAGTAAGAATCAACATTTTTTATTTATTTTTGTGAAATTAAAGGTTATTTTCTGAGGGTTATTTTCAGTGTAAACCATCACACATCTCTCTGAGGGGTATTTTCATGGTAAATCTCTGACATTTCTCTGATGGCTATCTACAGTGTGTTGTAAAATGCACTGATGCACTGATGCAATTGATTGGTCAGTAAAACAGTAATGCAACTTCACAAAGTGAGCATATTATAAATCTAATTTCAGATTTTGAAAATCAGAATTCAAATATAAATCATAAATATTTTGGGGTACATTGGGGTGACTAGAACAAGTGACTAGAACATTTGAGCTTTTAAAAGTAATAACTTCACAGTCAACCTTTGAAAGTTCAAAGGAAACGTCATAGGTGTTGTACCTGACAACAGTTTGTGTATCAAGTGAATGTGTTTCTGTGCTCAGAGTTCATGAGTTTATGTTATTACTGACCTACTCCTATGGAGAACATTCCAGAGATGCAGAATGTGGCAATTATTCTTGATAATTCAGATAAAAACATTCCCATGAGGGTTTCTACCCTACTGTCTTTTGTCCTATGCCTGTTTTAGAGCAATTTGAGCATGAACTGGGTGATGTCCCGAGGCATTTCCGCTTTAACTTTAAAATGTCTCTTTCAACGGCACAAACAAAGAAGAGTATTTTGCTGTGATTTGAACATTAGCGGGGGCCTGGGTGAACACACTGCACAAACCAGCACAAACCAGCACAAACCAGCATGAACCAGCACAAACGCAGCACAGACAAGCAGAAATACGTTGATTCTGTTTCTGATCACATGGGGCGCCAACTTCTCGCAGGTCATTTTAAGTAATATAACTTACTCTAGTCCATTTCCTATAATGCCTACTGCGTAGATCCAATAATGTCAAATTCAACATCTCTCCCGATAAACACGCACAGAAATCGCTCTGGTACAGTTCTACACGACTGAACTGACTTAATCTCATAGTGAACGGGCTCTTAGGCCAGTTAACCGTCCGTAAAATAGCAGCGGCACTCAAAGATTTGCAACGGTTCGGCGAAAGGTCAACGTAAAAAATACAGTGAAATTGTCCTGTTTGTTTTATTGTGAGCGTTCCCATGAACAAAAAGTATACTTGCTCTAACCCTGAGAACAGAAGACAGAAGCGTGTCTGCTCTAGCTGTGAGCACGAAGAGAAACACGTCCGCACAAACTGCTCTTAATGATTCTAACGCGCTGCCTGTGTTACACTGATCGAACACCCACATTTTTGTTGTTAGCAAACTTAGCATTTAGCTACTGAATCTGCTGATGTCTTGCCGGACGTACTGCACGTGTTTCGACACAACTGGGCATTGGAAGATCGTGGATAGAGTTGGATTAAACGAAGCTTTAGTGTATGGATTTCTCAAGGAATCCTTGCAGCCCAAGAATACCCATAGTGCAACACACACACACACACGTGTAGCTAGGCTCTGAGTGTGTGTTGTGGTGAGCCTCTGGTCAGTGTATATACTGGGGCACCCTCCCCCTCTTCTCGTGTTCATCTGTGTCAGGCGGGTCTGCGCACCCTGCAAGACCTGGGGCCAGAGATCCGCCTGGCCATGAATGCTGATCTCCATGAGGAAGAAGAGGGCCTGGACGAGGAGCAAGATGAGGATGACACACGCTACAAGGTACCCGAAGGGGGACGGGTGTCGGCGTCGCTCTCAGATCAGCAGGATCTGGTTGGATTCTTCAAATTCTTCTTTGATCCAGAGATTACCCAGTGGGAGCTACCAAATCATCTTGCCACCGTGTCTCTGCTCCTCCAGGGCAGAAACGGCTACATAGGCCACACCGGGACCTCGACCAGGGGCCGCCGGCCCTCCCTGGCCTCCACGTCGACTTCGGTGTCCGTCCCTGACCAGGGAGAGGGCGGTTTCAGTGGAGGGTTGGGCCGCAGGAGTTCCCAGGCTAAAACGGCGGACAGCAGTTGTGTACAGGAGCGGGAGACCTTTCGGAATGGGGAAAACATGCACTTCCCCATCCATTACCAGCTACCGAAGAGGTCAGAGATGCTGTCAGCATGGCCATTTTTGTGAGATTAAAGTCTTAAGACCTGAGTCGCAGCTTATTCAAGCATTAACTGCATGTCATGGCAATATATGCATAGTCCATGCTGTTTCTGTTGTAATGATCTCTGACTGGTGTCTCTCTGTTGTGTCGTACTGTAGGTCGCGTCACAAGAACCGAAGGTAAACCCAAAAGGCAGTGGTTTCTCTTCCGCCCCACACTGCTAGCTTTCTTTCTGTCCTCCTCCCATCGTGTGGCCTCTCTTCACCTCCTCAGGAGGGTCTCCAGGGACGGTTTTACTTCCCCCCTCTCCCAGAGGATGGACAGAGAGGAGGGCTCCCCTGGGGAGCAGAGCTTCTGCGGCACGGAGGAAGACGAGGAGGCGATGGGAGTCAGGTCCTCTTGTTCGCCTCACCCACTCCTTATGCATGTTAAACCCACGATAACACCTCCATGGTGTGAAAACGCTCTGCCGACCAGCAGAGAGAGCGTCAGCTGAAAGTGAAAATCAAGGCTCGCGCTAATTTAGTCCAAGATTCAGCGAGGCTCGGTCGTCAGGAGTTCCATAACGATGTATGGATTTAGTTGCTTGAACAGCGTGGAATTGAGGAGAACAGGTCTGATTGCTCCATATGCAAAAGGAGGCAGAAAATCACATCTTACAAGTTCTTTGTCGTAAACTGGTGAAAATGAAGGCAAGACGTAGTTAAGAACAACGCCAAATGTTTACTATGACGAACTCCATCCAGTATTTGCTAAGCTAAACAAAAACTCTAAAGATTCCTGTACATTTCAGAGGGATAACCATGTCTATCCATCTATTTTTATTCAAGACAAATAACCTTTCTTTCTTTGTCAGGCGAAGCTACCCAGATGATGGCCCTGTGTATTCTGGCCACAGAGAAGGTGCTTATGGTGGGCATCCTGCCACACAGCCTGCCTATGCTAAGAATTATGGCATCGGCAACGTGGAAGCCAGGAGGACAGCCAGGAGACGCCTGCTGCCCGCAACCCCCTCCGGTACGATCAATAATCCCACTCTCTCCCTTCCCAGATGTCAGCCATTTCATACACGCCCATCCTCTCTGCACTGCAGTTCATGGAAACCTACCCCCCCCCAAACACCCCCCCCCCCTCCAAACCGCCCCCACCCCATCCACTAATTCGGCTAGTTGCGTGCTTTCTTTTTTTTTTTTAAGTGTGCAAAACTCTAGTCGTTCCTCCCGTCGCAGGGCGGAAGGCGTCGTTCACCATCCAGTGTCTGAGGAGGCAGAGCAGCAGTGACAACCTCCCCATCCCGGGCACGTACCACCAGAAGTCCCCGCCCTGCCGAGCGCGCTCACAGGTACATCCGCAGGTGCCGTACCACCCATGTGGACTCTGATTGGGTTTATTGTTTGCATACTTTACATATTGTCTGCTTTATTGTTTTATTTGCCTGTGTTGTATGGATATAGCTAAGCAAGGTGCTTCATGCAGTTTAATCATAAATAATAACAATAATAATAGAGTACTGTACACTGTTTAAATTTAAAAGTGCATTTACAATTTCAGACACAAAAATGTTTACTGCCCTCATGAATTTTACAACATTAAAAGTACACATTGAAAGACATTTATGTTTGTGTACTGTATGTATAGGTATATATGTAAATATATATATACTGTATGTGTATGAGTGTGTGAATAAATTAACAAAGTGATGGAGTTGGGGCCTACTGACTTAGACTTTCAGTGGAGTGATGCGGTATAAAAAGATCTTACATGTAGATTTCAAAGGCGAAAGGACACTGCAGATCAAAAGGTGAATTGACAGGAAATTCCAAAGTTTAGGGGTTATTTCAGGGTTATGGCAGTGAAAGATCTAGCACTTATAGTACAGACCTGTGCCAAGACATAAGAAGAATTTTAAACTGCGTGAGTTCAGCCTTTTTTGCAGTAGCGTAGGATGGTTTGTTATTTAGTCCTGTAGATATTAGAGAAGAGCGAAAATACAACACTATTGATTGAGTGTTAAGATAAACCTGTGTATTATCTGCACAAGAATGAATGTACAAACCATGCAGACAAATAATCGTCCCAAGGCGAATGCAGATAGTAATGGGCCCAGAATTGATCCCTGTGGAACACCCTGAGAGGCAGTAATAGCATTTGATTTATCTTTGGCTAAGGAAATGAAGTGCTGTCTGTCAGTAAGCTAAAACTTGAACCAAGCTAATGCAGTGGCACAGACATCTAGATGTGCCTCAAGATAAGAAAGGAGGATATTAAGATTGACATTATCAAAGGCAGCGGTTAGATCAAAAAGGAGTAAAATATTAATAAGACCAAGAACAGCAAAGCAAATAAGGCAACCAGATCTGCTTCACTACTGGGCTGTTTTAGTACTACAGTGAGAGTGAAAGCCATATTGAAAAGGTGCTATGTTTACACCACCCTAACTAGACAGGATTTGGAGTTGTCTTTCACTGCCTCCAATTATCCCACTTTCTTTTTTATCTTTTCTTTGTTTCACTCTCCGGCATGGTGGTGTGGTGGTTATTTCACAGCAAGGCGGTTGGGTTCGACGGTCTGGGCTGCTCATGTGGAGTTTGCATGTTCTCCTTTCCCGGGTCCCCCTCCCACAGTTCCACAGGCATGTGGAATGTGGTGGACTGGCGAACTGCCCATGGTGTACCCTAGCAGCAGTGCCTCGTCTGATAATGGGAATGAATGAATGTTTCTCCCTCTACCCTTAACGGCCTTTCCTCCCCTCTTCCACAGGCATGGGCAAACCCCAGCCCCAGCAGTGCCTCGTCTGTGGGCTCCACGGCCTCGTGGGCAAACCCCAGCCCCCGCCCCCCCTCATCCTGGTGGAGGACGAGGGGGTGGTGCGTGTTGGCGGAGTGGGTGGCTGGGATATGAAGGCTGGGGCCACCGGCGCGTCCGCAGAAGGCTGGTACACGGGCGCCTCGGGCGGGCAAGCAGGCTACAGGGCGTACACCACCCTGAGAGTGCCCACCCAGCTCAGCCCCCACTTCAGCCAGAAGAGAGGCAGCGCTGACAGTCTGGTGGAGGCGGTATGCACCTCAACATTACGCAGATTACAGATTACAATAATAATCTTTTATGTGATGGGGAATTCCACAGATTTTCATAACTTCACAAGTAAACTTCAGTTATAGCATCATTGTTACATTATATGTCTCTGTTACATTATATGCCTCTACATATTATTCTATAACATATGGAGCTCCTCCTCCCTTCAATAGAGCCATAGGGACAAATGTCAATGGCTCAAGCTGAAAGAGGCAGACTATTAGCATGAATGCTACGATTATTATACAGATAGGTTTCAGTCCGGGTCTTAGAGTTAGGCTGCTCTCTCTTGGTGTTGTCACACAGATACCACACCGAGGTAGTGCATATTTATATCGGTATGCTGCTTGATAACATTTAACTCTTGCATCTTATCCCTTCCTCAGGTACTGATCTCTGAGGGACTTGGCCTTTATGCAAAGGACCCCAAGTTTGTCGCTTTTGCAAAGCGCGAGATCGCCGACGCGTGTCACATGACCATCGACGAGATGGAGAGCGCAGCCGTCGACCTGCTGAGCCTGGGCAGCGGCAGCGGTTCCAGAGCGGCCATCAACGACCACGCGGACCCGGGACCCCTGTACAGTGACGAGGAGCCTGTCCAGGGCGGCGAAGAGGACGAGCTCGCTGATGAGATGGCATGCGTGACCTCCCTCTGAGTGGCGGACGGACAGAGCCAATCAGGGAAGGAGTGGGAGGAGGGTCGAGGAAGCTCAGGGGTCAAAGAGAGAGCCTTAACGCTGCAGGTTATAGGAGAAATGATGGCCAAAATGGTCAGTCAGACCGTGGTAATATAACTAGAACAATTATTGGAAATGAGGATAAATGTTTCAAAGGGCTTTTTCAGGTGTGTGTGTGTGGGGGGATGGGGGGTCTTAAAAGGCTTATTAGACCTTGGTATTGAGTTGAGACCACACTGATGTTTGGTTTGTGTAGCGTTTTAGAAAAAGGAGGCAGCCAGTGTTTTACTTAGACAAATCCAACAAAGAGACAGTGAGTCAGACTAATAATATGCTGTCAGAGAAATAGGAAGGGTTAGAGTACACCAGAAGCTAAATTATGCTGGCCAGTTCAGAACACTTGAAAACTCGAAATCTTGTCACGAGTCTACGAGAGTGGCCAGCAATAATTTTCCAACATTTGTATCAAATTGTGTACAGTAAGTCTCTGAAAGGACTTTTTTTTTTATATACAAGACATCAAGACATCATATTGAACATGTTTATACATGTAAGTATTGAAGAGGCTGCCATCTGGATTTCAAACACACATATATAACCTGCTGAATCCAAAATAATTTCTGTTGCATATAAAATGTGGATTTGACTGTTATAATCGCTTCTTATTCATCAGTCTCACAGAGCACACACATCCTTCTCTGCAGCATGTTAATGACATCACCAGGCTCCTAAATAGTGGTAACTGTGTCAACACAGACTTAGCTTCACCAGAATCAACTACCAGCAGCACTTCAGTTCGATTTCAAATTCTAAAAATTAAAAAAGCATTGCAAATTAATAAAAAGAAAGAAAATGAAAGAAAACATTTTAGAGAAAAGTGTTCGTTTGTGTGGTACGGCACCAGTCTTTGACACCCGGACAGGTAGCAGGCTTCTCTCTGTAGGGTGCCCTCTTCACCATCCCCACCCTCCCATCGCCTTTTAACTCACTATTTTAAGTCCCATGAAACATTGCGAATTAACAATATCAATTTATGTCAGCGAGTTACATTATAAATATAAAGCAGTTGCCGTGTTTAATGTGTTTGTCAATACCATCTGTTTTCCCTGCAATGATTTCCAAAAACAAATGCAATACTGAGTCTGATGTCATTAATTTCTGTCGCGCTGTCTATTTTCCTCTTCTTCTGGAACATGTATATGAAAATACGTGTATGTTAATCCAGTATATTAGGCATCTTTGCTAAGAGCTAAAGTCTATTAGTGTATTGAACTATGTTTGTAATCTGAAATCTAAACATGACCTCACTTTTTTGCCTTCTATGTAGAGTGACCACGTAAGTTGTTATCCCCATTTTTTTTTGTTTGTTTATTTATTGTCGGTTGGAGCATTTAAAACATTTTCCTGATCATTTTTTGCGCTGTCTATCTGTTAGCAATTTTTTTTTGGCCCATGTCTGAATTACCGTCTGATTTTGTTGTGTTGGTAGAAATTGTAGTTCTGTTAAAATGTTTGAAGTGAGCAATTCCAGTGTGAAATTCTGCTGCTACTTTTATCGAAGTTTCTCTCTCCCCCACGACTCCCTGCGCTTAGCTGTCACTCTGCTTTCATGACTATATCACTCTGATTCCCGCTCAAGTTTTGATTTTTCTGCAGAGGTTATGAAGAGCATGTCTAGTGCAATAAAGGAGGAATCTAAAGGTGAAATTAGGATCAAAACACTGTAGTGGGATTCGGTGGAATCCTCATTAGTGTTTGGGCATACGGCAGTAGCACCTGTCCCTTCTGTCTGCTTTAATGGACATGAATTGTGATGAATTCAGTGAGCAGGGCACTGCTAATTACTTCTCTGTGCAATGCAGGGCCACTGAATTAGGAGAGGTACAACTGACACTCAAGTGCTGATAGCTGATGTTGACCTATCAAACTTTTGATCTGGATCATTTGTTTTCCATTATAAATCCACAATAATACAAATATTATCACCTAATATTGTCTTAGACATTTTGATCAACTTCAGCTCTTGTGAGCATTACAAGTTTTGAACTTGTATTTGCTGTGTGTGTATTTGCAGTTTTGTCCTCTCATGGGTATATTGGGCAATACACTGAGGTTGTTGCTTGTTCTTTGAAAATATACACACTGCATCTGTGGCACACAAAGTTTGGTTTTATGTCTCTTGGTGCACACAGTTGGCACCTCTTTCTTTAGACTCCTTGTCTGGTTGGCTATAGCAGCAGATCATGGCGTTCGTGGAAGGTGTGGGCGCCCTTGAATGAGGGACTCCACCAAGCTTTTGCCAAGTTCTTTAAGGAACCTTCAAGGTTTCTTCTTGTAGTGTTTATCCTCCTTCGAGCCTGGACTGATCTCCTTCCACACCGCAAAGGCACCGAAACATCAATGATATTGAGAAACACCACCACAGGCCAAAGCATCATCATTCTTTTGCAGGAGTAACGTACCGGTAACCTACAAGTGCAATGCAAAAACTACACACCCGCGTGCGCATCTCCTGAAAACCCTTCACTCCTCCAGATTTGTCATGTTCACGAGCCTGTGAGGAAAAGTTGAAAACAGGTCTTAATTGTCATCCACTCAGGATATGGCATATCATGTTGGCCCTGGGGACATCCGGATAACATTTACACGTGGAAACTGTCCTTTTCTCTCAGGTGGGAATGACATCCAGGAAAATTTTCCATTTTTTGGACCAAAAGGAGAACACAACTACAGCTTGGTCTTCTTCATCAACGCGATTGTCGTGGAATAAAATCTACATTGTCAACAGGTTCTTATGGGGGTTGCCATGGGAAGCCAAAAAGGGGTATAAGGTATGTGTGTGTGTGGTAGATATAGATATGAAGGAGAGTAGATGTGTGCTAGAACTCCGTTTTATACACTAGTATTTCCAATGACATGTCATGTTTGAGCAGGAAATACATTGGTGTATATATATGGTGTATATTCCATAATACTCACAATTTTGTATAAAAGATATTTCAGATTAAAACCCTAAACCTATTTGTTCTAATACCATGTGTAAACAAAGTCATGGAACCTTATATCAAAAGGATGAAATGGCACGAGAGGAAACTTGTAAATCGTTTAGATTTGACCGGAACATAACAGGAGGGTTAAGCTACAGTTTCAGTTGAAAGAAACTGGTGGACTGGTCTTTGATGGGAAATTGTTTGAAAATGTCAGTGTGAAAATGCTTGCTCAGAATCTTGAAACCTCACAATTCTGCATATATTAATTGTTTAGATGATGGCTGTTCGAGAAGGGAATACAGCTTTAATATCAATGACAGGATTTTAAAATCTCGGAAATGAACGCAATAAAGTAAGGTCCCCATCATCATAATCCAGCTATCCAAATGACCTTTATGTTTCCAAAATAGCCGGGCAGAAACTGGGCACAAAATCCAGGCATTCCATCTTACCGTAGCTTTACTGACGTCCTATCTCTGTGATGTTTCCTGTGTGTGACTACCTTTCCAGCCTACCGTAACCGACGACGGCAGAGACATCCTGTTCTTTGCGCACTAAATACGCCTTCTCCCGGCTATGACGCAATGATGCTGTTCTGGTGATTGGCCCCTCCCGTATGTAGGCTGTTTCGACTGCTACGTACGCCTCCCCCCGATTTTCTATTTTTCTTATCTACGAGCAAGCAACCAAGATGGATATTATAAACCAGGTAGGGCATATGAGAACAAAAAAAAAAAATCAGTGGTCGTTATATCAATAATATGTGAATATACGATTGACTTTGTTTGTAGGACGATAACCTGAATGAGACACGCTTGTAAATTATACCAAAATATGTATAAAAATGCCCTGCTGATATATCTGCTTATTCGCAGCTACAGTATTTCAAGGGTTATTGGTGATATTATGCGCTGACATGCTCACAGGCCTCAGTTGAAAAAAGCCATCTCAGTCAATATGATGTTATTTAGTTTGCAAATCCATATATATTATGCTTTGTTGTTATAACATACATTTTTTATGCTGGATCATGATATTGCTGAATTCCGATGAAATCATAAAATGGTTCTTTATTGTTAGTATGTCAGTGGATAGATCCTTAGGTGTTGACTTATGATAACGGAGTGAGTTTGATGGTAAATGGTAAAAGACCAGCATGAAAAGCCATTGTGAGGAGGCCTTTTCTATATGCAGATGTAAATGTAGGGATTGCTGTGTAAAATGGCAGCTGACTTTTGCTGAACGTCTACTATGACTCAATCCTTGTATCCATTCGAAGAAATAAATGATGCCCATTTTTCCTCTGTGAAACATATAGTTCCTAACTGCATTTTGAGGTGGAATCGGTATGCAAGGCGACAATGCAATATTTGGAAAATCATATCTTTGTTGTTTGTATTCATATACATACATTATCGGTTATTTTGATTAGTTCAGGTATGGTTTCATATTAAATAAACCTCCGTACGACAGCGTAATAACGAAAATATACGACAATTAATAATCGACGTAGGCCTATTGATTTTTTAGTGGAATGTGTTAGAGGACTCGCGTGTTTCACCGAAACGTTACCACCGTAACTTGTTACCCATAGAGGACGCTGTTGATTAATGTCATCACGAGGACGAGCATTCGTCTCGCTCCCGGTTTTCTCGTGCTCGACCGTATCGCTGTATGTAAAAAACAAGATTAAATGCAGTTTCAGCCGTTATGTACAATAGTCAATTAAAAAACGGAGGGGTGTACATGCGTAACAAGCGGTTACTGTGAAAATAATGTCCTCCTTCTAGTTGACCGTGATCTAAAGTGGATGGGGGAGAGCGACTTCTCATAACAGCTCCTCTGAGATGTTGTTCTGAGTGTTTCTCTGGATTGCACGAAAACAAAAAGGGCGTTTCTCTGTCGTACGTTCGTCTCCATAAACAGTTTCGTATTATTTATATTAATGTAACAGACCTGCTGCGTAAAAAAGGAAACAAACTAGACCCCTTAACGGCGACCAGTTCTTACAACTTCTATTTTGATAAGGACACTAGAATGTAATGGCTTATTACCTATGTTTTGTGACTGAAATAGGGAACATTTTGGTCAGTCTTTCCTGATTTGAAGATGTACATGTCAGGTTCAACTCCTTTCCAGTTGACATATATGAGGGCCTGCTCAATACTGCATTTGGCACCAGTGTATAATAAATTGTTAATATTCCTTTTTAGCTACCATATTATCATGGGTGCCAGCTTTACATTCATGTAAAAGTTAGGGTGGATGCATTTATTGGTTTTATTTATTTTTCCTTTAAATTAGAATAAGCAGCAGTAGCCTTCATATCTTGCAAGTAAAGAAGTGGACCAAGGTGTAGGGAACTAGGTCTGAGTAAGAGTGTTGAAGCTGGGCCCAGAATCAAGGTGCTCTACAAAACTATTGGCAACCCTGGTAAACATGAGAAAAGCATCCATGATGTTTCACTAATTTAAAACTGGATTAATTGTTAAGGGCCATTCCCCCCTCATATTTTCCCTTTTGTAAGGGCACCTGAGTAGTAATTACTCATAAGTAGTTGACCATGGCTTCCTCAAATGAAGACAATGTTGCTGACCTTCACAAATGAGGTATTGGCTATTTAAAAATAGCTTCACGTCTGAAAATATCATATTCCTTTATTATAGCAACGATAAAGACGTTTTAATCAGTCTGAGATGGAATAAATCTAGTGGAAGAGGATGTGAATGTATTTTGCCCAGATGAACAGTGTGACAGTGTGGAGATCGGTTCAAAAGGCAAGGTTCATACAGTGTTTCAGGATTTGGTTGCCAAGTTTCCAAAACTACTATTAAACTTCAACAAAGCACCTGCTAACAAACCTACCTGGACCTGTTTGCCAGAAGAGAACCTCTATTGTAACTAAAAGTCCAGTGCCACAAATACCAGTAATCCAGTACCAGTACCAGTAAGTAGTTTTTTGAAAGCCAGTATCACAGACAGTGAAAAGGTCATGCAGATAAGAACTCAGCCCAACTCTGAAGTATGGTGGTAGGTCTATGGTATGGTGGGGCTATTTTAGTCTGAACAATTTAGGATGCAATTTAGGATGCAACTTGGCATCATGGAGTCAGTCAATCTGGCTGCATGTTGTAGGCAGAGCTTTGAGTTATTCATCCGCTTTGTATCTGTTTGTAACCGAGTTTGTATCCTTTTCTTTTCATGAATATTTTCACCTCACTGAATGTTTTTTCCCCAATGCATTTATACTCATTTTTCCAAAGGTGCTGATAGTACTTAAGGATTTAATTATTATAATAGTTCTGGGAGTCCTGTTTCTACAGCTAGAATTATGCAGAAAGTGATCAGCTCAAAAATTAATTTGCCAAGAATGAGGGTCATCTGGAGACTACAATAACACTTCTCATTTAGGCTACACTGGGAAATGGGGAATGTCTCTTAAAATAGTTCGTGTACATAAATCAAAAAGATACAAAGTAAAACTGTTTTCATCTCTACTCACTGAACATTTGAGGCAGTGAAAAGTGAATACGTTTTACTTGGGTGACATTTAATGGCCGTTAATGATTAGAGGTAAAGCATCTTTTCATTAATAGGTGCTTCTTAAAGAGAAACACGTGCTGTACGGTTTACTCTTCTTTACTGTTCATGTAAATTCATCCTTGTTTCTGTTTCTTAGCTTTCCTGTAGTAGCCCATTTTCCATGTACTGACCTCAGACAGGTTGGGGATTATTTAATATGTATTGACCTCAGACAGGTTGGGTTTTGTTTAATATGTACTGACCTTGGTCCAGTTGGGGCTTGTTTACCTCAGTAAAGCATGCATTATTTACAGAAGTGGTTCATTACAGGCCTCTCTTAAAATATCTGAATATTTATTTTCACCCAAATAGTAAGTCATGTGTGGCAATATAAAGGTTTTGGCATTTGAATGCTTAGCCTGCGTTATAGTCTTGTGTACACGGCATCTGAATGATTGGTAAGATGAGGGGGTGAAAAAAGCTATACAAATGTTGGATGTGAGAGAATACTAGCTTTTCAGTGAGGTGAAATGATTCCCAGCCCTTCCCTTGTATGTATTACTTTGTGTTAAGCTGTTCTGATCCTGCATCCCCCTCATGTGGATGGATTCTCCCCTTCAGCTCATCATTCATGCTGTCAGTAAGGTTTAGGTGTTCCTGGGACGGCCCCTGCGAAAGCTCGATTCTGTGATTCCTGAAACATTCTACTGTGACTTTTTAGTGTTTGTTTGTTTGTTTGTTCTTGCTTCGTAACTGAGTAATTTGATCATGTGACATGATGTAAAATAACCTACGCTATGAAAATAAACAGAGGACGGCCGTCACTCACATCAAGTCGTTGGTGGTGATGTTTGTGTTCTTACAGTGCAGAACCCAGCTGTAGTGTTCCATCACTGCTGTCTCTCTGCCCTGTTAACAGTTAGTCGCCCAAGGACAGTTCCGAGTGCTGAAAGTACCTCTTGGCTTCATCAAGATCCTGCAGTGGGTAAGTGTTCATTCACACCTGCGAGTGGATTTGTGTTTGTGCAAACAGGACCTCCTCAGACTCAGGTATTTACTCTCGGAGGGCAAAGTAGTACTGATTTGAGCATTATGAAATCCCTGTGGTTTTGTAATAGTGGTGGAGATAGACCTCAACTACATTGTTCTGCTAGTGGTTCTCAGTGGAAAAAAAAACAAAATAAACCAAAATACACACATGTCTTAGAAAGGATAAATGGAACACATAAAAAACTGTAATGGATATTCTTTATGTTTTTATTTTTATTTCTTGATATTTTATATGTGGTCTCAGATGACTCATAGGCCAAGTGTTGGCTTATGTAATCATAGTTCGATGACTAAAACATACATGCATGAAATGCAGACACTGTATAAGACATCGGGTCTCACCTTAATGTTTTTATGTAGCTAGTTTATACAAGTCTTATATATAGTGCCCAAAAGAATGCTGACATATCAAGGTCTAGGATTGATGGAAAAAGCAGTGGCCCTGGGGTAATACTGACATCTTGTGGATCCTAACTATAACTTCATCTGCTACTCGAATGAACGAAGTTAGACAACAATGAATGCATGGTTTAGTCAGGTGTTAACCGCAGTTTATAAACCAAGAGATAATAAACACTATTCAATATAAACTATATTAAAAATCATAAGCCATCATTTTACAACAATGATAATATGAGCTCTCACTGGTTTAGCTATTTTATTTCCCTTATCATCTGAATCAAGTGGATTAACTCTGTAATTAACTAATCAGTGAACACAAATAATAAATGTAATTTTGCATTGAGATACCTTATATGTGCTGTCGAGGAAATTCTCCATCACAACAACCAGGGTGTCACGTCTGGCTCCGCCCCCCTCTACTAGCTGTCAATCTCTGTAGTCCCGTTCCGTGTGTCAGTGTTTTCCCTGCCTCTTTGTCCCGCCTTCATTTGTAACCATGCCCCTTGATTATTGTTCCGACCTGTGTCTTGTTTAGTTCCTGTTGTTTCAGTATATTTGATCGCCGTGGTGTCTAGTCTCCAGTGTCGGTCGTTGTTTGATGTTATACTCTTTGTTGTTATTCCTATGTTGTGATTTTTTCTTGGTTTCCCCTGTCGCCAGTTGTAAGTTCTATGCCTTCTTGGTTTCCCATCCCATGTCGACCGTATTCGCTCGTTTTAGTGTATTAGCGTCCTCATTTAGTGTTAGTTGGTATATTTGGTTGATGTTTGGCTTGTCTTTATTTAATGTCAGTATCTTCTTTGTAGTGTTAGTTTTGTTATTAAATTACTGTCTGCATTTGCGTCCCGCCTGCCTAGTCCAAACGTAACGCGGGGTCTCTTAAGAATAGTTACGAGCGCCCGGAGAATGTCGGTGAAGGCAGCACACGCACGCAAATTGGATGGTTCACCAAAGCACTCTAGTTTATTGAACATTTTGTCAATCCTTATTTACTGCGAGGGAGGGACTTTGTATACAAAGTCATACCATTTACGGACAAGATCACATGGATAAGATATACGTTAATATCGGTAATGTCTGCCTAAACTTAGCATAAATTCTGAACCTGCTTCTGTCTGGAACATGTCTTCTTCCTCCTCTCGTCTAGTCCCTTGACCCCAAGGGTGACCTAGAACTTCCTCATTCGGTCGCGCGCAATGTACAAAAATGTTTTATCAGACACCAGAAACTGGCACTTTTCCATAACAGTGCAATACAAATGTTAAAGAACACTAATTTACTGGTTCTCGTTAAGTAAGTTTTATTGGGGAAAATAGATGTCCATACTAAAATATACATTTACATTTTTGGGGGGATATGCTGTGATCCAGAATGCACTGCACGACTCGCATTCAACCTTCCCAAGATCACACGTCGCTTCACTGCTGCATTTCCTCCTTTGGCTTTATATAGTTGCCTGCATTAGATTTAAAGCCCTGGTCGCCTACAAAGCCAAAAATGGTCCTGCGCCATCTTACCTGCGATTGTCTTGCCTGCCCCACCATCTCGCACCCTCCATGCCTCTAGTACAGCATGACTCAAGCCATCGCCCCTTAAGGGACAAGGAAGATGCGGCTTGAGACTTGTTTTCTGTACCAACACCCAGCTGGTAGAATGAACTCCCACTACTTGTCAGCACATCAGAGTCTCTTGCTGTCTTAAAGTGTAGACTAAAGACTTTTCAAGTAGTCCATGAGTGATATGAAGTCACATCAATGTACTTGAATAATCACCATTCATTCACTTCCTTCCCTACCAAAAAAAAAGTGTATGTGCTTTCTTTGTGTGTTTTCGGTCTTAAGGTTCTAGTCATCTCCTTGCACTCAAACAGTGGCTTTGATAGCATGACAAAGATTTTGCATTATAAATTGCTTCTTATTTAAGAAACTGTAGAAAACCCTTGCATTATCTTGCAAATTTGACCAGTAGTGAATCAGTTTTTTTCTCTGACTTTAGCTAAACCGTAAACCGTTCCTTGGGATGTTAGCTGGGGAAATCAGGTTGATGTAGTCACTGTGCTAGTAAGAAATGGAGCTGTCATCGTGACAAAGTTAAGACAATATTAAACTCATAGTTAGCTCACTAACCCCAAATTTGTTCTTGATATATTCCTTTCTGACCTTCCTGGATTTGATTCTCCTTTTGCTTTAAATTCACCTAGCCTGATTTTGGTCTCTCTGGGCGATGATCTGGTGATACTGGTTTTTGCTTAATCTGTTTGATTTCTTTGTGGTCTGCTGTTTCTGTGGTGTCAAAGTTGGTTTCTCACTGGTTTCTCACTGGCTTTCGGCGGCATGGCAGGGTTGTCTCGTCTCCATCTCACCGTGTGCGGCTGAGTCCGAGCACAACGCGACTCCACAGTGTGACAGATGGTTGAGGATCTCTCTGAAATGTTAGAGCTCCTTTCTCCGTTCAGTTCCTCCTCCATCTGCAAGCCAGCCCCAGCCCCCGTGTAATCTCCACGAGTGACTCAGCGTCACAGATTTAAGCAAGGCCCAAGAGAGTCATGCATTTCAGTCACATCCAGCGATGCCTCTCAAGATAACACACATTTCTCTACTGATATTAGATAAAGTTTTCACTATTGACATTAGAGGTAATAAATCCTGTTGGACACACACACACATACATGAATCAAATATACAGTAGTTACAGTAGTATTTCTAAATTATATGTAATGGATTTATAGATAGTGTATAAATCATATGTAATTGTCATTTTATATGCAGAATTCTGTCAACTTCATCATTCATCCCATGTGGGGATTAAGCTAAAACACTCTGCACATGCTAAGAGTTTCAACAGAGCAACAGGCTTGGCTTGCTTTTGTATTTTTTTCTCCCTTTCTGTGTTTAACTTTTATATTGTATCATGCTTTATCTGCCTGCTTCCAGGTGTTCGCCATATTTGCATTTTCCACCTGCGGGAGCTACTCCGGCTACTTTCGCATGAGTGTGGAGTGCAAAAACAGATCGGACAGCGACCTGAAAATAGACGTGGAGTTTGAATACCCTTTCAGGTAGATGGAACATTCTAGGCTGTGGGCCAAATGAGCAAAATGGTCACAAGAAAATTGTAGGAGCACATTGTGAATATACCCCAGGGTAGAGCAAAGGCTGGCAAAAACAGAACTTCTAAAATGCCTTTTGGTTTAGACGTTCACAGGAGACCTGCAACACAGATGCACCAGGCTTGCTAAAAGTTCATCTTTCTCCAGGCTCCACCAGGTCTATTTCGACGCCCCATCCTGCAAGGAAGGGAGGACTGAGCGCTTCTTCCTCGTGGGTGACTACTCTTCCTCGGCTGAGTTCTTCGTCACCATCGCCGTCTTCGCCTTCCTGTACTCCATGGCGGCTCTCAGTGTCTACGTCTTCGCCTTCGAGAAGTATCGTGAGAACAATAAGGGGCCACTGATCGTGAGTTTCCTTCAGTGACACGTTCAAATTGCACATTTGCGTATTATTATTATTATTGAAGGACTGTTTCCCTAGTCCAGCTCAGAGAAATGATGCGTGTGATCGAGCATCTTAGATCACAGCGGCTTCTCGTGTCTGGTCCTTCAGGACTTCGGAGTGACGTGCGTGTTCACCTTCATGTGGCTGGTGAGCTCAGCGGCGTGGGCGAAGGGACTGTCCGACGTGAAGACGGCCACGGACCCAGACGAGGTGCTGGATCTCATCCCAGCTTGCGAGAACGAGGCCAACCGTTGCCGTGAGGTTCACGACCCCGTCATGTCCGGCCTCAACACCTCTGTGGTGAGTGTGGCTCACCTCCTTCAAGACTCTAGATCTCTTCTAATATAGGGGTTCATCTCAGAGACCATCAACCAGCCCACATGTCTATGTTCCTTTTATGAAGACACCTAAGGCAGGCAAAAGCTCTGCAGTCACGATTATCTGGTTCAAATGTATAAGGAGCTGAGCAGAACAAAAACCTGGTCCGGCCTGGAACCCCTGAGGATTGGATTGAAAACCTCATTTTGAATGAATTATTTCCTAGTTCAGAATGTAAAATTATTCTTTGATTTATACTTCTAGTTGTTGTTCTTGATGGCAACATAATGTAGAGATCTCAAACAATTGCTAAACCCAGCGCTTTACCTCATCGTGAACAGCAACTCCTAAACCTGTGATCAGTGATCTATTATCTGTTGCGTTTTCAGGTCTTTGGCTTCCTGAACCTGATCTTGTGGGCGGGCAACCTGTGGTTCGTGTTTAAGGAGACCGGCATCGTGGCCCCCTTCATGCGCCAACCAGCTGCCCCGGAGAAGCAGCCAGCTCCCGACTCATACGGGCAGCAGGGCTACGGGCAGCAGGACCCCTACTCTGCCACCCAGGGGGGCTACCAGCCCGACTACAGTCAGCAAGGCTACAATCAGGGGGGAGACTACGGCCAAGGCGGTTACAACCAGCAGGGGGCACCCACCTCTTTCTCCAACCAGATGTGAGAGAGTGAGAGAGGAAGAGGCAGACAGAGGCTGGTGAGTGGAAGATGAGGTGATAATTATTACTGTGGCACTTGTGGGTGTTTTCAGCTGTCTGGCACAACCGTGGCTACTCTGGTTCAGTGTGGACTGAAAGCTAATAAGTGGGCAGTGGGTATATACGCTCGTGGTGTTTCTCATCAGAATTCGCTCATACCACCGTCTCACTAACTTTTCCCCTTCCTGCTCTTTGTCCTTCAAGCTTCCTCTTTAACATTTTTTTTTCGCCTCACACTTTCTATTTCTCTTTCCACAGGACGGTGATCGTGTGATTAGAGGAGTGTGACACCTGAGCCCCACTCGTTCAGCCACACTCTTCCCTGTCTGTCTGTGCACACGTCTGTGGGTGAAAACACTGGGTGGAGGGGTGGTGCGTGAGGGGTGGTGCGGGAGGGGTGGTGTGGGCGATATACACAGAAAAGTCCAGGGCATAGGAAGGTAGCTGGGGGGGTTCTATGTGCTGTTAATTATCGTGATGTAAAAAAAGAAAAAGGAAAAAAAAAAGTTAGTCATGATCAGATGGAGAAATACCAAAATGTGTAAGAAAAAAAAAGAAAAAGATATAGAAATTATTGCTATATAAATTTTGAATTAATGATGTTGGCAATAGTAATGATAAACTTGAGAGAATGTATTTGTCTGTGCTGTACAAATATCAGTGTGAACAAATATACAAATATTTCCTAATGATATGAATGGGATTATTCCACTGTAGTCTAAGTTATGTTTAGAACCCAATGGAAATGATTCCTTGAGAATTTTTACCTATAGTGGTTTGGTATGAGTTGCATAGATATTCACTAAAAATGTATAAAATTTCATGCGATGACCATTTCTTTTTTTTTTTCATTTGATATTTTTTGTTGTTTTATTTGTTTCCCCCCTTTCGGTGGGATAGAGCATTGATCTGAGTTTGAGTTTAGAGAGTGAACCTTGTTCTACTGTTAGCAATAGGCTACACACCAGATGCAATACACCAGAGGCATTCGACTGACCATTGTTAAAACTATACTGCAGTATTTTTCTTTCCTTTGTGAACTTTGTTTTCCTTTACTTATCTCTTTATTATGAGAAGCACAAGTCCAATACGTTAGCATGGTTTGAGTAGCGTCTAATACTATGCTTCCTCTGCTATGCTGCTCCAAGTGTGTTGGTGTTGTGTCATCCAAGTGAGTAAACTAAAATGCAACTTGATTTTTGTTTGTGTAGTGTGGGCACCAGATAGAGAACCACTGTGTGTGGAGTTGTTGGTAGTCAAAATCGATGTGCTGGTTTCAAGTTCATCAAAATTCAACTCCTTACCATTTCAAACCCCTGCCCCGTTTGTGTGTGAGGGCTCCCCCCCCCCCCTCTCTCTCACACACACTGACTCAAAAATCTCCTTGCTACCTATTTTTATCAAAAAAGAGGTTGAATCACAAATGGATTTATCTTAGTCTAGTTATATTGAAATATATTTTCAAATATTTGTGTATATATATGTATATGCCATGCAGAATCTGCAACCTAGTGATTGAATCTTTTGTTATACAACAGATCTATTCAAGGATATAAAATCTATATATGCATTAACTGGAGTTCTTAAAATACAATGGAAAAAGTACAAATTGTCCTATGATTTGATCATAGCATCAGGGGGAGCCGAGATAGTATCTTTCTACTTTCCTGATTGCTCAAAATTCAGGTGTAAACATGTCACGCATTCCATGGCAGCATAGGTTTCTGCAAAATTGGTCATAACTCTCCAATAACTGACTAGGTTACTGTGGACTGTACATAGGCCTGCACTGCCAATTCAAACGAATTTGTTCTATTTAAATTACGAGCACGATCCTTTCAGATGCTGATCCTGACAGACGTTTGCTTGTACGACGTGTCAAACTTTGTATGAGTAATATGTAATCCACACGTTCTTGTATGATATAAGCATTGAAATACTAAAACTGTAGTTATAGTACTCCACGTGCGAGAAGGCTCCTTAGGCACTATGTCATGATTGAATATATTGCAGCCGTTTCATATCCTCAGCATTTTCGAGGCAGAATCTTTATTTGGTATTAGTTTAATAGACGATGCTATACTGAATTTATTTAGTCATGCATGACGTGATTTTATCTGGCTTGCCCAAATTTATGACTGAATCTCACCTAATATTTGCACATAGTAATGGAGTGCAAAGCAACGCAGCTTTCGCTTTTCATTAGAACTGTGAGCCCGTGAGACAGGTTAGCGCGCCCTCTCGATCTTTCCGTTCCTCTTTCTCTCTTACTCTTCTGCTCTGTCCCACTCCGCTCTCCCTACGAAATATGCTATTCAGCTACTCTGTTGTTAGTGGTGTTTGGTAAGTCTCGTGAAACTCGATGCCTTTGGGTTGTGCTGTATTTATTGTGTACAATATATTCTTAGCGTTCGACGATGTTAATGAAAATGAATATGACAATACTGAAAAATCAAGAATCATCAAGGTTATCCAGAAATTCTGTTGTATTGTACTATGGATTCCATGAAGGAAAAAATCAATAAAGAATAAGTTATCCTGTTGAAAAAATAACGTTTCTTGCCCAAATAAATTATGAAAACAGAGTAATTATGTTTTGTTACTCTGAAGCGATTAAGCTCAAATATAAATAAAGGAAGTTATGTGTTATTGTTTAGACCAGCCCAGTGTGGATTTATATTTGAAGCACATGATTGATTTGATAAAATGTTGCTCTTTTTGGGTCAGGAGAATAAAATCTGGCTAATGCATAATTGCTGGCATTACACCACACGGCTTTCCATGCCATTTCACTGCCGTAGACCAATTTCCAATGCTGAAATAAAATGACGAGTTTTTTTGTGGGGCGCTAATGTCGAGCGTTTGTTTTAAGATGTTTTCAAACTTCACTTTTTCTTTAAGAAAACTCTAGAGCGTTTCATCTGATTTCTGCAATACTGTATGTCTTTCAAAGAACGATGCTCACCAAGACACTTGAAAAGGCTCATTTTAGTCGTTTGGATGTCACCTTTAAGCATTTTCGATTAGGAGACAAAGATTATGAAGCTGCAAAAACGCCGGACCACTTTGAATGCCTTGCAACTGATCCAGGGTTAGGGTTATACGCCGTTTTTGCTGGATACTTAGAGGTGCTAAACTGTTAAAAAATCCTGTTTTCTCCACCCAAACCATGTGCCCTTTGATGCTGTGTCCAGTCTTCTTTTAATACAAAATATGGAATAATTTTTACACATTCGATAGTTTTGCTTCCCAGTTTTGCATCCCCTAATCGTACTCATGCAGAACATCCTGAGGTTTGATGGTGCAGCAGTTCAGTACACGCCTAAGACAAGCGGTTAAAGACTGTGATTTTGGCGTGGACACAGACAATCAAATACGAGACGCTATCCTGAGTAAATGTACATCTGATTATGTGCGAAGAAAATTACTCGAGGAAGGTCCGGGGCTGACACTCATTCGCAGGCTGGAGGTGGCATCACAGTGTGAACGAGTGGAAGAACTGCTGGCAGTAATGAACTCAAATGTAGAAACGAAAGACGGGGAAACGGTCAAACGTGTGATAACAAAAAGTGGAAAGAAAGAAAATGATTTTGGATTCATCATAAATGAATATGACATGCCCGAGAGACTGACATTCTGTGTAGATATTAGACATGCTTGGACATGAGAAAAGCTAATGAGGCCATAGAGAGGGAACGATACCCCATCGTTTGCATGCTGTCATGAAAAGACTTTCTGAATGTGGATTGACTCTAAACTCAGAAAAATGTCAGTTTAACATGGACAGACTTGTATTTATGGGAATATTGCTGACACAAAAAGGCATCGGACCAACAAAAGAAAGAGTGAGAGCTGTAGTAGAAGCCAGAGAACCAAGGAACGTTGCAGAAGTGAGAAGCTTCCTGGGACTAGAAGGTTTCAACAGCAGATTCATACCACAGTTTGCAACACTCTCTGAGCCACTAAGGCGCTTGACCCGAAAAGAGACTGCATTTGAGTCATTCCAAGTCTTAAAGTCTGAATTAGCAAAAGCAGGTACCCTAGCTTATTTTGACAATGCCCAAATCAGAGTAATAGCAGACGCAAGCCCTGTAGGTCTAAGTGTGGTACTAGTACAAAAACAGAAAGGGGAGGAGGTACCAGTGTGATACGCAAGTCATAGCTTGACTGAGTGCGAGCGAAGGTATTCCCAAACCGAAAGAGAAGCTTTAGCACTAGTATGGGCATGTGAAAGACTGCATCCATATGTATATGGAAGAAATTTTGATTTAATCACAGACCACAAACCATTAGAGGTCATATATAGTCACCGATCTAAACCATGTGCCCATATTGAAAGATGGGTGCTCAGATTACAACCATATGACTACCGTGTGATACATGTTGCAGGAAAGACTCACTATCCAGACTAATTGCAGAGAGGACCCAAGATGAGATACATGAACATGAGTCGGAGGTGTATGTGAGATTCGTAGCAGTGAATGCAACATCCAAGGTTGTCACCACAAGAGAGGTTGAGGAAGCTTCTACCACAGACCCAGAATTAGCAGATGTCAGCAAGACAGTGCAAGCCTCATGCACCCATTGCAAATGAACTGTGTGTAATAGGATACATAGTGCTACCTGAAAAACTTCAAGCAAACTTACACTAGCTCATGAAGGACACTTAGGAATAGTAGGGACATCTCAGAACAAAAGTGTGGTGGCCTGGTATGAACAATGCGGCTGAAAAATATTGCAAAACATGTCATGGATGTCAAGTGGTAGCCAGACCAGACCCACCTGAACCACTGAGAAATACGAACTCACCGGATCGTCCTTGGCAGGACGTTGCTGTGGACATACTGGGACCACTACCGACAAACCACTCTATCCTGGTGGTAGTAGACTATTATAGTCGCTACTATGAGTATGAAGTTTTAATGTCCACAACCACTGACAAAATAATTGACTGTCTTTAAACTATATTTAGTAGACATGGACTACTGGTTACTTGCAAATCAGACAATGACCCACAGTTCAAATCAGAGTTGTTCAGAGACTTTTGTGATACGAATGGAATTAAACATATCAATACAACACCAAAATGGGCGCAGGCCAATGGAGAAGTGGAACGCCAAAATGCATCACGGATGAAAAGAATTAGGATTGCTCATGCAGGAGGACTGGACTGGAAGCAAAAACTGAGAAAATATGTAACTGTTTATCAGGGTATTGATCATCCTATTATGGGGAAAAGTCCAGCTGAACTCCTGTTTAATAAGAGGGTAGCTGCCGGACATGTATGAGTCAAACACAACAGCATTAGATGTTCGGGACAGAGATGCGGAGCAAAAAGGAAAGGCTAAACTATATGCAGATAAGCAAAGAGGGGCCCAGTACTCAAAAGTGGACATTGGAGACACAGTACTCGTCCAACAAGACAGAGTGGACAAGTTTCCAACACCGTTCAACACCACACAAAGTTGTAGGCAAATCTGGAAACCAAGTTGTTGTTCAATCTCCAACCGGAGTATGTTGTCTTAGAAATACAACACATGTAAAGAAGTTTGAAACAACAGAGACCAAACAGGAGCCCCTTAGACAAGAAGAAATATCTGACAAAGAGGAAAGTGTAGTAAACAAACAAGCAGAGATGGGTTCAGTGGAGCTGGAAATGTCATTATTGACTGTTAAGGTTTCTTAAATCGTCTCTAGACGTAGATCAAAACCATCAGGATTCATAGACAGGATAATAAATTTGTACAGCCCTCAGAGTTCCGTAGCTGGTACCAGGAGAACAGATTCACAACACACGGGTGTCAGGAAAGAGTTCTTTAGTTTAATGATAATACATGTAGTTAAATACAGAATAAAGAAGATGTGTCTTAACACAATTGGGTAAGAATAATAAAACATATGTATGATTGGTGTTCTCCTTATCAGGAGAGGAGGCACTGGGTCTAGGGATAGTGGAGAAGTACAGAGAGAGAGAGAGACAGAGAGAGAGAGACACAGAGAGAGAGAGAGACAGAGAGAGAGAGAGACAGAGAGAGAGAGACATATAGAGAGAGAGAGACAGAGAGAGAGAGAGACATAGAGAGAGAGAATCAGGGGAGCAGGCACACAGATAAGGGACAGGAAACATGGTGCAAGAATAAATGCAATAACAATTATAATAATCACCGGTAGAAAAATTGTGGCTAGCCAATGTCCCCAGGGTCCCAGGAAATTGTAGATAGAATCAAACATGGACATGGCAGGCTCTGGAGGGTACACAGCGCTTTTCATATGTGCAAGTACATTAGTTAGATTGTCATGAGCATCAGGAATTAAAAAGCAGCAGGACGTGCCACAGTAAATCACAAATTCCCTTACATTTACCAGACCCCAGAGGGCCAAAAAGACACCTCAGAGACTCAGGGATTTTGTGCTAAAATGACACAATAACGCATTTATGGTTACTAAAATGAGTATGGTTATATAAAACAAGATGTTTTGTTACATGTGATAGGCAATCTTTTTGTTAAAATGGTTGTGATAAGTAATAGTAAGAGCTACACGTTTGGTGAACTATATAAGAGAGTAACTTTAATTCTAAGGAAAGGGGGAGTGTTGTGTAAGGGGGTGTTGTGTATTGATGACGTGATTAATTGAGGGGACGTAGAGTATGTAGGAGGGAACTGGAAGGAGGCACGAGGGGAATGGCGGCACGTTGTTGGTAGTTGTATTTAATAAACTGGTATATTGATTTAATTCGGGGTGTCAAGTCTAATTGTAGTAGTAAGGCGAAAACACAACAGTGACGAATAAAAAAAGTCTCATCTGGGTGTAAACGGAAAGCCCGACAGTAAATTTCTCAGTAGGTGTGACAGATCGTGGAAGGGCTCTGATTAAAACTTTTGACTCTGTAAGTGTGCCAGTTGCAAATTAATTGAGAAGATGGTCGAATCAGACGAAGACACTGCCACTATCGCAGAGAAGTTGAAGCAATACGTTAAAACCTCGAAAGGAACCATTCTAATGGCTGAGATTGTAAGTACATCTTGCCGATTACTACCCCAAATTTCTCCAAATAACGGAATCCTCCTTTGCCGCCTCACGTAGCAGCCAGTCCAGCGTCGATACCTGCTACATGCATAATTTAATACATTAACGATTTATTACAGCAAAATTTCCTGCACAGTTGTACTCAATGCACCAGTCCACGTTTGGCGAACTAAAGTGTGATTAGTATAACCTGGTCCTGTCCACATGATATCACCTGTGCATTTGAGCAATAAGAGAACTACAGTCAGAGACGAAACCAGACGAAGCCGCTGGAATAGATAACAGATGTGGACCTGCACCTTGGTTTTGCTTCCTCCACACAGAGTTCATTTGTTATCTAGCTGCTGAAAAATACAGAAGCCTGATGAATTAAAGGGGAACACTAAAGTGTTGCGAGGTGTAACCGCATGTGTCTGCTCTTCCTATGGTTCTTACTGAAACACGAGCTAGCCGAAGTCAGCTTTAGTTTAACTTTATTCGATTATTATGACTTGTTTGATGGCAGAGACATTTTTCTGCCATCATATTTTGCTGTTCATAATCAAAGGCATAAATATCGTCAACCTGTGGATATAACTATACCAATCGTTTTTGCTAACGCATTTTAGGAAATGTAAGTCCTGTACACGGCAGATCTCCGAGGTTTTCAAACATTGCGTAGTCGTAATAGGCCTGTCGTAACATGTCAGAAATATTTTTCTGCCATAATAGACGTTTGGCATTTGTTTTCTTACCGTTACCTTCTTTTTCGTTATTCCTTGACTCTTTTGCGCTTTAAAACATTTTATACCATTGTTCTCTGCTCTGTCTGACTTCTGAGGTTCAGTTCACTTCAGTTTAGTTAGTTTTGTTAACTTTTTTGGCATATTATGACTGCAAGCAAATCATGTTTGAAAACTTCTGAGATCTGCACTTGTACAGGACTTTCATTTCCTAGTGGTGTTAGCAAAACTGATTAGTATAGTTCTGTCAAGGAGTTGATGAGATTTATACCTTTGAGCATAAGCAGCAGAACATCTGAAAAGTGCTCATCACAGCTTGGTGTGCTCTGTTTCTACCAAGCTGCTTTGCATGGCAAGTGTGAATCACAGTAGTTTTGTGCCAACACTTTATAATTGTAGGCTGACCGATTAATCAATCAGAAGGTTACTGTCTGAAAAGTGAGTGACTTGTGTTTAATATAGATACAGGCAGAGGAATGTAAACTGTTGCTTTGTTTCTTCTGATTAATACAGTGGACTAGAATGAAAGTTGGTGGCTTGGAAGTTAGCACATTTACATATCAACGTCTTGAGTCCTGGTCAGTAGGCTCTTCCTGGAAAATATATAAATATATTCCACACAGTGATGCTATTTTACAGTAAATGAAACTACAGAGGAAAGATTGGTATTTCCTGCCAGTAAGCATGTAAACAGGAAAGGGCACTTCCCCATTTTAGAGAACTGCCACCATTACATCAACAACCAAATGCGCAGGATGCACAGATATAATCTTCACACCAAACACCGTCAACGTATTAGGTGGAAGGGAGAGTGATGGGGGGGGGGGGGTGCATGAAATGTAACAGAGGGTGTGACTGGAAACATTGATGAGGATTTGAACTCCTTTGCCTCTCTCTCTCTCTCTCTCTTTTTCACACCTAGGTGCTATGTGTCATCATCATAATCTGCTTTGCTGTATCAGTTTATGAGAGATTCATTGTATTGGCCATTTTTGAGATGATCTCCTCGATCATATTCTTCATTATTTTATCCCTGGATTTGCAGAAAAGAATCCTGTTCATCAGCTTCATATGGACGGTATAAGAAGTTTGTAAATCTACATTTGTGCACCATACACTGAACACACGTTCACCTTATTTACAAGCTGATAGCAATAGCTGAGCCATGCTGAACAACTTCAGCTAAGTCTTATTTATTGTTATCTAGGATTTCATTCGAGCACTGACTAGCTGTTTGGTCTTCATGATCATATCTCTCATTTGTGTGGCCTCTCAGTGGTCAGACACTCCACAACGCACTGGAGGGGTGAGTGTGTGCATATGCAGCCTCTGGGCCTCTGTGTGTTTGTGAAGGATACACACACACACAAACACACACACACACACACACACACACACACACACACACACACACATATATATATATATATATATATATATATATATATACTACCAGTCAAAAGTTTTGACGCACCTGACTAAAATGCATGTTCTTAGTAAAAAAAAAAAAAGGCTTTTTAATCTAATGGATTATGCTAAATATTGTGGGATAGTGTTGTAATGTTGAGGGGTAATGTAATATTGTGGGGTAATGATGTAATGTTATAGTATATGCCCATCTTGCAGGTTTTTGGCATTCTGGCAGGTCTGCTGTATGGCTATGATACTTACCTCATCGTCCTGGGAATCAAGAGTAATAAGTCACAACCTGTAATCTTGGGTAAACATTTTCTCTTTTTCCTTTCCTTCTTTCTTTCACCTTTGTTAAAACTAGCAAAATCTAGAACATGCTCCCAAGTCCGAATGTAACCTATCAGAGTCTGAATGTAACCTACCAGAGTCTGAATGTAACCCACCAGAGTCTGAATATAACCTACCAGAGTCTGAATGTAACCTATCAGAGTCTGAATGTAACCTACCAGAGTCTGAATGTAACCCACCAGAGTCTGAATGCCTGCCTGTGCACACTGGGATTGGTGCCACACTAAATGCAGCTCACCCGTGTTGCCAGTCTTACATACAGTGGGTTTAAAAGTTTCCATGACAAACGGAAAAGGATATGTTGATATGCTAGTCATATAATTCATCTTAATCGCCAAGTTAAATTCAAAGCTCTGTCAAAAGTGACTTGTATTTTTTCCTGTTTGGTGTGTTAGCGTGATGAGTGTCTGCTGTGATCAGCTCTCTGCAATATCAAACCATTTGATGTTGCTAGAGTGAACAGTTTGAAAAGTTTAAAACCTCCAAACTTTTCGTGCAAGATGTAAATAATGGTGTAGAAGTGAATGTACATAATCGATGTATCTAGTGCTGATTCTACTGGGTTTAGAGCAAAATCTGTAATGAGAAGTTAGCCAATGTTCTTCTTCTGATATTTGACTTGCTCCCTCACCCCCCCCTCTCCTCCACAGCGACTGGCATATAATGTTCCAAGGCAGACTGCAGTATACACATCTGTACGAAAGTATTTTTGTATTTTTTTCCACTACTGGTGGTTAATATAATGGGTTATGTAACTAGCTGGATTTCTGGCATGGCATACAACTCATGGTTAAGGAGGTGGTGGAGAATTGTTACCCAGCCATCAAGAGATGTTACTGGAGTTGTTCTGGCAGTGGTCTGCGCATCTCTCTTCATCTCTGAAGACTCCAACAGAAGAACCATGAACATGTTTGGTGTAATATGTCCATGTATATTTTAAGAGCTTTAATTTCGGAATAAAAACTTTTGCTACTTACGGGTATTTCTATCTCACTGTGTATGATTCATATAATGTTATAACCATACCATGTAAAGATACATTTAAGATAAAGAGTTGATCATCACTGAATGAAAGTACATTTTACTTTTTAATACAAACATATCTTCAGAGGAAAATATCTTTAGTCATTATAGGTGACTCCAGGAGTATAAAAACAATACAAATGGAAAAGATTCAACACACCCAGTCATAGATACAAATGTGTCTGTTTATCATTAACAAACACTCTAATACAATTTAATCAGTACAAAAATGTATAAACCCTTGTATATACCCAAAACAAAATTGAAAAAATCCCTTCTAATGGACTTCAACCCCATAAAATGGGTCAACATAATTAAGTAAACACTGTCTTAGGTAAAACACTGCTTGGCCCTCTAGTGGATCAGTCATTCTATGAAACGTTGGGCCATTCTATGGAGTGTGGTTGAGTTCCTGAACATCTTTCACCTGTGTGGGCTCTATAAACTGGTCTCCTCTTGGATATGCTGACCCAGGTATGTGTGGTTCTTCCCATAGCTGAGTTGCTGTGAAGTCTGTTGTATTTGTTGGGTCAGACACGATGGTGCAGTTTCTAAGTCCATTTCTAAGCTCGGTTAGCTGGAGTGAATGATTGACAAGGGTACTGTTGACCTGGGACAAGTACCCATCTGTGTGTTTCTCCAGTTCTCCTCGGATAACCTCTAAGTCTTCAGCCAGTCGTGCCAAGCCGCTGCACTGATCCTCCACCCGGGCTACACGGCCTCCGACCTCGGTCACCTCCTTGCGGACACCAATGGCAGTAGAGCGACAGCCCTGCAGTTCTGTGCCCAGCCTACGCCGCAGATCCTGCAGCTCGCCCTTCAGCCTGGTCAACCTCCTCTCCCCTGTGCCCAGCATGGAGGCCTGCCGGCCCACCAGGTGCACCACGCCTTTAACCTGCTGCGCCAGCCGCTCCTCGCGCTCCTGCCAGGTGACGTTGGCTTGGCCCACTTCCCGCGCGATGCTCCCGACGGAGTCTTTCAGCCCACGTAGGGCGCGGTTGACGGAGTGCACGCTCACCTTCAGCAAGGTCACCTCGCCCTGAAGCCCCTCCTCAGCCTTCGTCTCGGCTAGCTGGGTAAGCAGAGATTTCAGAGTGGCGTTCAAATTATCCAACCTTTCCATCTGCGCATCGAGTTTCCTGTGAAGGTTGTTGTGGTTTTCGGTTTCTTCTTGCTTGGGTGTTGTGTCATATCCTGTCAGAACTGCTTGGGAGGTACAAGAAGAAGTGCAAAGGAGCTCTAAAGAGCTAAGGTGCTTCTGCACGCGGTCCACGTCCACCTCTAGCCTTTTCCTAAGGGACTCCACCTCGGTTTCTAATGTAGGTACAGACTGGCCTTCCAGCAGAGCTGGGGCTGTGGCATTGCTAAGTTCCTCCACCGCCGCAAACAGACGACTCTCAAGAGCCTTCATCTTCTCCTCGAGGCAGGCGTCAAGGCTGACATTAGACATTTCAGAGCCAACACCTCCCTGATGTTTCTCTGTCAGGCTCAGCTGTTCTTCCACGTAGCCTAGCCTGCCCTCCAGCATGCCCTCCACATGGTCCTTGTGACCACCCAGCTCGGCGCGAAGGTACACTTGGGACTGGTTTAAGCCGTCCATCGACTGCTCCAACAGAACTATCCTTTCAGTCACACCTGACACTGCGATGCAGCAGGTCTCTCCAGGCTCAAGATTTTGAAGCTGGGCACGTAATTCTCCAAGCTCCTTCCTCAAGTCTGCCTCAATACCATTCAGTTCCTGCTCCAGATGCACCCGTCCCTCCTTTAGCTCATCCTTGCACCGGAGACGCACCTCCATCGCCCGGCTCTCACAGCGCTCCTCCGCGCTCTCCACACGTTTCTCAAAGCCTCCTAGGATGGCCACTCGGGCCTGGCTGAGCTTCGCCCCCACTAGTGTCTCCAGATCCAGCCGTGAGTCGGTGAGGTTTCCCCACCCCCCAGCCAGCCTCTGCAGGGCTCCGTCGTGCTCCAGGACCGTCCCCCTCAGCTCAGCCAGCTCTGTGCCCTTAGCTTGCAGCTCCGTGTGCATCTCCGCCACCTTCTCCATCAGCTCGCCCATCCGTGGGACCTGGCCCGCCACGTCGGAGTGCTCCATCTCAGGCGCCCCGCCTGGCAGGTCCCCGAAAACGATGGTGGAGTCGAGGGGTGGGGCGATGATCGGGGGTGGAGCTGCGGAGAGGAGGGCGGAGAGCATGCGGTTGGCGTCCTCCCGGAGCGCGGCACGCAGGTGGTCTTCCAAGCCGGTCACTTTCCCCCGTAGAGTCTCAAGGCCAAGCGAGAGGCGCTGAACTTCCTCCTCCATCCGGTTCAGGCGTTCAACTGTGACACTGTCCCCTTCAGTATCTAGGATCAGAGGAGGAATGCATAGAGGAATATCAGTATCTAGTAGCTGTCAAATAAAGGATTTTCTTTTAGGATTAACAAGTCATTTGATGTATTAAACAAAACTGTAAATGTAGCATCTTTAATGCAATCTAGATATATTCAAACTGATTATAAATTTTTTAATACTGCAAGAGAATATTGAAATAAAACGTGTTTCATTTTCAACTCTCAATGCATGGGCTGATAAATTGAGATGCCAGACAATTTAAAACGTTAAGTATTTAAACTTTGTATTTTAGCTTGCGGGCGTAAAACAGCCAGCCTGTCTCACCGTGGTTTCGCTCACTGTCACCAGAGGGCGCCTGTGCCTCAAGAACTGACTCGGTGCCTGGATGCTGTGGACTTGAACCGTGGGTATCTGGCACAGGATCCTGGTAGTCTGTTATCGGCTCGTGATCATCTGGAATGGGATCATGCCCAGGATCTTGATCATCGGTCAGTGGGTTGTGGGGTTCTGGCACTGCATCTGGATTAACTGATTCGGCATCCTCGTGATCTGGATAAGGCTCAAATGAGGTTCCTGGATAGGAGGGGCCGATATTTGAGCTAGGATAGCCACCCATTATGTTAGGTGGTGCCTGGGGTTGATTCCAGTGGTTTTGTTTGTAGTTGGGATGGATCATTGGGCCCTTAAAAAAAGGCACTGGCTCCTTATGGGAGGGCATGATTCCTTTATAAGGAGTCTGTAGACTGTTATAAGGTGTTGTAGGACCTTTGAAGACAGGCATTGGGCCCTTGAACGATGTCATAGGGCCTTTATAAGATGGCACAGGGCCTTTATAGGAAGGCATAGGGCCTTTATAAGATGGCACAGGGCCTTTATAGGAAGGCATAGGGCCTTTAAATGGGGGCATTGCCTTCATTCCATATGCTGCAGGTTCAATATTACAACCAACTCCAGTGAACCCAGGACAACATCTCCACTCCAACTCAGTCATTGTCTTGTAAGCCACTTTATACATTGGCTTGTAAAACATACGGTACCTATGAGGGCAGAAAGCAAAACATTCTAATGTGAGTAATTCGAGTAATTCAATAAACATTTCAAAAAAATAAATTAAGTGTGTCACACCTCAGTGTAGTACAGTAGTACTTACGTTAAAGTTAAATGAATCACACCTCAGGGTAGTACAGTAGTTCTTACATTAAAGTTAAATGAATCACACCTCAGGGTAGTACAGTAGTACTTACGTTAAAGTTAAATGAATCACACCTCAGGGTAGTACAGTAGTACTTACGTTAAAGTTAAATGAATCACACCTCAGGGTAGTACAGTAGTACTTACATTAAAGTTAAATGAATCACACCTCAGGGTAGTACAGTAGTACTTACGTTAAAGTTAAATGAATCACACCTCAGTGTAGTACAGTAGTACTTACATTAAAGTTAAATGAATCACACCTCAGTGTAGTACAGTAGTACTTACATTAAAGTTAAATGAATCACACCTCAGTGTAGTACAGTAGTACTTACGTTAAAGTTAAATGAATCACACCTCAGTGTAGTACAGTAGTACTTACATTAAAGTTAAATGAATCACACCTCAGGGTAGTACAGTAGTACTTACGTTAAAGTTAAATGAATCACACCTCAGGGTAGTACAGTAGTACTTACATTAGAGCTGGACATTTCTGCCTCCAGCCACACTTGTGGTACTCTGCCTTCACATAGGGAGCAGCCCCATCCTGAACAGTGTATGACATGCTTTTTTCCACTACATATGCACAGTGGTTCCTGGAGAGAGAGAGAGAGAGAGAGAGAGAGGGAGAGAGAGAGAGAGAGAGAGAGAGAGAGAGAGAGAGAGGGAGAGGCAAGCTTGGGTTAAGATCCAAGGAGAAATTTACATTTTTAAAAATTAAGGTTTTTTAGTTTTTTTTACTTTTATTAAAATTTATTTTTCTTTTAATGCTAGCAGAGGTATTAATACATATTATTATTACATATACATATTATTATGTAATTATAATGAAAGTAATAATAATGAAATGGGTGCATATCAAATAGTCAAAGCACAATCACTGAAGAAAACCAAACATTATAATGTATATTAATCAGGACCCCACGACTGCATGAGTCTGTGCTGACAGACTAACTGGCATATATCCTGCAGTCCTCTGTGCTCTCACCTCACTTTAGCTAACCCGCTATATTGGCACAAAGAAGCAATGGTACTCACTTGTGTCTGGCAGTAGGTTTCCCAGGGCTGTAGTCAGGATTGGGTCCTGACTTAAAGAGGCTGAAATGACTGGCTCTGGGCTGGAAAGCGCCAAACGCATTTGTCACAGCCACACCAGCACCCAGGATAATGAGCGGGTAGAAGAAGCCAGACCAGAGCATCTTCACTGAAGTGACGAATTCATCAAAGATGAGAAAAGCATGGAAACCTGAGGAGCTGGAGCCTCTCTTGATAAACAGAAAGCTTATGCCAAAATACAAAAGTAATCAAAAGCTACGGTTGATGAACAGCACTCGGAAAAATAGAAAATCTCAAATTGGCTCTGCCCATGAGAGTTGTCACACCTAAGTTCCTGCGGCTCTTCCTGGATCAATTAAAAAAGAAAAAAACATCAAATGCTGGCAAAGAATCAAAAAGGAAAAGGAAGGTCCTTGCAGTAGTAATAAGTGTAATGTGGTAAATGTCCCCTTGTTGTGGTTCTGCAGGGCTCCTGTGATCTGGACGCTGATGCTCACAACAGCCTATATGGGACTGAGTGGCCTCATTTGCATAGTCCCACCCACTGTGCCACCAAATATAATGTGACAGGTCTAAGATGTCCTGAATTGAGCAGCGGTAATTCAAAAGTATTTTGGTTTAAAAAACCAACAAATAATTTTGTTAAGTTAGGTTAAGGAAGTGGGATGGTGTCCAGCTAATCAAGTATAGAACCCTGATTAGTTTCAAGGGTCATATAGGCCTACAATAAAACTGAAAAAACAAAATGTTTGTATTTTATAATACAATACATAAGTATTTTATGTAATTATGACTGGCTGTGCAAATTCACTGTATAAATGTCTATCTATCTAGTATCTAGTCATATCTAGTTCTTGATGCTTTGATGCTGATCTGTGTAATGTCTGTTTGTCAGTGCTGCATGACAGTGTACAGCGCAACAAACTAGAAGGTGTTTGTATTTAGGGTTAATAGCCTATATCAGAGTAAAGAGAGCATATGGACTTGCAGTCTCACACAAACGTGCACACTAACACCAAAGTGTGGAATAAACACCCTTTAACTCAGATAAATATGGCTAGTTAACATGTAAATAATGACAATAGGACCAAAAATGGCTATAATGAAACATACATAAACACATAGGGCAGAAAAAGAAAGGCATATATGGTAAAGCATGCATCGTGTTCTTTATGTACACTGTGATGTAAAATTAAGAAACAATACATTCACTTCAACCTTGAAGAAAACTACCATAACAATGTAGGTAGAAATAGGTAGTTTCCCAGTTTCCCAGGTAGTTGCCTTCTTTGGCTTTGTGTCCACTTGTGTGGTTCTCGTTGTACCCTGAAGTTGTGGTATCACTTGTGGCTGTGGCTAGGATTAAATTTTAAATCCTTGAACTGGGAGAGAGTAAGAAAACCCTCACTAGCTCACACACATAATCATGTACACCACACCTCAGTAAACCACAAAGACACACAAGCACATGCACACACCAGCACACACACAGACTATGCAAACAGTGACTCCACCTTAGACCTCCCCCTGCAAACCCCAGGGCTAAAACACAACACATGTCTTTGTTTAGTTGCAGTGGCTAATAATTTGACAGTGTTTACCTTGTTTCCAAAAGCTGCAGTGTTCTGATGCCGTCTGTTGAACAGCTCTCTGAACAGGCCTCTTTTCTTGCTACACCTAATTAAAAAAAGACAAAACCCCCCCTTAGTTTCATTCATAATTTAGTTATTGAGAAAGAAGTTTGAACAGATCGTGTTGCCCAAGTAAACCGATGTGTAGGTAATGCCACGTCTGCGCCATTTATCGATTCTGCTTCATCAGCAAAAATTCCAGTAAAATGAGAATGGCCACATTTTAACATAACATAAAATTATCCACGATTCACTGATTTATATGAAAAGCATCCTCGTTTGTGGTCTGCAGACATACAAGCCATTTGAGGAATAAATAAAGAAGAATCTAAAAGATTGTGTTCTGGGGTTTTGTTTGTTTTTTTAATTAATAAATGAAGCAAAAAGGATTGATTTTAGACCAGTTGTTGTTATGTGGACTTAATGTTGATGAATAAAAATAATTCTGAAATCTTAAATGTAAGGAGAGCTATCATTGTTATTTGTTTTCAGTGTGAAATGTAAATCAAATCTAACTTCACTGAGGGTGAGAACTATGTAAATTTTCTGCACCGATAAAAAGACTGTGTAGTGAAGTAGTGATAGTTTGCCCAGTTGGTCAATACTGACTTTAAGGTCAGTCTTCAGACAAGAAGTAAAAGAAGGCTGGTAGATTCCGTGCAGTTGATTCATTTATTGGTGTTCCCTGCAGTATTGGAGAGCTGCGAGTGTTCACGCTCACGAGATCGCTGCTAGCACGGCACGCTCTCCCTTCTCTCTCCTTCACAAGAGAGCAGCTGTTCAGGTCCACAGTCACCTGCCCAGAATAAAGCCATGCTTTATTCCAAACACTAGCCACCATCAAATAACTCCATGTCTGAATGAGGCGGGGTCCTTTCCCCCTCCGACTACAATTTGTACCTTGTGAAGCCTGAAGCGGGTAGATGATTTAGAGGGTGCGGAACATGGAAAGTGAGCAAAGAATGTATGTCTGGGTACTAGCGTGAGTGTGCAATTTAAAGGTCGAACCGTCAGTCTTCAGGTAGGCTATCAGTTAGTCTAAACGGATGTAGTTTTTTCGGCGTCTATCGGTTTAGCCGTCTAAACGATTGCTTTGTTTCTCTTTCATCCTTTCATTCTTCAGCACTCGTTTGTACACTCTCCTCCCGTTTTATAGTTAGCACCAACAGTCCACATTCAACCCCTCACTGTAAGGTCGATAAAGCCAGTTCTGTGTTTGTCTGGGTGTAACCGATGTGTTTGGTGTGAAGTGTGTCTGAGGATGGCGCATGACACGGTGTCACTATAATAGCAATCTAGGAACAAGGCCGTTTCATTTGGTCTCCCAGAGGCTCGAGCCAAGACTGATAATCGTTGCCTCCTTTTACTGAAGTGAAGACAGAATAAACACACAAGTGAACATACAGCGCCACAGCTGCAGCTTTGGTCTTGTGTAATTCATTATAATTAAACATGACGTGAATGGATTTTTCACTATCATCGCTATTCCCGATTAACGTTGTCGAGATATGTGCGCTCTCAGAGATCAATATTTGTGTCGATATTTTGTCCGTTACGGTAGGTGGAATCTACCTACATGTGGCCGTGTGACGTTTGATTTTGTGAAACGGTCACATTTTCCTGAACAGTAGACTGGAAAAGTAAACTGGAACAGGAAAATAAGCTACTTGCATTAGGAATATTAAAGGAAAAGAAAGAAAAAAGGTTCGTGATGTCACATTGTAGAAAAGCACAAGAAGTATGTAAAGTTTTGGCAGGTAAGAGAGTACGCATAAGGAAACTGAGAGTTCCTATGGTGTTCATTTGAAACAAGCTTGTACAATGGACATAGAAATAGATATTTAACACAATGCTTCAAAGTAGAGTTTCAAACAACCGGAAATGTAATCGTTGTTAGCTGCAAATTGCAATGGGTGAGTCTATCACTGTGTAGCCTACTGGTTTGTAAGTGAATGCTGGTCAGGTGAGGCAGTCAGTACTAACATTTCTAGTGACTTTGTTCTTGTGCTTAATAGACCTTTTTAGTAGAGAAACCATTTTATGTGGAATTAGGGATAAAAATCTTCCCGAATATCTTTTTTCAACATAATGCTAAATCTTTCTAAGAGGGTAATAATGTTAATGACACATCTTCGGTTAGAGAAATAGGGTACTTCAGTTTAGCAGTCTTGTTCACAGAAAACCGTATATACTAGAGTCAGTGTGGCAGTGTATGTTACAGCAAAGATTCATGTTGTATTTAACATGTTTTACCACTCTTCAACACAAAGCAGTCTGTAATGTGAAAATCAATTAGAAATAAAGATTACATTTGATTACATAAGTATTCACTTCCCATACTTAACATTTTTAAAAATAGTATTTCACTCCAATTACAACTGTGAGTCTCTTTGAGAAGTTGCTGTCACAGTTGCACATCTTGACACAAAATTGTTTTTAGTTCATTCTTCCATCAAGTTGTAAGAAGGACAAGTTTTTTACATTCCACAAAAGCTCAGTGGAATCCAACTGATCCCTTCAAGGACGCTGAATTTTGTAGCTTTGAGCTAGTGTAGTGTGGCCGTGGCTGTAGGGTTCAGGTCATAGTCCCGTTTGGACATGAGTTGTCTTTGAAGTCCTGGTGCACCTTCATATTTCAGCAGATTTTCCTACAGGATGTTTCGGTTCGCCCCATCTGTTTGACCTTGTAACGGTGGGCTCCGCCCCCGCCCCTGTTTCGGTTTTGTCACTTCGTGTTCACGCCCCTGTTTTCCGTTGTCATGGTTTCCCTTCTGTGTTTCCGGATTGGTGTGATCGTCGTCAGCTGTTCCTTGTTTCTGTCTCGGTATTTATACTTCCTGGTTGTCTCTTGTATTTGTAGGTTATTGTCGCTTGTCACGTTGTTCGATTGTCATGTTAGTTAGCTCTGGTTCCGTGTTCGCGTGTGCTTTGTGTTATGGTTTCATGTTACGTTACTCACCTGGTTTCCCTGTCCGTTTAGTTTATGAGTTATTGTTCAAGTCGTCTTAGTTCTCGTTGTTAGTTGTGCTCCGTGTATTTGTCAGTAAGTTCGTATGTCTTATAAATTAAACGTATTCTGTTCATGTTCCCCTCACGTCTGTTGAAGTCTCAGGTTTAGTCTAGGTTGATCCTACGTGCTCCTGCGCTTGCGTCACACTCCCTTAGAGTGAACGCGTGACAGACCTTCACGTGTTTTACAGTCAGGGTCGTAGAGAAGCAGACCCATAGCCTGATGCCGCCACCACGAAGCTTCCTCAAAGCGATGGTGTTCTCAGTGTTAGGTTTGCAGTAAAAAGTGAGTTGAATTTAGATTTTTAAAAAAGAAATTAAGGAAATGTTCTGTCATAACTTTTTCTCTCATGTGTCTTTGTGCAAATTTCAACCACAAAGCTTTAAAAAGAGATGTGATTTTTTTTTTCAACAAAATGATAAATCTTGCTAAGGTGGAATTAATGTTTTATTACACATATTCAGTTAGATGTTTTATGACTGATCTTCTTGCTACCCTTTGTGCATCCCGGGATTATGAAGTGTAAAAGGTATTGTCTCAGTCTGCCATTTCTGTCAGGGTAAAACTTTAACTCTCTTAACGTTAATGTAGGCCTCTCCCTTACAACTCTGTGCACTCCCTACAATTCTTCTCGCCTAATTTTGGCCAGTCCTGGGCAGGTTCACAGTTGTTGGGCCTAGCTGTGCTTTTAGGTACATGATATGACTAAAAATATGTGGATTCCTGATTAGCACACTTATATCAGCTTTTTGGACATCCCAAAAAAATTCAATATTCTAAATCATGGGCATTATTATGGAGTTGAGCCTTCATCTGCTCCACACTTCTGGAAGGGCTTTCCACAGGATTTTGGAGTGACTGTGTACCTCTTTGATGTAGTATGTCCTTTAAAATGCAGTAACGTGACTCCTGGTATATTCCTGTGGAAATAATGCATAGCCTCTCACAAAATGTCTAAGAACAAGTCCAAGGGAACAAAGGAAGAACTTCAGTCTGGATATGCACAGAAAACGTCCACATGCCTGCGGAGGGTGTTCATTTGTCCAAAATGCTTCCTGTCACTTGCCCTCCCAAAAGTCTCCTAATGATTAGGAACTATTACTGCTCTGTAAGTACTTCTAAGTTGTAAGCTCCCACCATTTATAGTGAAGACGTGGCCCAAAACCTACAGTGGAATAAACAGTCGTTATACTGTATTCTACAAAAGATTAGTGTATTCTCAGACAGTTAACAAGAATTACTTTAAGTAAGGCTGACATTTATTCTCTGATATAAGTTGAAAAATAGACACAGTTGTGAGTGTTGCCACCTAGAACAGAAACAGGAACTTATATGCATGAGAGCATATTTTGTAAATCTTGTATGAGGGCATCTTTTGTCAATCTTGGAAGAGTTTTGTAAATTTGTAAATCTTTCAAATAAAAAAAATTGTAAATGTTTTGTAAATCTTGTTAGAGATGCGTGTTTTGTAAGTCTTGTAAGAGATGTATTTTTTGGAAATCTTATGTGAGGTCATGTTTTGGAAATCTTGTGTGAGGGCATGTTTTGGAAATCTTGTGTGAGGGCATGTTTTGGAAATCTCATATGTAAATCATATTTTGTGCAGCTAGCTGGTGACTTTTGTGCAGCTTATTGGTGATCCTGAAACCAAGCGCATTGATTATATTGAGCTGTAAACATCTATTTCAGTGTGAGCTGTAAACATCGAACTGTAAAACACACCTTTAAATGGGAACGGGTAGTAACAGTGCACCCCCGTTACATTTCGGTCTAATAGTGCATGATAAATTTCACCCAACTGACTAAAATGCTCACAACAAAGAGTGTTGTAATCTTCGTAATTTGCCTCTGTGTCCTTAGAACTCACTCATTATTTTCTATCAATTATCATTTCCGTCACTAATGAGGGTCCGGAATAATTTCCTCAGCCGTTAGTTACAGAAATGTATTTGTGTTGAATTCAGTTGGTGAGCATGGCTTACGTGGTGAAGGTTACCATTGGCACTACTGACTAGTATTGAACAGAGGTAATTTAGTTCAAGTGATTTCAGAGTTATGAGATTTTAAAGGATTCCATACCGTCGCCTAAACTTCTGAACGCAAAGAAAAATTAAATTCTCAAAAACGAGCATGCATTTTTACGGGATTGCACAATAAGCGTATACTTAAGAGGGGAAATCCCGTTGGTGAAATGGTGCCCTCTAGTGTACAGCACATACACTGAGATAGGCGTTATTACATTAGCAGGTAAGCAGTTCCTCATCCATGCCCTTTACACTTGAATGGGGTTTGAGAGTAATGAATATGAATCCACATAAAATATACTGAGCTAATACTGAAAGACATGACGCTGCATTGCATAGCAGTCTACTGCTTAAGGTAAACCGTCGCTTTCATTTCAGTTCTAATTGAGATTAAGGATTTATGGTACAACATAAATAAAAGCTGTTTGGAGGACAGGTTAACCAGTTTGTAATAATATTCAAACAAAGTGCTGTTGTAGCTACTGCTGGTTAATGTAGGCTATGTGTGTCGGTTTGGTTAGAATAGATCATATTATTATTTTTAATAATAATAATTGTTATTACTCGTAGTAGTAGTAGTAGTATGGACATCACCACGGCAGTGGCTTTAAGAGATCTCTTGAAGATCTCTTGAAGGAACCTAACGATAATAAAAGCAATTTCGTCTCCTCTTTCTGTGCTCGTGTGCGCCCGCATCGTAATCTGTCAAAGATCCGACTTCAGTGGCAAATTACAGACTCTGCGCGCCAGAGTCAAGGAACGTGGGACATGACTGGGCAGCTGTTTCTCACGAGAGACCGACTAGCCTCGCTCCACTCGTCCCGTCCTTATACCACCGGGACTTTCCACAGATAAGAATAGGCACGCGTGGGTTTGCGTGCCATCTTAGCGCTGCCCTGCCACTGGAGTGTGCACATCGCCTGAGGGAAAATAACAACAAAAGCAAGAAGGCTGATGCGCCGTCCTGGACTTTCCGCTTGACTAACATCTGTAGCACTGGAATGGTTTACTAAAAAAAACTGGAATATGCTGCAGATTACATTGTATTTGACCGTTAACAGTAAAGCGCAAAAACATTAATGACAAACAGAAGAAAAAAGATTTAACGTCCAATCATTTTCTGGAAAAAAATGCCTTTCACATAAATAGGACTGTTAGATTTTGTGTTAGATTTAGACAGAAATACTGCTTGACTGTTTGTTTGTTTGTTTTTGGTCCTCAGAATCCAGGATGCTCTGTGCTTCTTGTGATTGGCATCGCCGTCACCTGTGTTAATGGGCGGAGCTATTCAGACCTTCGCCGTACAGCAAGTATTTCATTGGCGGGCCGAAATCTTCATCTCACCCTTTTCGCTGCACAGCGAGGGGAGTTGCCACTGCGCGCGCTGGAAATACCTGCGAAACTGATAGGCTATAATCGGTCAGATCGTACAGAGTAAAATGGAATATTTTACCTCACAACCTTTTCTTTAAGAGGAAGTCGAGCCGAAACATTGATATGGCTGTGGACGGTAAATTATTTATTTATTGTAAACAGACTGTCATTTTTGTGTAGCCCATTTTTTTCAGTTTACACTTGCGACAACCTCTGACAGATAATCTTAAACCTGCTGACTGACGAAACTGTAGCGTGGTTTCTATGTTGCTTTCTCTGAAACAAAAACGTGTGATTATTATTATTATTATTAGTTATTAGTTATTGTGTGATCGTTAGTTATTGTGAAGGCTAATGCATATACTTGCACACCTTTCATATATAATGTTTCAGAAATTATTCGTATTTAAATCGTCCATATGGGTTTAAAGCTTTAGTGAGTGACATCTCTCGTGAGAGTGTACTTTTAAAGTCGCTCATGGCTACTTTGTTGTGTTTGTGTTTTGTGGTAATCTGACCTCCACTGAGTAGAATTGGGTCTCGCTCTCCGTTAGGTCTCCACCATTTCAACTGATTAAAAAAATATTGCGACGAAAATGTCGTTGTAATGGAACTTTGAGAACGATCGATCTGTTGTCGAATAAATACTTTACTGCCAGTAATACAAATAATGTATGGCGTACTTTAATTAGACTGTTTAGTGGTTTCTGAATGACTCCCAATGCGCGATAGTTCTTAGGCGGTGTTCGTCCTTGCTGCTTCTATTTTCATTCCAGAATGAATGGAAGAAGCGTCTCCTCATTAGAACTGACTCACTTAGAGGTTGTTCTGCAGATTACAAGGTGTTAACCCGTGCTGTTGATCTGTCATCGCAGCGTGGCTCTCAGCCAGGTCTGAACTTGCAACGCTCTCACAGCCCACTCACCTAATACACACACACACGCACGCACGCACACACACACACAAACAAAAATATCAGGTACCATAACCTGGACCCAAGGGGAACTTCGGCACTATTATCAGCAAATTCACATACCTGCACGCGGCGGCTTTAGTGACGGTTGGCATATTCACTCTGCGTCGATAATTAAGCGCGTGAGAGCTGGAGGGGTTGGCTGAAGTCGTGTCTCATCCTCCCTCTCGGAGCTCATTACTCTGCACAGATGTTGCATGTCACTTGTCCTCTGAAGTTCAAAGCCTCTTGCTCTAGTGCCAGCACTAGTTCACATGGCTGCTATAAAGGACTGCCTGATTAGTTTTGCCAGTAGATCTAAGACACTATTTGGTATCAGAGGTATTTTTGGGGGATATTTTTATGTTCTGTTAACTTGATGTATGAAAGAGTGAAACTGTGGAGCGGTCACTGGGATCCCCTGGCTCATCCATTTTAATCAACTTGTGTCACAGTGCAGACATTATTTAACATATTTTCATAATATGTGCTGCTGTTTTGCTGTATTGCAATTGCAACACTAATATGAACAACATATAACCCGCCCGTACCATTTAGCCTCTCATTCTTCATCATCATCTAATGTTTGAGGCTACAACAAATATTCAGTGCATTCACCAGTTATCAGTCAGTGTTACTACTTTCATTTCTGTTGTTAAAGGAAACACGTTTCAGTTTTTCTCATGGCTTAATATGCCATGGCTTTATTAGACTGTCTCAACCACACATTTCTACTCATTCAATGTCTCTCCCATGGACACTTCAGAGGCATGTAATGAAAGACACTTTGTTAGTCTGCGACTCCCAGTACAGAGTGAATGGTGTGTACAGCGGCCAGACAGCGATCTGACTAACGGCCTTGATGAGAACCGCCTTTGTAGGTCTGGGCTGGGTGGTGAAGATCAGGGGAGGGGGCGTATTGGGGAGGCAGGCAAGCAGACACACAAGAGAGCAAAAAAGATCCCTTTTATCGCATGCAGCATCCTTGCACCGTGTCTCAGCACACACAAGCACACACACAACACACAGGCACACGCAGCATGAGCGCACGCACCTTGCATTGTCACAGTTGACTGGCTGTCCTCACTTGTGCAATGACAACCGTGTCAATTAGAGGGGTGAGATTTTAACGCACTCGTTAACTCGTTAAGCACTCCGGCCTCTTGCCCCTAAGACAGCCTCTTAAATTTCAGAAAGGATGAACACAGGCTAACGGCGAGCCAGCCCACCGCATACGCGTGCACCCTTGGACAGGCTTCCCTGGCCAACAGGGCTTCCCATTGCATCTGGCAGCTAACACGAACGACAACGTTATGGATCGGCCATCGTCTGTTGCGCGAGGCAAATTCCGCGAGAGCCTTTGTTCTGCACTGCGCCCCTCACAGCTGTCGAACGCCACGGGCGGATGTGAGGAAACAGGGCAGCAATAACACACAGAAAGAACACGGCACCATTCAGAACCACGGCACTCCTCCCCGCCCCTCCAACCACAGAAGCTGTCGTGTATAATTCGATTCGACCTTGCCAAATTTTTCGAACCGCGGCCGTCTGTGTGCGAGTTCAAAGTGACTGGTTCCTCCAGCTTACACAGAAGTGTGACACGAAGAAGGGATTTACAGTGCAGATTTTCAAGATGACACGGCATGCGATACAATTCTGGGCATCCCCTTGGTTCTTGGTTACATGGTTTTGGTTACGTGCTTTTGTCGTGTCAACACTTCCTCGTTTAATAACACCTCAAGTTTTCCATTGCACATTTCGCCAACCTCTCTAATGCGAACGCAGGCACATATGCAAGCCTTTACTTTGATGGAAAGTATTTACAGCCTCCGTGCGATAGTTTTTACAGCCCCCCCCCCCGCAAGGAAAAGCACAACGCTCCCCCGTGAGACAGTACGACCGGCGTCCCCGACGGCGCCGAGTTCCGGCTGTCTGGATGCGCGTCTGTCAAACTCTCACGCCATCCCTCCTTCTCGCCCCTGCCTAGCTGCCTCCAGCTTCAGCTTCTGCCGCCCCGCCGTGGAGTACAAGGCCCTTCCGGAGGACTTCAAGCACCACCTGAGTCGCTGCGCTGGCGGGAACCTCACGTGGCACGAGGGCTGCGGGCACAAGACAGCGGGCGGCCGCACCGTCAAACTGCTGCAGCAGCCGGGAACCGAGGGCCGGCAGGTAACCGCACGCAGCCGCACGGGGCTTCCAGGGAGACGTTGTGGTGACACCTCCTCTGCCTATACGTCTATGGCCTCTTTAGATATAGGCCCACATGCAAAGAGAAGAATCCAATAAGCTCACGAAACAGATGAAACTCGGTGTTCTGTTGTTCCTGCTATTGTTGGCTCTAAGTGATGGAAGTCCATCACATATTGGCATGAAAAGGTAGAAAATTTCTGAATGATCCATAAGGTCTGTACAGTTTATTCCTAAGGGGTTATATGCAATAAAGTTATATAATATCATGTTGAGGCAGAGCATCAAGGAGAGATATGGGTGTATTATCCCCAGTCGCCTGGGCTAAATCTGGTATTTATTAGACCTTAGAACACGTCCTGAAGATCAAGAGGCTGTAAAATATTGCTAGTTTTGTGCTAAAACGCATCTTCCTCTATACCACACACATGCACGACATCACCTTTTATTACAAAAGAGACTGCACAACGCTGAAAACCTCTTTAGCGGTGTGAGAAATCTGCAACCTTTAAGCTGTTCATCTGTTACCACCGTATCCGCTCTCATTCTTCACCACCAGGCTTTAATGAGCCGCTCTCTTTATGGCTCCTGTCCACGCTTTACCCATAAAGCAGTGGTGTGGGAGAGGGGGTGTTTAGTCCCGGCCAATCCCTGGCTTGGCTTTGCGTTATTAAGGCGGCCGATATGCCGCACGCCTGCCCTCGTCCTGTCTGCCGCGTGCCTGGGCAAAGACTCGGCCACAAATAAGAAAGGCTGAGCGCCATAGAGGAATGGCCGTTCTCTGTATCGCTCTCTCTCTCTCGCTCTCTCTCATCCTGCCTCTCTTCTCCCTTCTCCCTCCCGAGCACTATTTCTCTCTCTCTTTGTCCCTCTCTCTCCCTGGTTTGTGGTTTGTTCATGTTTGTCTCTCGCCCCCCCGCTCTCTCTCTCCCCTCCCGCCGAACCACCACATCCAAATCAGGAGTTTGTTTGTGGAGAGTGGCCCAAGAGCGGCAGAGCCTGGAGGTAGAGCAAACCAGACGCTCTCGCACCCCAGAGCCTTTAAATAGCCAGTGGAACCTCCTCGCTCCTCAGCACTGGTGATGGACGACTGGGATCTTTGGCCGCAGACGCTGGCTCTGATGTCTGTACCGAACGCCTTCACATTTATGTTTCCACATTAACAAATCATTGTCCTGTGGGCTCACATCCACGAGGTCGTAAGTCATGCCCAAAGTCCATTCAAAGCACACACTCCTGTTCGTCACTGTGCTATATGGCCGCCTAATAATGTGCTAAACTGATAATCTGAGCTAGTTTACGTTATCTTAATGGGTATCCAGAATGCTCTAAATTGACTTTATTCAGAAGTAATTATTAGAGACACATATATCGATGTGGGTTAAAGATCATACATTTTATTTTGCTCATGGTCTTAATTGAGCTTTAAAAAAATCTCTTCCATTAAATGACCTGAGGCGCCATCTCTTCACCGATCTGTATTGTGTTCACTAAATGCTTGGTGTGTGGATTTTCTCATTAAATTTTTCCTGATTGTTCCATGGAGCCATTAGCTCTGACTTATAACATTATAATCATGCCGATATCTGTTTTCCAGTATATTGTACATAAAAGGGTCTTCATGGGTGTTTGGATGATTAGAAACATCTTAATAAAATATGACACATTAGCCCCTCCTGATGAGGTAGATATTTAAAAAAAATGTATAATATATGTAAATATATCTAACATCTTACTATATAACTATTTAGCCTCTTTAAGAACATCAAAGCTCTTCGAGATCTTCAAGGCTGTTTAGGTAATTAGAAAAGAAGAACTCTGGGTAAAAGCCATGCATGTAAGAGTTTGGAAAAGCTTGCACTCGGTCCTTGTATGTCTGGCTCTTCTGGTGGAGTTAGGCTGGGAACTCCATGCCGGGGGTGGGGGGAGGGGTTAGGGGGGGTTTAGGGGGTTTAGGGGTGGGTGTGTGTGCTGGCTGTGGCAATGTGCTGTTGGGCTGGCAATGCAATCTGTGGTGTGTGATCAGAGCAGGACAGCTCCAGTAGCTTGTCTTTGATTGGCCTGAAAGGGAATCTATGATCAAAAGCTCCAGTTCATTAAACCATCATTCTAATTTACCTCTCACGCAGAATCCAAACAGGAACCCCTGGGATGCTGGATCGTTAATCCTGAGCCTTAATTTTAATCCTGATTTATGAATACTGAAACTTTCCCTTTGCCTTCTCCAGACAGGCCAGGGAGTGTGAATTGGGTCGATACAATTACTGCCTCTAATGATGCAACTTCCTAATGTTTTGCTCAAACTAGCTCTTCAATACAGCTAAACACTCTTTTCTTCACAAGATTATGGGAAGATTTCTGTACTAGTTATCGTCATGACATAGATGTAATGGTATATGTTCAAAACAAAGAGAGAAAGAGAGAGAGAGAGAGACAAGGAAACAGGAAACTATAATAAGGGTTTAGGGTTGTTACAGACGTGGTGATTACACTAATAGGTGTTGGTGTAGTGTTTGCACATTGTTCTAGTAATGGCAATTGTAAATGTTACTTAAGGGGTTTTGAATGATTAATTTAAGCACAGGGGTGCGAATATATATTTCTCTCTCATTCTCCCCGTCATTCTATGTCTGTCTTTCCAGGAGCAAAACAGGTTGAGCAGGATAAAAAGTCTCTTCTGCCAGGTTCCATCTCTTTTGCGCATGACTGTGGTCTATAAATACTTCAGAAGAACAGTCCATAGCTCTTCAGTGAGGGACAAACAGGGTATTTGGCTAACAGCAACAAACAAATGGGAAGCAGACGGGAGAGGAGACGCAGGCGCAGGTCCGTACGCTGCAGATGGGTGTACAGTGACCGTCGAGCCAAATGTTCTCCTCTTGTCATCTCTAGTGGCTGCAGCTTTGATCAGTGGGTCTGGTGCTGTTTATACACACACGTCATGTCTCTTACAGTTCCGGCCAGAGCACTGGAGGGAGAATGAATGGGATGGAGAAAGGCATATGTAGGCAGCTGGGTTCTTACAGGGCATTCTGATTATCTGTGTGTGTGTGTAGTGTGTGTGTGTGTGTGTGCGTGTGCGAGCGTATGCATTTCTGCTGTTGCAAACGAAAGATCTTCCTAGGGTCACTGAAGAGTGAAGACTGCAGTTAAAATAGGGTATTGGAGAGTGTGTGAGAGTGGGACAGAGAAAGAGAAAGGAGAGAGAGAGAGAGAGCGAGAGAGAGAGAGAGAGAGAAAGAGAAAACTATGGGGCAAAAACTGTGAAGGGGAAAGGAAATTGGAGATGAATGGGACTGAGTCAGACCAAAAACAGACACAGATGGCAGTTAATTGGATAGAAGAGCAAAACAAATAGAAGGAAATGCAAAGAACAGTAGAAGTAATGGAAGTAATGAGAGAGTCTTTGTGTGCATGAGTGATATGACAAATTAAAAGCAATAGATTGGCAGTGCATATTAACAACAGCAAAGGCATAAACTTGTCAGAGATTCAAAACTCTAATAAAGCTTTTTTACAATCAGGGGACAGTTCGTGGATATTAGGCTTCGTTATGTGACATAAGTCGAGCCTTAAAATGTATGTTTCTGTAAACTAATATATGCATACATCCTGTAATCTGATGTCTACCCAGCAGTCTCTGGTTCCATCCAAGAGTTTGAGTGAATGAGGGAGGTTTGAAAAGAATCTCTAAATGCGACGCCGAATCTTTTCAAGCCCTCCAATCACTCAGACGTTAAAGGGCGTTTAGAACTGCGCTCCGTTCTGCAGTTGAAGTATGGTGGTGCGCTACGGGGTCGCCTGTGGCAACATCTGTGCTGGCGTAGGGGTGAAGGATACTAAGCACTGTTTAAATGGCCTTCGTTTAACAAGCTCTATTTCTGACATCATGGGCGTGTCCCGGCATCGGCCAATCAGGCGGCTGCCTGAGATGAAATGATCCATCTTAATTAAGGACAGAGCGCAGAGTGGAACGCTGCTATTACAAGGGGAGAATGAAGTTTATTTCCAAGAGCTGCCAGCAGCTGTTTGAATGTTATCACCGTCACAGCGCATTGCTCGTCCAGTCAAGAGGGAGAAGCCGTGCTTGTGTGTGTAGGCGCGGGGTGTGGGTGTGTGTGGGTGTGTGTGTGTGGGCGTGTGTCCTTGTTGCTGTGCCAAGGAAATGCATTCCTAACAAGCTTTGATATATGAATCACCACATGCACAAACTGCCTCTCCAAAGCCACCTTTTGGAATGTAGCCCTAATTTTCTGCCATTTCATTCAAATTGTCTTACCACCCCCCACCCCCCCCCCCCCCCCCTCTCTCTCAGCTTTACGCAGGAGATTTGTACTCCGTCTACCACACCAGTCCCACCCTACCTAGTCTGTCCAGGCCGGTGGTCTTGTGGTCCCAGCAGGACGTGTGTAAGTGGTTAAAGAAGCACTGTCCTCACAACTACCTGGCCTACGTGGAGGCCTTCTCCCACCACGCCATCACAGGTGCGTCCTGCAGCCTTTCATCTGTCTGTCACCAGGGGGCGCTCTGAGGAGTCGCATCACATTCATTCCTTAAAATTCCTTAAAATATCATTATGCGAATATTCATTGTCCCTGCCAATGCACACCAGATACTGTTTCTCATTGCAGTCTAAAATATAAATCACATATACTGTGTTTTATGTACAACAATCCATTTTAAAAGACACCCACCCAGTTTGCCAAGCCTCCTGTCATGTTCAGACAAATGTGTTTTATACAGAGAGACAGAGAGTTTAGCCTTCTGGGCTAAAGGTTACTGGTTTCCGGCTTTACCACTTTTCAGGAGCTCTAGAGGAGTGATATCACCATAGTATCTTAGAACCTGAGTGCCCTTTTACACACTAGAAAACACTCTCTCAGGTCTGTGAAAAACAAGCTCCTCAGGTCTCAATCTTCTGTAGTAACAAACCCATTGTATTTTCAAACCCACTGTAGTATGAAACCCCCTCTAGTATTTAAACCCACTGTAGTATGAAACCCCCTCTAGTATCAAACCCACTGTAGTATCAAACCCACTGTAGTATCAAACCCACTGTAGTATGAAACCCCCTCTAGTATCAAACCCACTGTAGTATCAAACCCACTGTAGTATCAAACCCCTCTAGTATCAAACCCACTGTAGTATCAAACCCACTGTAGTATCAAACCCACTGTAGTATGAAACCCCCTCTAGTATCAAACCCACTGTAGTATCAAACCCACTGTGGTATCAAACCCACTGTAGTATCAAACCCACTCTAGTATCAAAACCCCTCTAGTATCAAACCCACTGTAGTATGAAACCCCCTCTAGTATCAAACCCACTGTAGTATGAAACCCCCTCTAGTATCAAACCCCCTCTAGTATCAAACCCACTGTAGTATCAAACCCACTGTAGTATCAAACCCACTGTAGTATCAAACCCACTGTAGTATCAAACCCCCTCTAGTATCAAACCCACTGTAGTATCAAACCCACTGTAGTATCAAACCCCCTCTAGTATCAAACCCACTGTAGTATCAAACCCCCTCTAGTATCAAACCCACTGTAGTATCAAACCCACTGTAGTATGAAACCCCCTCTAGTATGAAACCCACTGTAATATCAAACCCACTGTGGTATCAAGTATCAAACCCACTGTAGTATCAAACCCACTCTAGTATCAAAACCCCTCTAGTATCAAACCCCCTCTATAGTATCAAATCCACTGTAGTATCAAACCCACTGTAGTATCAAACCCCTTCTAGTATCAAACCCACTGTAGAATCAAACCCCCTCTCGTATCTCTCGTATCAAACCCAATCTAGTATCAAACCCACTCTAGTACCAAACCCACTGTAGTATCAAGTATCAAACCCACTGTAGTATCAAACCCACTCTAGTATCAAAACCCCTCTAGTTTCAAACCCCCTCTCGTATCAAACCCACTCTAGTATCAAACCCACTGTAGTATCAAACCCACTAGTATCAAACCCACAATAACCTGTGCAGTAGTAATCAGCAAACAGCTGTACCTAGCAGTGTGTTTCCATGGACTGATGTGCTGTGCATCTTAAAAAGCTCCGCTCCGCTAATGACAGCTCCTAAGCATGTGTTTAAAATAAGGACAGTCCCATTAATGTGGTTCTGTGATCCATGGTTATTATACATGGAGAGTAACTCGGGAGTTAATTCTTTGTCAGAGTCTTTGGTCTTCCAGGAAGGATCAAGGAAGCACAGAATCCCCAAATCATTAGTAAAGCCTAACGAGGGAAGATTGTGTCGGTTCTTAAATTACCAGTGTGAACCGTAGCCTGGAGGGGTGTGTGCCTGCACATGTATGCAAATACTTATGTTTGAAAGTAAGTAAAACATTCCTTTTGATATGAGTGTATGCTCACAGTGTAACTGACTGTATAATTAACACAACATGGGTATGGGTATGGGCATGGATGCGTGGGTGTGTGCGTGTGTACGTGTGCTAGTGTGTGTGTGTGTGTGTGTACGTGTGTGTAAGATGCCTGGTGTGTGTACAGTGTGTGCGTAAGGCCCTTGATGCAAAAGTCCCCGCTCGTGTCCTCAGGCTGTTCCCAGCCCTGCTCGCTGCAGCGGGACCTGTCTGCCTCTCTGGTCCTCTCCTCTCCCTCTAATTGGACACAAAGCATCAGAATCTCCAGTGGGCTGTAAAAGAGAGAGGGGCCGTGAGTCAAAGACAAACGAGAGAGAGAGAGAGAGAGGCGTATGAGAGAGAGAGAGAGACATAGATGTAGAAAATTAGGCACGGTGACAGAGAGAGAGAGCGAGGGAGAGAGAGAGAGGAAGGAGAAATACGATGACGTAGTGTATTGCTCTCCAGGAACACGGGCGTTCTTAAAGCATCAGCGCGAGGAGATGGTTGGGCTGCGGGGCCGTTTGATTGGCTGCAGGCCAGCCACTCCCTCAGGCAGCACGATGCATGATGCAACCAGTGCGGGGCAGTCAGGGAGGGAAGCAGTAGTGGCGACGTGCCCCTACCCCTAGCCTAGTGTAAGCCATGACGCAGCCGCTCAGTCCGGAGGGGAAATGTGCGTTCTGGTTCTGAGGAAAAAAAAACAAAAAAAAACACAGAAAGATCCGGATTTGAGGTCCACTGGGGTCACTGCTGTCTGACTTTTTCCACAAAGTCTGTCAGAAGTGGGATGGTGTGGGAAGGACATCAGGAAAGAAGGCAGGCAGGGTGAGGGGAGCCTGTCCTGCTTTGAGGGGATGTTGTAAAGGCCGATTTAAACTCCCATGTGTTTCATACATTCACTGACAGAATTCAACACCTGTTCTCTAGAATTTCATTTCAAGTCTGCTTCCAGTCAATGGATGTTCCTTTCTCTTCTACTAGCTGCGGTAGATCAGGATGAAATAATGCTTTCTTTGTTTAGATAAACTTTTGAACTCATAGTCAAGTTCAAAATCCTTTCACGATTATTGCTATCCACTGTGAAGTACCACACAAAGGATAAGAAAACAACAACAGCTGAAGTGAGACATCAGTGGTCTCGAAATAGCTGACGAGGTTTATTCCGGAGACTTCCACATGCCCTCAAAGAAAAACGCAACATTTGCAAGAGTACAATGTGCTCTGCCATGTGCTTTATATGATTTCTTCCACCTTCTTCCACCTTCTGTTTCCAGATTAGGGAACAACTTAACTTAATTAGGGACCAGCACCAGCTACAGCGCGAGCGCTAGCCCTCTGTTGACGGAACGGCGGTGTGTGTGTGTGTGTGTGTGTGTGTGTCTCTCGGCCTTTCTCAGGCCGTGCCCTGTTGAGGCTGAACGGGGAGAAGCTGGAGAGGATGGGCCTGGTCCAGGAGACCCTCAGACAGGAGCTTCTCCAGCAGGTGCTACAGCTGCAGGTGCAGGAGGAGCGACGCAGCCTGCAGCTGCTCAGCCGAGGTGAGAGGGGCCCGCCAAGCTCATCCAACCGGACGGAACCGGACAGAACCGGTCCGGCTTTGGGGGGGGGTGTTAGCACCAGCGAAGTTTCTCTGCTCAACCGGATCATTCTTCCTTTCCTCCTCCCTCCTCCTGCAGGGACTTTCGGGAACCGGTCATAGCCCCGGATGGGCATGCGCAGCTCTCCCCGCAGTCAGCACACCACGAGAGGGGGCGTGGAGAGACGAGGGGAGAGGCCGTGTGGGTCTGCGGTGAGAGGCGTGCCCCTCGCTCCCTTACACACCACGGACGCATCATGGGCCATGACCCCTGTCTCCATCTCACTACTACAGCCAAGCAAACACTGACTCAGTAACAGTGGAGAGAATAACAAACACTAACATCAGTCTTCCCTCTCAGAGGTGGGCACTACTCTATAATGGATGAGTAGTTTCTCTGTAAGTGTGAGCTACACACTCCTACCGCAGAGAACCGCCGTCCCACTCGACTCTTCAAGCTGCTTCCGTTTTATGAAAAGATCATTTTCTCTTTCCTTTCAACGCCAGCAAGTGTTCTTGGCCACAATGGACAATTTCCTGCATATGTGTGTGTGTGTGTGTGTGTGTGACTCACCACACTAATAGTGAGAGACAGGTGTCAGCCGCGGGGCAGATGGAAGGAGCCGCCGTGATGCGCGGTGATATCGCCCCGAAAATGACCCGAGCCACCGTGAAGGTTTAGGCTGCCTTCAACACCGCGGCATGCTGGGAAGAGAAGGCCATGCAGACAAGCTCATGAGGTCTGGTGTAGTTCAAACTCAGTCATTCGAAATCGGTTATCCGGATGAATGCTTTGGTTTAGCAACAAAAAAAAACAAATCCCGTACTGGGAAGGCGAAAGAAACTACAGCGCTTTGACTTCACACGGTATGAAGGGTTAGAGAACAGTCCATTTTTCAATTTCACAGCACGCCGCATTTTACCTGGGGATGTTACAGCGTTACCGGAATTCCAGCAGTACAAAATGTGGACCTTCCTCTCATGCTTTGCCCTGAATACTGAACATTCAGTGCTTCGGCACGGCTTTGTAAAAGACACTTCCTCTCCAGGATCTCTGAAACAAATAAAGCAAAGGAACAATGCAAACTAGGTCAGCAAATCTCATGCAGTAAAAGGCCATTGAGTGCAACAGGTTTTTTAAGCTACAGAAATGCGATGACTGCCCTGGTCTTTCTATATATATATTTAAAGGCATTTAAAATGTTTTCTCCTGGCCTTCACAATAGCTTTCACCCTGAGGACACGTCCCATACCTGACCCTTGTGTGCATTCCCCGTTTACATTTTTCATTCTGCATATTCAAATTTTTTCATGTTGTATTTTGAAATATGTAAATAAAGGAAATTATTAAAAATTTTTAGGCTTACAAAAATATATGCAAATTATTCATTTTGATTCCATTGTTGTTTGATCCGGGGTTTCATGGGTGTTGGTGCATGCTATGGGATTACATCTGAGCTTTCAGTGGGATTATGATAACAGAGAGATAGCACTGTATTGATCCTGAAGGAAATTGCAGTCTTCATCATGTCTTCCGACACTACCTGTCTGCTCTGATGCTTTCGGAGTGTGTTATTGGAGTTTTTTGTCAGTAGTGGTCATGTTATGGCTGCTTGTTGATATGTGCAGATTTCAAATGAGTGGTCTGTAAGAATCATTTTTTTACACTAACAAATGTATCATTTCTCCTTTTCTTATACATCTAACAACCTACTGAAAGGTCATAGTAGCTGATTTGGCCTGATAAATGTATTGAAAATCTTCCTCCTTGAGGAGCGTGATGTTTTCATGCTTTTCATGTTTCGTGTGTGTGTTTGTATGTGTGCGTGTGTGTGTGTGTGTGTGTGTGTTTGAATTAACAATGAATTGAATCTTGACTACATGAACACTTCTTAGGGCTGACGGCTTCCCAGATCCAGCGTGTTGTGGTGTTGTTGTTTTGTGCTATGATGGATGGACCTGGCTCATTCTCAGAACAGGAAAAGGGCAGGGATCCAGCGCAGAGCAGCGCAGTAATATGAACGTGGAGCACACAGTTCCTGGTATGCACTGCCCTCTTCTGTCCAGTTGTAAAATTATAAAAAATGGTTGAAGAAAAAAGTTCTTGGGATACCATTATGGTTTCCAGAAATGTACTGTTACGTTCTATATTTAGGAATGATAAATGGTATCCTAATAAAAAAGATTTCATTAGATGTACTAGAACAACGTGTAATAGCCATGATTTTAGAACTACTGTGTCACTTTTGCTTGCTATCCTTTTAATTTGTCTATAACTACACAGAATGCGCACTTGAATGGCTCAATGGAAATGGAAATAAGACTTGGCTAGATATGCAGCCAGCACTATAGTGCTTGACCAAACCTGGCCTTCAATTCCCATAATGCTGTCTGTTACTGTAACAGCTTACCGATCTTACTGAGTCTGTGCGGAGAACGTTGCATTTACATGATTGCATACAGGAAGAAAACTTTATCATTTATCTTTGATAATAATTTATTATATTTCATTTAAATGAATGTATGTAATGCAAAGCAGTGACTAGACTTTTGTGATTGTTCCTGTATGAGGTATCTTTAATTAACATGACAGCATTGTTACTTACTGGATACTAGTTTTACTCATGAATGGAGTATTTAGAACAAGCAGCCCAAGGTCTTTATGTCTGACAGAAAGTGTAGTTTATTTTGCTATCGGAATAAAAACATATTCACTTGTCTTTATACTAGGCTACTATTTTTATGCTTACTAATCCTTTGTTATTGATAAAAAATCTGATTTTGTGGAGCTTCTTTGTAAAACTGTGAGCCTCCAGGAAATTTGTTCAAACAGATTATTATCTTATGCACTTCACTTAAACAATATGTCAAGAAAACATGATTATTCCTTGATAATCCCCTGAGAGGATATTCAAATGAATGATGATGTCTAGCCAAATGGTGATTGTAAGACCCTGTTGTCTCTTGGATCAACAGTAGAAGGTCAGTCTCTTCTGATATTGCTCCCTGTCTCTGTTACCTTTGGAGTCCTCTTAATTCCACTAACCACTGAGACAGGGAGACACAGATATGTGTGAGCATGGTAGTTGTATTTCTAAATGTGCTGCTCATATAAAAGGCAGTAAACAGTCAATCTGAGGTGTAACTGTGACCAACCTTCCCTGCTACCCCAGATACAGAACATAGGCCCCCTGGCCTATCAGATCAGTGGACATTGAGTGATTGGCCATTCTGGGATTGTCTATCCCAGAGCTGAGGTTCTAGTGTAGGCACTTCTCTTCTTCTACAAGACCCTGGTAATAGGTGGTAATCGAGGTATTAATTCAAACAGTGGGGCTTTCATCTCACTGAGAAGCTTTTTCTGAACAAGAACCTCATTTTCTCTGGTTTATGCTGTGTAAGAGTGTGTAGACCATTTTCTATGTATTTGTAATATATTCTTGGAAACAGATCCAGACCAAACGTGCATACTGCTCCTCAAAGATTGAATTTCTTTGTCAGAAAGAAATGTGATCAGGAAGAATTATTGCTTATTTGAACAGCCAAATGTATCGATATAGGTTAGCAGCAATGTGAAAACAATTAACTAAGAATTATCTCTAAAATAAGCCAGTACAGTTTTCCCACCAACCGAGAAATGTACATATTATTCACACTCACAGTCTTTCTATGTTTTACACACAATGTCACCAGCGCCAGCCCCAGGAAGAGCTGCATGCTGGGTAAAGTGGGAACACTGGGGAAAGATGGAGGCATCTTCACTGCTGGCCAGCTGCTTTGGTACAGTGAGTATGGCACACACTCCAACAATGCCTTTGTCATTGGTATGAGGAGGAGGGGAAAAGGGAAACATTCTCCAGGCCTTCTCTATGTTTCATTGATTTATTGTGCCTGCATTTTATTGTGTGCTCTCTTATCTGATAATGTTGAGGCCCTTCTGAATGAGAATGGGTGGAAATGAGTATGCAAAGCTCAGGGGACTTTTCAGCCTAGTAATGTGAGATAGAGCAAACAGGATCTCCATAAATCAGAAATATATTTGCATTATTAAGCCAACTCCACTCGAACACATCATACTGCTCCTAATAGAATGTAGCCAGAACTGACATGTGTATGTGTGTGTGTGTGTGTGTGTGTGTGTTGGGCATTTTGTGTGTGTGCTGATGTAACCTGCACGCTCTATTCCTTCAGTCTTTGTGAAGTTAGTCCCATAGGTCTCATGGATCAGACTGGCCTCCTACATCAAAAATTAGATGCTCAAGGAGTGTCACGCATACGGCACACCTAGCCACAGAGTGTGAGTTTTCTTTCAGCTGTGTGTCTCACCATTGAGACTCATATACATTCTCCCTTATATCACTTAAATTCATGGCCTTATCAAGCCGTAAGGAAACCAAGCAGACCCTAGTGTTTCTGAATTCAGTGTACACAATGTGGGGTGACATTCTGATAATATTATGGTGGAGTGTTGCCTACGTTGCATCCCAAAGACTCAAACCCTGATGACTTCTTCATTGACCGCAGTACATCACTAGATGTCTTGTGGTCATGCATTTATCTGCTAAAGTGTAACTAACCTAACAGCATATGACATTTATTTCCCCTCCTCTAAACAGACAATTCAGTCAGTTGCTGATGTCAGCTAGTGTTAATACTATATATGAATATACATGTTTGTGATACCACATAACACAACAAGCTTTATCAATGATTTAAGTTCTAAAATTAATCATTGCTCTGTAATCAGGCTTTAACAAGTTTCTCTAACAAGTTTTTTTTTTTGTAAAGTGATCTGGTCATTTTACAAAAGAAAATGTACACAGAGAGAGAGACAGAGATGCAGTGAAGTAACCTAAACATCTCAGGTTACAATCAGTATAAACTAAACTAAAGATATTAACATTAAAACCAGTTAGACAGATTTGTATGCTTCAATGTAGTTTCTGTTGGAAATAAAATGGCAAAATAGATAATGTTAAACAATTAATTATTGATATGATTAAAGTGAAAATAACTGGCTAACTAAATGAAGCACTTAAACCAGCATTTATGGAAAAACAATGTGCGATTCCTCACTGCTAGCGTCGCTATCTCCGTAGTAACCACCCTTGTGTCTTTATTTTTCTCTTCCTGGTTCTTTGTCTCTGATCTTTATTGGTTCCACCTGTTCCTCGTTTCCCTCGCATTAGTATATGTATTCAAACCCCACTTAGTATTAGTATTTAAACCCCATGTTTAGTGTAGCTCGTCTTTGCTTGTTTTAGTCTCTATATTTATTGGTCATTTCCTGTGTATTCAGTCAGCCTGTATACTGCATCGTAGCTGGTTGATTTATTGTCTTGGTTTTAGTGTTTTGCTGGCTTTTCTTTAATCATGTATTCCGCTTCAGTTCATCTTCGTTCTCTGACCTTGGACTGTCATAACGACTCTGATTTAGGATTCGCCTTTAATAAATCTCACTCCTCTTGGCGTTTGCCTCCGCCTCTCGGTCACTCCGAGCTCCAAATAACAGTTTATGGGGAAAAGGAATGATGAGAAATGAAGTGTAAGTGTAAACAAACAAAAAAAAAGGACAATTTCAAGTAAGAAGTTTTAATTTTTTTTTAATTAAAAGTTTGCTTTAATAAATACTTTGAACCTTGTGATAAATTTGTGATCAATATAATCGAAGACTCTTCGATTATATTGATCACAAATTTGGACTGAGGTCTGAAACAGTGTTTCCATAGTGTGACTTTCTTGGTCAGTATCTATTAGTACAGGATTCTAGGTCTTTAGGCCACACTTTCAGTTTGGTTTATTGCACAGGAAGTGGAAAGTTCAGCACTTGTGCTGTTGTGAAATAACTTACATTTCAGTGCATTTTTGTTGTTTCTAAGATGAATTATCCTTGTAACTTTTCTCTCTATGGTGACATTCTGTTCCTTAAACAGCTATGGTGCCAGTGTCATCACCTTTGAGGGTATTATAGTTTTTGTCGATTATAGAGCTGCTTGTTTGCTGTTCATTGTTGAGCTGAGAGTTGAAAGACGTAGGGAGGTGATTATAGAGTCAAAACTGAGGGAGATCCCGCAGGTTTCCTGCTCTGGTATGGAACCACAGGGTGTGTCTCTGTTTCTACATGGAAGGAAGCTGCTTACACACTGCACTCCTGAGGAGACCTGCACAGATAGCAGAAACCCCACTGCTGAATTAATACCTGCAGTGTTGAATGAACTGTTCGTTTGTGACTCTCTGGGGGGGTTCGTTGCACACTTCACATCCTTCAAACACAGACCTTTAATACCTTCTGTGTATAGGTCCTTTTGGATGATTTCATATGTTGTCTCTCTCTTTCTCTCTCTCTCTCTCATGTCAAATGTTCTCAGTGCCTCCCCCACCAGTTAACCACCTCTGAGGGCTCCACACCGTCATTAGGCCAGTCAGCACGTCGCTAAACTGACAAACGCCTCTTCACAGCCCGTATGCAGCTACGGTCTTTCCACAAGGGGGAGCTATTATCACTCAAGCAGCATTTGTATGCTTCAGTAAAAAGGGAGGAAGCGTGCTGCTTTTCATCTGGCCGGTCCTGTTGTGCATCTTCAGTCACAACTCAGCTGCTACGTGCTTTTCATTCTTGTTAAGTTTAACGTGTCAAATCGTTCTTTCGCTCTCTTTTGTCTTTTTTGTAAGGTGTATGCATGTTCACAAACTAAATAGCTTCAACACCCCTTCGGCAAAGACTGCCGGGTGCATGTAAGATCAAAGGCAACTCTGCCGTGCCCGTAACACTAATTACAGTTGCGTGTTTTCGCGCTCGGTCTCTTCTGTGTTCTGCTGACCTGGGCTCGTTCATTTTTCATGCTTTAATTTAAATACCGTGGACTTCTTTACTGTTTGCATTAGTGCTTGTATGGTACTAATAACGTGCTGTGGTCCTTTTTTTAATGCAGATGTTTACGGTTCACAAGGTCCAGAGTGCGAGGGGAATGTACAGGGCATGACCAGATGAACTGTAGAGGTTATGGAGGCTGCAGTCCAAGGCCACACGAGTGCAACAGCTTAAAAAAATACTATCTCCTTAGATAGTGTGAAATAATAGTTCTATTTTTTTATTTCATAAGATAAACCGGCAGATAAGAGGAAAACATTTTACATGAGAGCACCTCCTAGGAGAGAGTCCCAAAGAAGCAAAAAAAGGCTTAATCCAGCCTGTGGTAAGAGTCTTTGTGTGTGTGTGAGAGAGACACAGAGATCTTAAAGTTTAAATCTTGGCATAATTTCCATGTGGGAGGATCTCATTCTCAAGATTTATTTCCTTAATTCTCTCCCTCATTACACAAGTCTGTGTTCAGGTATGTGCAGGTGTGTCCAGGTTTGCCTGCGTGTCTGTCTCCCTCTCTCTTATAACTCCAGTGTGTACAGGTGTGCCTGTGGTTCTTTCTCTGTCCTCTCTCGCTCTCTCTGTATGTTTAGCATCACGTGTATATTTATCTGAGACTACAGATGCACAATATATCAGTTTATAGGGGAAAACTCACCTTCTCTTTCCCTTTCTTTCTGTTGTTTTTCTCTCACCTACTAGTTGAGTTGTTTCTCCCTGCCTCTCTCAGGTCAGTCTTTCAAAACAAACATTTCTCTCTCTCTCTCTCTGACCACATGTGTTCATCTCTTGGAGAGCTTCAAGCAATATGTCCATGTCTGTACATCAGAGATGTACGGGGATGCCGGTCATGTGGATGAAACTGTGTAGACTGCCCTGATATCTGCACAGTCCAGTTCCTGCCCCAGATGTGGTGTAGCAGAAGCTATAGGACACATCTCAGCTCCTGGGAGGCTGCTCCTCCATTCTACCTACCTAGAACACTCTTCTGCACATGCAGTATTAAGCCTCACTCTAGTTCACACTGTTAATAATGATTCTGCTATAAAATTCAATTTCATTGAAAGTCTCCACAGAAAAACAGCTATGAACCCATAAACTGTTCTTCCATTGTTTTTCAGAGTGGAATGTCCATACTAATTGGCTTTTGGGGTAGATTCTAGTGTAATTGGCTTTTAGGGTAGATTCTAGTATTGCACTTATGAGGAAGGGGGGTTAGTTTCAGGAATGGTGGATCAGTTTCTTTCCTGTTTGAGCTTCTTTAATACCTCTGGCAAGAGAACCTTAGTGGTGAAGTTAATATGACAGAAAGGTGTCATCACTATTTTCCATCTATTTCTCCTTGCACCTCACACCCTGTCCTGTCTTCTTTGATTGTCTGCACTGAGTGAGTCTCCATGGCAACATGGGCCTCCTGACTCCTTAGCACGTGCGTCCCTTTGGCGGCTGGGCCCTCGTCTCTTCCTCACTGTTTCCTTGGTAACAGCATCTTTGTTTTCTCCTCTACCTCTGTCCCCAAAGGAGAAGGCACGTGATCCTGACGGGCAGCACACTGGCCACAGGAGAAGACACGTGATCCTGACGGACAGCACATTGTCCACAGGAGAAGACACGTGATCCTGAGGGACAGCGCAGTGTCCACAGGAGAAGACACGTGATCCTGAGGGACAGCGCAGTGTCCACAGCACAAGACATGTGATCCTGACGGACAGCACATTGTCCACAGGAGAAGACACGTGATCCTGAGGGACACGTGATCCTGAGGGACAGCGCAGTGTCCACAGGAGAAGACACGTGATCCTGAGGGACAGCGCAGTGTCCACAGCACAAGACACGTGATCCTGAGGGACAGCGCAGTGTCCACAGCACAAGACACGTGATCCTGAAGGACAGCGCAATATCCACAGGAGAAGACACATCATCTGGACATGCAACAGTATCCACAGGAGAAGCGGCCATGACGGCCATCAGAGTGATGCTGGTATTTAACATTATTCTAATAAAGGAAATGAAAACTTAAAGATTAAGAATACAGGATCATCAGATCATGTAGCCCTGAAGAATCCAGTGTCTGGAACATAACCAGCCAATCATATACCGTGCTATCAAGACTGGTGTTTGAACATGAAGATTAAATCCTGCATCATTAGTATTGAAATGCTATGTAAACTGTGTTCCATATTGATATATACTATTGATCATATTTCCCCTGTTGTGGCATGTTATTCACTTATGACTATCACATCTCTGTTCTTCCTATTAGTAACAATAACCAGATTAATACATATACATTGTGCTAAGTTGATTACCTCCTCAGCTCCAGTATGGTGATTTAAGGAAGCCTGTTAAGTCATAGATGACTTTGGAAGAGTGACTGCCACCAAAATGCCTTAACTAATATGCCTTAACTAATGTATCCTGACAAACCAATTCTTTATTCCTAAATGATACACCCACAGGAAAAGTATACACTTTCAATGTCTGTGGATATGCCATGGTTCTGTGTCTTAGTTGTGTCATTCCTTTTGTTTCCAACAGGAGGGAAATGCCTTAATTTTGAATATTCATATTAACGAAAGCTGGTCCCCTCCTTATCGCAACGCCCTCGGATCAATAGTTAAATATCAAAACCTAGGGAGAGTTGTAGTCAGAATTTGGATTTGGAAAGAAAACCAGATTTTTGCGGAAACCTAGCAAAGGGAATCCAAGATTAAGTATGCTTTTAAAGCCCGACACTTGTTTAGTCTGTAAGTTCGTTTAAACTCACTTTATTTGCTCTAACGCGTTGTGCATCCCATTTTGTTTGTAGAGTTAGTGTTGGTTCTGTTCCTCGAGAAGAAATTAATACCAATTCCAGGGTAGCGCATAAAGACTGGCTAGTGCGCACCTGTTCAAGTCTATGAAGGACTGATATACATCATTTCATCTATTCCTGTTATCAAAAACATATTTCCCTGAAAATTTAGGATGGTGCCCCTTTATAATTATTCATAATGAATCAATATTCCCTACAGTGGTAATTAAATGACAAAATTGGATATTACATGTTCGAGACCTAAAAGGACAATCTGTTAGCACAAATCAGGTTTCCTTTGGTCTCATTGTTATGGAGGGACAAATTTTCTCAGGGACTATAATATGCTGACTATGCTCCTTGCTTTGTGTGTGCGTGTTTATTGATGGGTTGATGTGTGCACGTACATATGGTTGTGCATATGTGCCTGTGTATAATGGGGTTGAGTGAGCATGTGTGTGTAAGCATGTGTGTATATGCTTGCTTATGGGTGTGTGTGCATGCACACACAGGACCATGATGTTCAGGAGGAGAGGACCCTCTTGCTGTGTCTCCTGAAGGGCGTCCACTCTGAGGACTATGCCTTCCCACGAGTCAGGATCATCAACACGGCCTCAGGCGAGAGGCTGGACACCCTCCCCTCCGACCCCACACTTACTCACTCTTGCTTTCACATTCACACAACATGATTGGATTGCCCACTTGGTCCTTTGCAATTGACTCTGGAGTGTGGTGCATGCCAATTCTTTCATGGTTATATTCAGTAACACATACTAATTGGACTGGTACAACAGACCACATTACATCCCACACACAACCTCTCTGCTTTGCAAAACACAGTAGACTGTAATAGAAGTATTAGAAGTAGCATAAACAAAGTTGTCCTAAATGTTTCTGTGCACTGGCATGTGCTGTGCTGTGTTTGTTAGTGTGCATGTGTTTCTAACGGAGATTTCTGGCGACTGCTTGTCTGGATCACAGGCTCCGTCCTCACAGAACGATGTTAAAGCAGCAAACACTGCCTGGCTGCTGATCTGGAGTGCACCCCATACCCCCCCCCCCCCCATATCTTTCTTTCTCTCACCCAAACACGTACACAAAATTCCTTCAGCAAAATACAGAATACATTGATTAGGCACCACAGTGATTGATGACAGAGGCATTTCTGGAAAGACACTTAAATGAGCCTGACATTAAGGAACCTCACCACCAGATGGCAGTACATCCCTGCCTCTATTTCAGGCAGTTACCAAGGCACATGCCAGTGGTGCAAAGAGCTACAGAATATAGAAAAAAAGGGAGAGTTGTGTAGCAACAATGTTTACTCTGAATAATGACCAATCACGTGATGGTATGCAGTAAACAAACAGAAAAATAAGAAATGATTGGGTACAAAGAGGCAAAGCAACCTCCGTTATTTGGTCCAGTGATGAATAACCATGAGGGCCTTGCTGTGACCTGTGTGAGTCATGACAGGATGAAAACCTCAGCTAGGGGAGATGAACCTCACACATCACATCAATGATGCAGCAAGAGAAAGAAGCATTCTCATCATGTTGTGAGTCAAGGCTTCTCCAGTTCATATGGCTGGGATCGGTCCAGGATAAAAGCAAGCCCACTGCAGCGAGAAGTTACACTCCAAAAAAGTAGCTAGCTTTGAAAAAAAGAGGGTGTGGGATATAAATAAATGCAGAGGATAAAGTGAGAGGTGGGGAGAGAGGGTGAGAAAGAGGGTTGAGATGGAAGTGAACCAGCAGGAAGCAGTTTCTGCTTGGCAGGAAATCTGTCCTTATTGGCTCTGACACCTGCTGTAAAAAAAATAAACAACGATCCGCAGCCAGATTCTCCTAGTAGCAGAGCCTGGCATGGGACAAATTTGTTTGTTGGAATTAACAACAGAACATGATTACTCAGTGAGACATCAATTAACTCATGATTGCGAATGAGGTCTATGTGGAAGAGATTGGGTTGTTTGGTTGAAACCAGCTGATCAATTGGTAACGACAGGTGTTGTTCGGACCAGTTCCGTTATTCTAAACTACGACAAATCTTTTTTGAAATATGGCATTTGCGTAAACGCAAAAATGAGGCACAAAGAATGTTCTGGAATCTACACGAATCGTGTCACCTGCATGTAGCCCTGCACAGGCGACTCGAGCATTGTAAACAGCTCTCCTCAGAGACAGCTCGACTGTTCAGGAACATCCTGTGTCGCCAGGCGACCGGGCTGCCACAGTGTAGCATTAATGTTTCAGCAGAGCTGCCTGCGCCGCTCGCCCTCCGTCTCTGGGCTGCTCCGAGCGCGCCTGACATCTTTGCTAGCGGAGCTCTCATGCACGCTGGATTCTCCTAGACAACAAACCGGTCTATGTCTGCAGCCTCAAGGTTAACCTGTTACTATGGAGACAAGTCAGCCAATAAAAAATCTGCAGACGGTTGCTATGTTGGCTGCCTGCTTTTTGTTTTAAGGATGACCTATTTTTTTTTCTTCTCCAAAGCAAGTCAAACTAACACAAACAAATACATACATGCATACAAGCATTTGGTAGAAGACGTACAAATAAATACATATATTGTGTAGATTTACGTCCTGCAGGAACGTTAATTGAACGAAGCAGTGATAGTGGCATGCTATTGGGGGCTTATCCATTGGGTGTCTCGCAGGAAATTTTTTATCTCAATGGGGCAGGGAGATCAAAAATGCCATACCATGAAAAAGCAGCTGTTGTCATGGGAACAGCATGTAAAACGCAAGCAAAACGGGGCTGCTGCTCCTTCATTGGTTAATTAGTGTAAACGACCTTTAGTCAGACCGTCCAACTACCTGAGTGTTACTAAATCAAACCTGGTTTAGTTTAAACACAGTCAAAAACGAAACGAATCCAGCTTTAAAATCAGATTTCAAGCACAAAAACGTTAAACATGATCCAGAGCGAATTCTTACATTTCAGTCTTATGCCTCAGACGCATGGTAGCATGACTATTCTTCTGCTGAATTGCAACATTTTCTTATTGTAAGGATTCAAAAGATACGTTTGATGTCTGGCTGTGGCCATTTTAAAATACAATCTTTGGATTGAATGTGTAGGCATCGGTCCTTCAGGTTGCATATGGCTATACAAAGAAAAACACTTACCCACAATGCATCAAACACCAAACTATAAATACATGTATAGTGCGCAGAATGTACCATGTGAATACAACAGCTTTTTTAGGTGCTACTTTATTACAAAAGTATAAACTTGACCCGACATTTTTATGAATAGTAATTTCGTTATAAAAACATTACAATCTTTTGCACATGAGCACTTACACAGCTTGAATACACACCACCCTGTTGTCTGATAAGCAAACGCACAACATCAGCTGTCACACTAACACTCGGTTGATCTTTGAAATACACATCACAGCTGAAATGGCAAGGGAAAATAATCAGAACAATAATAATAAACACATTAAACCTCACGGAGATACTGCTGGGCAACATTTCCAGTTTTCACAAGAGAAAACTAAAAAAAAAAAAAAAAAACAACCAAAAAGAACAACCCGAAATGAAACATACACTCGGAAGAACACCTAGAGCAACTTTTTCTTCTTCCACTTTTTCTTCTTCTTTTCATTTCTTTGCGACATATTTACAACATTGTGCCAACACACATAATTGTGACTGTGAGCAGGACTCATAGACTCCAGTTGTTCTCTGTGGGTTTGAGCTAACTGAGTCAATTTTACAGGAATGTTCAATCCCACTGGTATAGAGTGCCTTTTTTCTTTTAGTAGAGAACATCATAGGTAACACTGAGTGCGATAATGTCCATTTTTTGCGCTATATAGCAGGTGAACACATTATGTTGAACTAAAAATCACGGTATGGCACCATACATTCTGGTTACCAGCAAACCGTTCAATAGAATGTTTATCAATTATTTGTACAGCAGATTTTGCCAACTGCCTAATGTATAATTCAAATTATTCAAATTACATTCAAATTATAGCCCCCCAGGTCCAGGATCAGATTTTCCACTCTGCCTTTACCCAGGAGTCAGATGTGATAGTTAAGTGGCCAACCAGTTACAACCGTTCAATTACTTATCGGTGACTACAAATTCCAGGTTTGGATTCCCAGTAGAGATTTCCGTACCACTGGTCTAAAGCAATGTAACATGGTTGGGTGAAATTTCAGTCCATCACCAACATACGCTCACCTAAAAGATGGGCGGGCCAAACACTAACATCATGATTGGTCCTGACTGGAACAGAAGAGAACTGTCAACTATATATTTAGTCCATATGACCGAGTTCTCCTTGAGTCATCATCCTATTAGCAGGCTCACCAGGCTTGAAGTACAACACTGTGCTCTTTCTTTGATGGAGGAAAATGCATTTAAATAAAAAAAGCAACTAACAACAGCAAGAAATAAACCATTCTCCGATACCACATAACAGTGCTTTTTTTCCTTTGTAAGGTTTTTGTTAAAAGCATGCATCTTTTTCTCAGGCAAAGTGCATTAACAGTATTGACAAAGTAAAACACTTATTATACTGTACTGTATGGCAGTGGTGTCTCATACATAGCCAGGTTGGTGTTTATGTCATGAGCTAAACACTAAAAAGAAAACACTATGGAGACAAAATATAAACCCCCATTTTGAATGGGCATGTCAGGGTCCTAAAATGGCATAAATTTTATTTCACTTAGAGGAAAACTACATTTGTGCAACTAATTCAATTACCTTTATATTGTCACTGTCCCTGAGCTTTTGCTAATTATCTTAATGATCTATTTTTAATTGCTACTGTAATTATCATATAATTAATATTTAGTTCACCATTATACCTTCTCAGCTTACATTGGGCCAATATCTGATTAAGTGCTAAAAGAGAAAGTTTTCAGTATATAATTCTGTGCATCTGAATAAAATAGGGAATAACTTTTATATTGATATAGTACTGTACTCTCAATTTACAAAAATAGTGGCACATTTTTTTTCCCCAAAGCTTTTAGATAAAGTTGTGTTGTAAAATCGAATCAGGTTTTCCGTAAACAATTTAGATAAAGACATATGTTTATCGTTAACCTACAATAAAATATCTGATGACAGCTGTCCCGGTCAGGCTCGCTTCAGTGCATATCTTTAGCTATTGGTTCTTCACTCAAATATATGGTGTCCTGCCACTTTCCTTTGATATACTCATATGCTCCTCAGTACAGCTACAGTGCCTTTTAGGAAGTCATTCTTATCAATAGAGTTGTGCTCTTTTTTTCATCTCCTTTGGAATTTTTAGAGTTCAAATTAACAGTCTGACCCGCAACTCCGATGGTTACCCAGATGAATATTAATGGTTACGCTAGTGTGCTATCGAAAACCAAGACTCTGGGCTACATATTAAACAGAAATGTTACAGTTATCTGGGGAGATATGTTAGGGCTGGGCATTGGGGAATTATTGTATATTATTGTTTCTCTATGGGGCATTGTGTAAAAAACTTGTTAGTCTTTTTTTATATTTAGCTCAGTTTAGATTTAATATTTAAATTCATGGCATTTAGGTCATGCTTTTACCAACAGCGACTTACAGTTATGATTGAATACAACTTGAGAAATTGAGGATTAAAGGCCTTGGTCAGGGGCAACAATGGCAACTTGGTGGTGGTGGGGTTTGAATTGACAACCTTCAGTACCGTAACCACTGAGCTACCACTGCCTATTTCATATTTATATTTCTACAGTGAATACTAGGAGTGTTTTTATGTCTCAATGGAAGGAAATTGTGTTAAATGTTAAACAAATGTCAGTTTAAAAAGAGTAACAAGCTTTTTACATTTGGCACCCATATTTCCCTCTTTAGCGAGATGTGGTAAGTTCACAGGACTTTCCCTGGGTATTTTAGCATCGTTTTAACCGTCACACTTTTAAAACTCTGTCAATAAGCAATTATGTGAGAACTACAGTGGTAGTGCAATATATGTATGCCAAGATGACGTACCACACATCCCCACAGTATCAGTAGCATCCCCATTCAAGATCTGAGCCCTTACGCTGTAAGTAAGCTCCCCTTTCGAGAATGTTGCTCTAAGAAAACTCCCCTTCCCAGAATGCTGCTTTAAGAAAACTCCTCTTCCCAGAATGCTGCTGTAAGGCAATGAGTAGGAAACGTCAGGGCTGAAAATGTAAACAAAATGTGTGAATGAGTGCAAAAGGAACTCTGTCCTTCAGTTTCTAAGCTGTCTTGTCATATTTCCTTCCCACTCAGCTATGACAGTGAGGACCTGTCAGAAAGAGAGAGCGAGACAGACAGAAACTGAGCATTCATGGGGCTTTGGAGCTCCCCCTACAGGCCAGTGACATACATTTCCATTCCGTCGTTAAAGGTGAAGATGGTGGTCGTGCTGGAGGTGGTGGAGCCCTGTTTCAGGTCAGGGATGCTCTCGTACAGGTTCTCCCCGGGGAGCAGTAGGGCTTTGGCGGGGAGGTGCTGCAGCTTGGGCGTCTGCTGGGGGGGCGGAGGAGGCGGAGGCTGCGGCGGCTGCTGCAGCGGCTGCTGCGGCTTCTTCTTCTTGGGCCGGAGGGTGGCGCTAGCGTTGGGCGGAGGCCTGTCGCGCTTCCAGACCCCTCCACCCTCCATGGTCTCGTAGGCCAGGTCGGTCTCCTCCGTGCTGATGGCCTCGTAGCAGTGGTCCTCCATGGAGCCAGGGGGCAGCCTGGAGCTCTTGCCCTCAGGCGGCGCCCACGTCTGTGGTTTGACTACCACATTGAAGCCACCGTCGCGCTCGCCGCGCTCGCCGCGGGCCAAGGTCCGATAGCCGCTGATGTCTCTGGGGGCCGTGGGCGAGCCGGGCACGCCTCTCTTCTTCTTGCCCGGTTTACACACCTTCGAGTACATTTCTGAGATCTGAAAGACAACACGTAAAAGGTGCACAAGAAAACCAATGCATGCGTCAACGCTTCAGTCCACACGTCCATCGTTGGTCTTCCAGTGCCCATGCATCACTGGCCAGCTGAAGAGACATCGTGTGAAAGTCATGCTGCCTCATGGAACTCAAGACCAACAAGTACATTTTCTCGGAGAAAAGGTTGTGGAGTGCACACGTACCCCAGCTGCAGATGCTGCCATGCTGTCTCCCATATGAGGACTCAGTGGGCCCATGTGCTTGTGCTGGAACATGAGGTCATCGTCTTCCGGAGGCTTCCATATGTACTCCTCTCCATTTCCAATAAACACTGCCTCCTGATTAGCCAATACAGAGGACGAGCTGTCTAAACACGCTTTCCAGCTCTGCAAACATGTTTCTGTTTAAACATTTGATTATTGTTGCCCAAGGTGACATCTGGATCAAAACAACTCACAAAAAATATCCTCATCAATGCCTATGATATCGATAAAAGTGTAAAAACAAGAATGCTGCAAACACTGTTTTATTACAGTGGAACAATACTGAATGAAAAATTCTATAAAGGTAACTGTGAACATTCCAGAAATGATGCATCATATATTTTTCAGGCGATTTATTTCATGATTCAGTGTTATTACATGAAAAGAATTGTCTAAGGACGTTATATTAAATATTTCAGTGTATCAGTAACTTATCATTAAACCTTAAATGCCTGTAGGGAATTTGGGGGTAATCAATCTTTGATACGGTACAGAGTCTCTCCTCAGCTTAGTGAGGAGGGTGTTTGCTTCTGCTGCTAAAACATGGCAAGTGACAAGTTGTGGTCATCAGAACAGGTCAAACCTGAGAATCTCCAGCTCCAAAAAATACCCACAGAATACCCCTATCAGAGTCAGACAATGTGTGGTTAAAAAAGTAAAAGCAATAAAAATGAATAAATAAAGTCATATGGTCAGCACAAAGGCACAAAGATCATCTTCATATCTCATAAAAACCTGCTGAATGGTTTTAGAAGCCCTCTGATGAGCAGAATGATCCTTATTAAAGACCAAACCCCATGACAGAACTGCTGTCACACCACTGCTGAATGACCTGAATTATGGTCAGTTTCGACATGAGTTTGACTCATCCAGAATTAACTGCCATGAAATTATGATATTTTTTTTAACTGTAGTTCGCCGAGTTTACTGGAGCTACCCATTTACCCCCAGCTGACTGACTCATCCAGAACCGCTCAGTGGATCTAATGACACGAAGGACATGAAGCTTAATGGGTTTCTCCCAACCTGGCCCTGGTGAAGGAGCTCCAGACTCCTGCTTGCTCTGCACTTTCTCCCCATTCCCAACCAGAGTGGTGGGGGGTATGGGTGGGAGGTATGGGTGGAGGGGTGGAGGGGTGGAGGGGGGATAGGGGTGGGGTGGTGGAGGGGTGGAGAGGGAGTGTGAGTGGAGGGGTGTAGGGGTGGGGTGCGGAGGGGTATAGAGGCTGGGGGGGGGGGGGGGGGGTGTTCTGGTTCGGTGAGCAGCCAGTTGTGCTAGTAAACCCTTGTTACATTTCGTTTATAGTTTCTTTTGATGGGATCAATGCGTTGCCCAAAAAGAGCCAAAAGGTGTTCTGCCTGTTTTTCGCTTCACTGCTATTTCAGTCTGACCTGCCCCAGCAGGTAAGCAATGTAAAGAAGCTTCAGAAGAAGGTGCAATTTACTGTACCGACCCTAGGTCTGAATATTTAAGGCAGCATTAGCATATCATAGTGGCTTTCATCTGGGAGACAACTCCCCTGCCTCCTGCGCACAATTCCTGGGCGTCGTGGACTTGCGTTTGAGTGACAGGTATGCAAGCGTTTCAGTCTGACTACCGGTTTCTGCTTGTTGCGTCATCCTGGTGGCAGCAGGCTTCTGGGAAAGCCTCCGTAGGCGAGCTAAGTGGACTGAATACTTGCTGGTGTCTGGAACTGGAACTGTCTTCTCGTGGAAGCACATAATTAGGGAACAATTGGCCGACACACTTTTAATCCATTCTTGTGTTACAGGAGAGGGGGCCCTGCAGTCTTACTGTATGTAAGTAAGTGCATAGCGATGCAGTACGCGAGTGAAATACTGAGGTAGTATACTGCAGACTGTAGCATAGGCTGTAGGTAGTATAGTAATAGACTGTGTTAATATTGAATCCATATAATCGTTTTTTGGTTTAAGTCTAGCTGGAAAGCTGACCTACCGGATGCTCCACCTACCTTAGGGAAGGAAGGCAGGTTGAAGGCCTCCATGTTCTTGCGTGGGATTTTCTGGCTATGGGGGTGTGGCGGGGGCGGAGCTGGATGAGAGGGCGGGGCGTGTCGAATCTCTCCGCTGCTGTGCCGCTGCTGCTGCCCGAGCCCCTCCTCCGTCTCCGTCCCGTTGTCCCTCTTCTGTGCCGCCTTGTCCACCTTGCGCACCTTCCTGATGCATGCGTACTCCGCCGTCTCCTGGGCCTGCGGGGGCGGGTTCACCACCTGAGGGAGGGTCTCCGGCTCCGGAATGCCACCCTCCAGTCCATCGCTGTCGGGGTCGGGCGGGGCCGGCGTGTTGGCGGGAACCGCGGGCGGCGCGGGCGTGTCCGTCTCGCCGGCGCGCGTCCCCGCAGGCCGTCGTCGGGGCAGCGGGTTGGGGACGAACGCCGGCCCACCTCCGCGTACGTGTGCTCGCCGTCCTCGCCGGACGGGATCTGCGGCAGCTGGCGGCCCTGCGAGCGCAGGTCCGAGTTGGAACGTCGGCTGGGGAGCAGCAGCAGGTCCATGCTGGCTGGACGGTTCTTCTTCGAGGACTCTGCCGAGAGGACATGCCATTGGTTATCAAGGACTTTGGTCCAATAAGAGCCCCGCAGGGTTGTAGCAGGAATAGAGTAAATCATGGTGGGCTAAACTGCAGAGGCAAAGGCGACATGGTCGACGCCAGCCCTCCCGCAACAAGACATCTACGTGGGGCCCTACGCCACAAGAACAGAGAACGTGACTCGTATCCCGAAGAGGAGTGCATACCGTCCCATGCTCAGACCCTACATCCGAATTCAAGGTCGATGGTTGACCTCAGTCATGCTACGGAGCAGTACAAGAAGTGAATGTACATACTTTTGCCATTGCAGTTGAGTCTGTTCATCTCATGGAGCTTGGTGTCTGACTTACTGATGGAGCGGAGCTTGGACTGTCGCAATATACTCTAGAAACACAGAGAGCAGTGTCAGTGTAACGTTCACTGGAGAGCCAGGCGAAGCCGGCTGTGAGTATTACAGCATTATGTGGTGCATTACTTAAACAGACGAGTGGAGAATAAGGCCTTACTGTAGACAACAGTGAAGGGTAAGAGTAAGACTTGTGTTATGCAGTTATACAGACAAAAATACTTCATAGAAGTACACATTTTTGTATTTGTACCATGGTTGAGATACTGTTTTTTTGTTGTTTTTTTTTGCTAAAAACAAGCTTTCATAGAGTCTGGCACTTGAAAGGAAGACAGAAGAGAATACATTTGTGCGTTAAGTTTCAAGGTTTTTTTCGATTTCCATCTAACGGTCATGCAGGATGATAGCCAACAGCCTTTCAGACAGTGTTCAGATAGCTATGTTCTCACCTGTCGACACCGTCTAAAGCCCAGCTATAAAACAATCTATGAAGCTACGCTAGTAGTAAGAGAGTGAAAGAGATTGTCACCATGTCCATGAGTCGGTGCTTCCTCTCCTCGCCAGAACCATTGTGACTCTTCCCCTTCCTGTTGAACACACAGCAAAAATATGGTGACGGTCCAGATGGCCCGTTATCAGGCCCCAAACGAGCAGGATGGTATCTGAGATGACGACAGGCTTTTAAAATGGTGGGCGGGTGATTAGCAGTGTGGATTCGAAGTCCTTGACTCTCTAGACAAGCACGGGATTCAGGCCAAGTCTTTTGCTAAGTCACATAATGTAATTCAATCTTGCTTTGATGAGGCCATTAGTAAAGTAATGTAACGAACCATGATTATCTAAAAGCATTTCCTGAATTTAGTTGGTACAAGAGGGCATGAAACTGTTGGAGGTTATCATATGGCCAGAATAATCCCAGCCCCTCCGAATGCTGGGATTAGCCAGGATGCTTGGAAATAGTGTAACAGTGTGTTAGAAGGCATCTGTCATGTCAGTACTGCAGAGAGCAATAAAGACCAATATAATAATTTGCAAATGTTATATTTAGCCAATCTGCTGGCGGCTAATGTCTACATACCATCATTATTTCCCCCTTTTTTGTGTATCCGCGTGCAATACATTCAGCTATAATCTGTCCAAAAAATTGACACTGGTATTTATGCCCTCTGCTGCTGTTCTACACTGAAGCTGGTGGGCAGAGTCCCAGTGAGGAATACAAAAGCACTCGTGTCTGAGGACACAACCGCCCCTCTGTCATCATGTTCCCTTCAAGAGCATTAAAAGCCAATCATCACCATCTTTGGTTAAAAAAAATCTTGCGAAAGGCATTGGGGCTAAGCGCTGAATATTGGCAGTGAGTGTGTCTAACACACATGAAACTGAACTCCGCTCTTTGTATAGTCCCTTACTAAACCATTTACGTAGAACGGGACTACAAGACAGAAAGGTTGAATGCATTCGTTGTAAAGTATAGCGTAACCATGAACAGAGGAATGAATGACTAGTAGGCATTTAGTAGTAGTTAACAATATAGTATTTGTGAAGGAATTGTGTGTGTGTGTGTGTGTGCGTGTGCAATTCTCTCAATTTTCTTCACATGCCTGTGCTAGTCAGGGCTTGGGTGGCGGGGACTGCCTCACCTCTGGCAACCCACACACAGCACGACGATGAGGATGGTGACGACGAAGGCGGAGGCGGCAGCGATAGCTCCGAGCAGCAACACCTTGCCGTAGGGAGGAGCCGTGAAGTTCACCCCGTCCTGCATGGAGGCCATGTGAGAGTGTTCGCACCGGCTGGCTCGTTCTCCTCTCCGTCACACGCGCGCGCACACACTCGGCACACACTCGGCACACACTCCACGCGATCTGGGAGGTGGATGGGGAGAGAGGGGGGGGGGAGTTCATTACGCTCCGTGTCGTGTGTAGTGAGTGACTGAAGGAATGAATGAATGAATAATGAATGAACGATTAAATGAAGTGAATGCGAGAGAGAGGAGGTAGACCCAGAACTCCCAGCTGTCTCCTCTCAATCTCACTCTGTCAGGTTCACCCCACTGTCAGGTTCAGCCCCTGGCTAGGACCCCTGCTAGGACCCTGACTCCCCCCCTGGATAGGACCCTGATCGTCGACCGAGGTGTCCGCAGAGGTGTCCTTCATCTTTTTCTGCTGACAGATTCACATGCATCAGACACTAAACCTGTCCATTCAAAGAAATTCTCCTCCTGCTGGGACCAACATCAGGCAACGGCATGCACGTCTCCTGACTACCCTTAACACACTATATCCCTCCTTGGGTAGGATAACGGAGAAATGATGGTTCCGAAGGAAGATCAAGAGCTAATAATCATGAAGAACCCCTTGATAAGCTCATTCAAATGCCTGCATTTCTGGAATATATTCCTATCATAAAAAGTAATATAAGCACAGTAGTAAACGCCCTGCATGTGATTCATCGGGCCAAGGCCATATGTGGGTTTATAGCGCACATCCATGTGATATTGCATTCAACACGCATAATGCAAAAAGCCGTTATGACAAATGAAAGACTGCTGTCATCACTAGCTGTGAATGTGCCCTCCACTGTGTACACACTCGCCTGGTCGTGGCGTAGGCCGCTGTGCCCTGTGACCCAGACACACAACCCCATCGCTTCACTCACACCTCAACCTCAAACCCTCCTCCTCCCATACATGCCATCTCCTCCCCACAACACCACCCCCTGCACACACACACACACACACAAATACACACACCACTCTCTCTCTCTCTCTCCACATGGTGGCATCACAGTAAATGATCATTCACAACACAAGTGTCCAGTGTACATAGAGACTGCTCTCTCTCCCTCTCTCTTTCTCTCTCCCCCCCCCTCTCTCTCTGTGTGTATGCCTATACTCCTATTCTCCTGCCAGCCAGTCTATAGTGTCTCCCTTCTCCTTGACACACCAGCTGGAGATCTGAACGATCGGTTTCAGAATCGAGTTCTGAATGGGTTTCCCACTCTGAATGGGTCAGTTCACACATCTACGTACAGCCTTGTTATTCACGATTTTAAGGCATCATATTTCTGCCTGCGCTGAGCATCACTAATAGCTACATTAGTATTAGAAAGCGTCCCGTGACAGCTCTTGACTGAAAAGCACCGTGTGAGTGCATGCGCGCGTGTGTGCATGTATGTGTGTGCATGTGTGTGTGTGCGAGAGAGGGGGATGTTTGCTCTCTTCTGTCTGCTTGTTTGTTTATTGATTATGGTCTAATGTGGCCACGTGTTTTAATCGTTTGGCTCATGATTGGTGTAGTATCGAGGGAGCCGTGAGTCATGGTAAAGACTAAAAATACTTCAGTGCCAGCATGGCGTGGCGGAGGATAACGTGGTGAAGAGGAGAGAGAACACCTCCTCATTAACTCGCTGCCTTTCACGGCTGGCCAAAATGCAGTCCAGACTTGGCACCTACAGCGAACTCTCGGAGAGAGACAGCGGTTTGCCCCACGACCCTACGGGCTAGACTGAACAACGCAGCAAAACATAGAGGAAACCAAGCCAAGACCCTCGCACGGCGACCTCTGCGTCTAAATTAAACACACAACAGAGCTCCGAAACTAGATTCTCTGCAACATCGGCATTTAATGTCTCCGAGAGATGAGATTCTGAGGTGAGTTTCATTATAGTGTTCTCGGTCATCCAAACCCTCTATCTTCTATCCTCCTTTATTTTTTTACAAAAAAAGGTACAGATTTTGTTAAAATGTCTGGAAAAATGCCAGAGATCAGGCTCATGGAACAGAGTTGAGGCTTTACAGCTTTATCACCCACACCGTCCGTGTGAATTAAGCCCCAAAAGAACACATCACATTCCTTCAAATTTCACCACAATTTCTATTACCACAGTAGACTTGCTGCCATAACATATTACCCGATCATCTCCTTCCTTCTGTGTTTCTCTCACATTAAAAACCCTCTTCAGTTTGAGTGCCTGCCTCCCTCCTCCCTGTCCACACACACACACACACAAACACACACACACACACTCAACGCCCTCGGTGACTGTTGGCTGTAATGTAGGATTTCCACAGCGGTCGAGCTACTACCGAGGAAGCAGGGCTGTTCTGAGCGGTCAACTCACAGTACCCCTCGTCTCCCTCATTAACTGCCCCAGCAGGGGTGGACATTACTCCTCTGCTTGATTATGGCACTCCAGCACAATTCATTCTTCTTCTTTGCTGCGTTTATGCAATCATGCGCAGCAAACCTGAGCTTCTGTTCCTGGCACCTACAGGCAGCAACTGTGTTCCTAATAAGCTTATAAAACATAGAATTATGGGTATTGTAGTCTCAGCACTGGAGCAGACAGGGACGAGATTCAGACTTTGCCACAGCAATATTCAATTTTCTTTTTTCTGCAATTTTCGTTAAAAAACATTCCGTTGTAGAAAATAAACAGTATTGGGGATCACCATCACACATAATAGTGACCTGTGGTTCAACATCAAAACAGTGAAACTAGTCACCTACACCACCGCTACCCAGTCATTAGTATACACCAGACAGTATACACATTAGCACTACGCTAGCTCCCAGTAGTACACCTCTATCAGCAATGAAAAGTACTGGTTTGTATGTGTTGGAAGGTGGGTCCATCAATTATGTTACCGCTTTATCCCACTAATCAGGGTTATGGGGTGGGGGGGGGCTGGAGCCAATTCCTGCATCATCGGGCAAAGGTGGTGTACACTACAGACAGGTCACCAGTCCACCACATGGTCAGCACACATGTCTTTGGACCATGGGAGGAAACCAGAGTACCCAGAGAGCCCAATCTCAAAGATGAAGATGTTCAGATGTATGTGTGTGTGTACAGTATGTGTGTGTGTGTGTGTGTGTGTGTGTTTGTGTGCGTGAGCGTGTGTGTGTGTATGCACACCTTCTGCAAGTGCGCACAGATGAGTGTGCATGTGACTATGAGTGAGCTCCATCAGGAATGAACACACGGATAACTCGAGCAGATGGAGACCGAGCGCTCCACAGCCGTGAATCCAATTTCGCAGCCATCCCCTCCACTGCGGCCGTGCGTACCGAGCCTGGACTAGCAGGCCGGCCCACCGCAGCCCTGGAGCCGCACCGGAGTCACGCCGGGCAGGACGCGGTGCCGCCCGCTCCTCCATCACACTCAGCAGGAGCCCAAAATAAGAAAAGCTGATGTGTCACCCCCACGACCAAACAGAACGCGTGATAGCAGGACGCATGTCTGGCCTTCGGAAAAACACAAGGAGTACATGCTCCGGAAACCCCCTTGCCCGACGGCTGACGACTCCTCGACACTAATAAACACGCATGGCTCTGCCTCCGAACCGCTTCCGTTAGGTCAGCCTCTCCAATTACGCAGACAGGCTGGTTACCTGGAACACGTAGGAGCACGTTTCAACATCCAGCATAATTGGGGTGGGGGGTGGTCCTCGTTCTCGGCTTACACCGGCATGGCACTAAACCTCTCTGCGCTTCTCAGGACATGTTGGCCGTGCGGGGGGAGGGGCCCGGCGGGGCCTTAGAGTGGCCCCGAAACACACACGGACCCCTCAGCTGCATCTGCTGGCCATTTGCTCCCCCCACACACACACTGAACCCTATAATCTTGTTCTTCACTCTTTCACTCAGGCTGACAGAATGGTCACACTCCCTCTCTCTCTCTCTCCCTCTCCCTCTCTCCCTCCCTCTCCCTCTCATCCCCACCCAGCCTGTTCCTTCCTTCACAGCGCCTTTCTCCTCCATTGCTCCCTCTCGTTCACCTCCTCTCACTCTTTCTCTGTATCTCCATCTCTTTCATTCTCGGTCTATCTCTCTCTCCATCTCCCTCCTTCGTTCTCTCTCTTCCTAATAGGAGTGACACCTTGCCATTGCAGCACAGTCGCCAGGCCCCAGAGCAGCTCCCTCTAAGCCTGCCAATCTCATGCAGCGCAAATAGAATTCCCATAATTCCCTCCTCACACACACACACCACTCTCCTTGGCACTAACATAGCCTCTCCCAGGAGCTATAACACACAGCCACATACCTGGAACTTCCTTATAACTCCCTAATCCCCACCCACACGCCTCCACTATCAGAGCAGGTTCAAAAATGCCTGTGCTTGGTCAGGCCTCTGTATACATTAGCACGGCCTGGGAAAACGGGATAAGGACGCGAAGGAAGCCAGCAGACTGGCGGCTTTGCTCGCGAGATCACCCACACTTGGCAGATGGGACTTTATTATTTCCACAACACTTCTTCTAAAGCTGACGGTGGTACTGGGTTGCCTGATAGCCTGATTAATCAGCAAATAGCCATTCTGCCCTCCAGCTTAATTGCCCAGTCACGGCTGAGCAGGAGCCAGAATCCCATCCCTGCTGTGTCGCCTCTGCCTCTACTTTTAGCTTTCATTCGCAGTCCTGCGGTCCTTTCCAGCAAGATGGAACATTTTCAAGTTTAATTGGTTAAAAAAAAATTAGCCCTCCAAACTATCCCCACAAAACAGGAAAATATTCGAGGAATTACCTAAGTAATATGGAGTTTTCCCATTAATGCATTTGCTGTGAATCATGCGATGATGACTGGTGACTGCAGGTCCTTCACAGGACCTTGACTTCAAGAAGAATTTGTTGCGCATATAAAAAATTAGGCAATAAATGATGGGAACTTTATAATTTACGTGCTGAAACGTGCTGAATTATGCGGTGTTTATGCATTCCACCCTGTCACTGATGTTCGAAAGGAAAGACATTTTAGCTTCTTCAGGAAGGTTTGCGTATGTGGAACGGAAACTTTATTTGACAGGACTGAACAACCACTGTGTATGTTAATAGCTTCCACTATATCACTGCAATGACTCTCATTCACAATTCATTCCTGCACACCAACAATGCACAAAATGAGCTTTGAGCCTCTGCTCTCCTGATATAATATAAGCTGATCTGATGGGCCAGTCTGTGGCCCGTTAGCCAAACTTGTCTAAAATGGCACTGTAAGCCCTGTTCCCTGGTGGTTGCTGCCTGTAACAGCAGACACCTCCGACTTCAAAAGCGCACATGCACACCAGGAACCTCAGCGTCCGAAGTGCAGTAAAATAAGGTCACTGGCACGTGAATGATGTTGCTTGCTTGGCTGCTGAATTTCCTGATATTTTCCTCTGGCTCGCATGTCGGAGTAAAAAAATCAGATCTGCTGTAACAACAGTAGAGCTTCAGCCCGGAGTCACAAACCAGGTTCCATTTCTCTGCCAATTACTGCCCTGGAGAGAGAGACTGGGACAAGGAGGGAGAGAGAGAGAGAGAGACAGACAGAGAGAGAGACAGAGAGAGAGCGAGAGAGAGTGAGAGAGAGAGACAGAGGGGCGATGCGGGAACAGCCGGTTTTAATTACTGTGAAGGCCTAGATTTTAGAGAGAGAAAGAAACTGGCACGCTCCCCCAACCCCCGAGACACGACTTTCTCCCCTCTCTTCCCCTTCTCCCCCTCCCCTTCATCTCACTCCCTCTTTTCCTCTCGCCGACCCTCTGAACAGGGTCCTCCAGCATCAGGAGCAAGGAGGGGAGGAATAGTGTCTGCTTTCATCTGAATGGAAATGAAATAAATATCTGAGCAGCAATAGCGCCCGAGTGTGTTTCATAAAGCCCGTCTGCAGTCTGTGCCCCCTTGACTTTGTGGCGTAAGCCGACAAATTAGGGCCTCCTAGTCAAAGGAGGTGCTAAAACTCTGAAAAGGTGGCCAATGATTTTACTCAAGCACAACTGTCTTTGCCCACGTTTCCATTTTTTTCAAGCTCCAAAGTCAAGTTGCTGGTCGCTACTTTCCAACATCCCGCTGTGATGGGAGTCCATTTTATCATGAGCTGCTCTGCACGCCAGCCAAGCACTTTGCCCGTGCGAAATCGACTCCTGGTGTGTAAACGCCTGCCTCTCGTTTCGCTTCGGCTAAGCAGCCCGAGACAGTGGTGGCAGTAGGGTGCGTTGGAGCTGAAGCTTCCCGCCCTTGGTGGAGGTCATCCGTGTCCGAAGCTGGCTCGTCACGCTCGCGCTGCCACAGCTACAAGATCCCCCTGACGGGACGTTCGACTCGCCACATCTCACAATAGCAAATCACGGCGACAACGAAGTGTCATCAGGAGGATGTGACAAACCTTTTAGGATGATGTTAAAGACATTCTTCCAGCATATGGACAATTGCGACTGCAGATATGGAGTTAGTGCAGATATAAACTTTCAGCCTTCAATTTTAATGCACAAAAGTAATATTCAGCACCAAAGATTTAGCTTAGAACAATGGTGCAGACATTACTGGACATCCTGACCACTTACATTTGTGAACGCAAAGTTCAGCAAAGGCAGATCCATGTAAGAGTGCCTGTCATGCAACAGCTACAGTGTATAACTGTAAAAGAGAAAAGCCAATATGACTCCTCCATGCTCACAGTGGAAGCAGTGGGAATACACAGGTGCTGGGTGGATGTCAGACCCCTACGTTACTCTTTTCTTCTTGCTTCTTAACCCTGACCCATACTCAGGAGCACTGAACAACTTATAATCTCTCTCTCTCACACACACAAACACACACACACACTTACTCAAAGCCCCTGATGCTTCTTGCATCCAGCATGTCAAACACAAGACCCCCCCCCACCCCCTCGTCTGATCTCCTCCCTAATAGACTCTATTAAAATGACGCTCCAACAAAAGACTAAGCAAAACGAGGGCTGAAGGAAATGCTAAAGACCAACACAGGGCGTCACATCAATCGCCATTCTGCATGCGACCCCGGCCTTTCATCTTAATACGTTAGCGCTGCCCCAGCTCATGCGCACACCCACGGACCATTGCGATTCCGCCTCTCATGCTATTGGACCCTGTTCACCAAAGACAGGCAGCGTCACAGGCTTCTGTGCCGCTTGCATTAAGGGTGGAGCCCTCGTGGAAAGCACGTGTTCCACCGGAGCAGCTCCAGCTTAAAGCTGCGGCTTTGAGGGGTCGTGCGTCCCACTCGCCTCTCACCCAGAGAGACGGACACGTGCGCTGCCTCTGCCGCCTGCAAGATCAGGTGCTCGTCCTCACGCATCGCGGCGACAGTGAGTTGGCAACAGCTTAGCAGGACTGCGGTGCAGGAGACACACTGCTGTCAGGAGGGCGTGAACATCAGGCGCATTTCCTTGCCTCCTGCAAGTCATTTAGGATTCTCTCCCATGACGAGTGTGCTACTCGCATTCGCGCACTCTTAATGTGCGGTGTTTCTTGCTTGTCGTGCAACACGTTGTCCGCCGCTTTACGCATCCTGGCGTTGGATGAGTCCTTAGGCAACAAGGGCTCTGTTAAGTGCACATACTATGGAACTGTAGTATGTAGGTGTAGTATGTAACTGTAGTATGTAAGTGTAGTATGGAACTGCAGTATGAATGTGTAGTATGGAACTGTAGTATGTAAGCATAGTATGTAAGTGTAGTATGGAACTATAGTATCTAAGTGTAGTGTGGAACTGCCTCCAGAGGCATGGGGTAGGGCTGGGATAGCGTAGCACAAACACATGATCTCTCTGTCTTGATATGGCATTTCCCTTCTCTGGTGCTGTAGGCTGTGTTAATATTAATTACAAATACACGTTCAAGGCAAAGAGTCCACATTAGCTGGTCTACCTGCTCATATTTCACATGCACAAACACCTGCAATGAGTTACCATCATTTTGACATGCCTTTTCATACAGTAGCACCCAATTAGGAAGAATGAATCATCTTTTCTGAACCTTTCAGGTAGGTTTCCCATGGAACATGGGTTATTTCTCAGGATGTTTGTATTTGGATTTGGCCCTCGCACATCTAACTTTTCATTTCACCCAAACAGATGGTGTGCACGTTTCTCTCTGCCTCACTGACATTGGCAGGCTGTGGAAGAACATTTCCTCCAGTCCCCTCCGATCAGCTGGAGCCTTATATGACTGAGCAGTCTGCCCCAATGATTTCTGAGTCATTTTTAAACACACACACACACATACTTACACGCACACACTTTCTCTTTCTCTCTCTCTCTTAGATCTAGTGCGTGTATGTATGTGTGTGTGTGTGTGTGTGTGTGTGTGTGTGTGTGTGTGTGTGCGTGTGTGCGCGCGTGCGCGAATGTGTGTAACTGTTTCTGGCCCTGAGGACTATACCCAAATTTTGCATCACGAAATGCGCCTCATTTACAGCTTTGCTCTTCTGATCTGGCCACGTATAATCGGCAGACCTGGTTAGTTTGTATGGACTGCGGCACTTCAGTCACCTACAGACAACAGGTTAGAGGCGCCGCATCTGTGGAGACAGGCAAACCCCCTGTCTGCTGGACGGGTATATCGCAGTAATCGCGCTACCGATTCAGTTTAGGAATACGAGGATGAAGCATGCACGAAGTATTATTGACGAATTGACAAGGATAAACACAAGTGCTGTCACGCATGTTAAAATGTGGTCTGCGGCGGTCGCAATCTCGTTCGGCGCGTGTAATTCGTCCCTCCTTTAGGCTCGGTAAATAATCTAGCAAGATCAAAGTCAAAATGTAGCTACGCGCAGTGCAGACGCGTACCCGGAGCCAGCTATCGTTGCAAAAGCCAGAGCTTCCCTATATGATTATAAGGGCCAGTGATTGAATGAATAAACTCTATAGCTTTGTTAATTAATAGCACTACTGACAGGAATACTAAGGAGAAATGTTTACAGTTACGCAGAAACCAGCTGTCTCGTTATCTTTTTACAAGAAAGGTCCTTTGGCAAATCATTTAATTGGTCGTCGAATCACAAAGGGCAATGCAGATACACTGTCTGTTGCACACGTGTCGGCTGTTTTAGAGGGACAGTGACCGGAGTCTCTAATATATAGAGTGATCTAAACGCTGTGAGCAACACAACCGTTATATTAGGATCATACATGTTATTGATGTAGTAATCTTATTTTTTAACGTTTGTTAGAACCTTATTGTGCAGGTGGCGCTGAGGCGGTGAAAGGCTATGTAATCGTACAAAAGAGCCAGACGTAGAGGCAGGCTCAAAGCACGAGCTTTACGCCCGGAGGCACATACTCACTCAGCTTAGAGCTTCAGGGAGCGCGTGGCCGCGCAGCATCCACCTTGCTGGCCTCTCGCTGCGGCTGAATTCTCTGACTCCCGGTCGCACTCCGCAACTCCGCAAGCATAATCAGTTATCTGCGATGAGTTCGGAATCGTGTGTTGCGGGAAACGAGCGTGAGGCATGGCATCTGACATCCGCATCGCAACCTCTGACCAATCCCATTGTTAGTACACTCAGCTTCTCTGGCACGGCAAAGCAGAAGACAAGATGTTTGGGCTGCTCCCCGCCGCTGCTCGGTTTTGATAGCAAGATCGCGTCAGCTCTGCTTCCACTGAAGCTCAAAGCCTCCTCATCGCCTCAGCCCAGTCTCTCGCTTCGGCGACGGTACCATGTGACAGCGCGGTACCCAACCGCTCCATTGGCATCTGGCTTCTGCGTCGCGCGCCACCCAGTGACACATACAAGCGCTACAGGAATTAGACATGTAGACATAAAAACAGGAAAATGCGAGTCTGTCTATGGTGATAAGTGGTATATTTTATTTCAGAGTACATAACGAGCTTCAACCCATTTCCTGAGACATTTACAGGAGTCACACCATTTGCAGATACTGTACTGTTCTGTACCGATACTGTAAAACTGCCACTCGTTCTATATTGTTTAGCTAAACAGTAGCCAAAAAGACCACGCCTTCATCTACACTACCACTCTTTGAAAGCAATGGGTAATGAAAGCGATCAATATTTTTGCCATTGAGTATTGCGTTAAATAGCATCCTGCATTGGCGGGCTGCTTTGCTGACTCATACCGCATGCATTCCAGCTGAACTCCGCCTTGGTGCCTGCAGGTAGGCGTGTGCACAGGGCAGGCCAGGGCACAGAAAGGTGTAAGGTTGTCAGTGAAAATCAGGTGGTGGTCATGTATCATGCCAGCAAGGTGAAGAACCTTAAGGGTTTTAAAAATGGAAGCTCAGCACTCTTAACTTAGCTGTGTCCATCTGTTGATGTACATGCTTGACACACACACACCAACACGCGCACACACACACAGGAAAGAAAGAAAGAAAGAATGTATTGGGTAAAATAATACCTGGCTGGCAAAGAAATTAAAATTCTAGTGTTATCCTCTCACACACCATCAATGTGCAAAATATTCATCCCACCTTGGAAAATATAGGGGTTGTGTGCATATGTAAATGTAGCCTAAAAAAATAGGCGCACTGATTTTGCAGGGCTAGTGCTTGCCAAATGCTAGAAACAAAGCTTTATTGCCATTTAAAATGTCATATGTACGATTTTAAAAATCCACTCTGTGAGAGGTTAATTAATCGATGACCTTACTCTGCAGTGTTACGAGCTCACTCATAACCACACTGAACTGAAGGACATGTTATTTTACAAAGTTTGCTTCACCTAAGAACTAACCAGGTATTTTGGAATTGAAACGAAAGAATGTTTAACTGATATGGCTGAGCATATAGAATCACTGCATTTATAGAGATGACCATATGAACCATTTTTGAGGATTTAAATATGAAAGTGGGTATTTTCTTGGTGTTATTTTGGATCGTAATGAACGGAAATGATGTAGCATAAATGTAGGCTAATTAAGGGCTTTCGTTTTCTAATCAAATATGTAAAATGTGCTTTTGCGTTGAGTGTATTGGCTTGAGTTTGACTACATCCCTGACTGAATTAATTGAGCTAAAGATGACGGTCTGTGTAAATAATGTTTCCAGATTAGTATCCCTCAAGGGCTCCGCCTGCTGTTATATGTTCTTAGTGCATTGGGCGACTACTGTCGTTCCTTCCTCCTTATGTTAAAAGACACAGCCCGCATATTCCCACCCAACCCCCGCCTTCTGAGCTTCTGTTTTGACTCGCTCGGCTACCAGAACATACAGTTCACGGTCCAGTTGTGTGTGGAACCGTTTTTAGTGAATTCAGCACTTGCTGAAAATGAAAATAGTCGAGTAATTATTCCGATATTCACAACTGAATCGCAGCCCTAACTGCCTTATTTTCCGTGGACCGTTGCTTTTGTTGGTGGAGAGAATGGGGTGCTGCTCTCGGAGATGCACGCTGATCTTCTTGTGCGCTGTTCAGCTGGTAAGAATAGGATATGGATGCATTCAAAAAACATATGTGCGTTGCTTGTAGTCGTATGCACAGTCTAATTAAGCCAGTGCGCCACCAAAAAAAGTGTTTAATTAGAGATAGCTTGTTTCAACAAGTTCTAACACCCTCAGAATAGCTAAAATCTTTTTTTAAATGCAATCGGTTATATGTGTTCTCGGGTAGACTGCGTTTAGAAGCCTTCGGTTCATGCAGTGGGTCATTGTTTGAAATGAGCAGGCGATTGTTATTTTCGCTGTAGCTGTGAGTTCAGCGGCAATTGAAAATCAAAAATATCGTGTCAGTAATTGCAAAACCTGCCCGTTCAAATATATTTAAAAGGTTTGGGGTTTGTCTCGAGATTTTAAGTAACCTAGTATTTATGTGCATTTCAGTTCTCAGTAATATGATTCATGGATTAGCAAAACAGACGAGGAATACAACGATTCTTATACATAACATAAAATGCAATTTAAATAAATTCTTTAGCTGAAAGGCGAATGTTAGTTATGATAAAGTTTAAAAAGCTAAAACAAATAAAATGTCAGAGATATTGGCCTACTATGCATGTATGCAGCGTAACGTTCGTTTAATGATAGACAGACAGACAGGCATACAGACAGACAGAACTTTATTGCATAGAGTATTTAGCATCTCCCAGTGCAATGTGCAAGATATGCAGGCAAATAATGTATAAACATTTGACAAGTAGTGACTTTTTACAGCAGTTTTATAAGGCTTTATTGCCAGTCACCTATGTTCATAATATGTTGTTCATAGAAAACATTCCTACTAGCGTACAGGTAATTTCATGAGAGTTTGAGTTGAACCAAAATGCAGGATTTTGATAGATTATGTTGTATTCCAGCCAGAGCGATTACAGGCTGTTCGTGTGGGTATCTGACACTTCTTTTTCTTTTTTTTTTTGGTTTTCTGTCCAACAAGCTAACTGTCTCCTCTTAAAGCATGTAGGCTATGCCTGATAGCTGTGTACATTTCCATATCTTCCACACAAGCAGAACAAGTAAATGAACAAAACAAGCAAGCAAACAAAAGAGAGTCAATGTGCAAACAGATGGGTGATATGAGTCACATGTAAACAAATCAAATATGAGGAATATCAGCAGACATCAGTTCTTCAGCCATCTAACATCAGTTTGACTCTAATCTGACAGGATATCATCTTATTTATTCTATGTGTAACGGTTGCCAGGCGAATGTTTTATTTAACCCTCTGAGGTCTACGATCTTTTTCTCTGTTTAAGCATGTTTTCATAAATTTGTCTCTAAACATACTTATTTATAGCATTTACCCATATATTTCATATCAGAATGTTCACAACAATCCCAGCCCTAATGAGGTTACATTTGACCTAGAGTACTGCATAAATAAATAATATGGTCCTAAAGCTGAAAATATGAGGTCCAAGTTTTTAATCCTTTTCATGTCAATTGAAAACACCTTTACTGAAATAAATGAATGTTTTTGATGTTTGAAATAGGTTTACCAAAGTATTTGCATCACAAAAGTAGTGAAATATATTAACAAAGTAGTATAGAACTGTGTAAAAACAAATGCATAAAAGTGTGGCCCCAGGGACCGACATAATTTGTTGTTTAATTTCTTCAAAAAACAAGCTGTCCATTTTCTTGCGCTCAACCCTATTGCCCGACTTCTGGAGTGTTCGCATACATATATTTATGTTGAGGTATTTTACACTATATATAATAGATATATTTATCTACATTATGAGTATAATGTACACATTATGAGTATGACTCACTGCCACTGTTTATAGGTTTATAATAGCAAACATACACATACAAATAATTTGGTACTGTAACATGAAATGGCAGAAACACCATGTCTCTGTAGAGTCTCCTGGCAACCAGTCTGCCTTCACATTTACAGTGCATGAGGTGTTGCCTTCTAACAATGGTTTTCAATGTGGATTCATTTATGAATCAGAAATATGTGTTGATTCCACAGCCAAACAAATGCAACTCCCCATCATGGCATTCAGCAGCTGAATACCGTGCACCATCACCAGCTTAACCACAATACAGTGCAGCATATCTGCATTTAGCCTTTTATATTAGGTCCTTCTCATTAATAGCTGATTCTCAACAGATACCTTAAAATGCGGATAATGGAGTTTGTATGACTCAGCCAGTTTGCTTTTTTCGGAGACATTTGTTGTGCTCGGTCACTGACAGAAACGGTGTGATGGAGATGGGGTGGGTGTGATGGAGATGAGGGTGGGTGTGATGGAGATGAGGGTGGGTGTGAGGGAGATGGGGGGTTGGTGTATATGGGGTGTGTGTGGACAGTGGGGGAGAGCGGGAGGCTCTGATTTTATCATTGCAAAGCTTTATGAAAGGAAGCAGCCTCCACCCCCATGCCTACGCCCTTGCCCACACCCATGAACTCTCATGTGTAATCAAGTGACTGATCTCTAAGGAAAACCATCTCTTCTTTCCAACTCTCTCTCTCTCTCTCTCTCTCTCTCTCTCTGACATGCATTGTAACCACTTGGCTCTGTTACCTAGGCAACCTTGAGTGAAAAGCTAGCAGATGATTTTTTGTGGATCTCAGGAGACTCAGAGACTCAGTAAAGATGGTGTCTCCATGATTATGGTGGATGGGACAAATGTCAATCGCTCTAATGTCAATCACTCTTCTTCTGGCTGTTGGCAGGTGAAATGGGTGCTGCTGTTTCAAAGCATTGGTACATGAAATTACTTATTATATTTAATTTATGGGGCAGAAGTAGCCAAGAGGGTAAGAATTTGGGCTCTCAATGGTAAGGGTCTGGGTTTGAATCCTGGCATACAGCCACTCTTGGGCCGTTGAGCAAGGCCCTTAAGACATATTATGGCTTACCATGCACTCTGACCCCAGATTCTCAATAAGCTGGGATATGTGACTAAAAGCATTTAATTGCAATGTACACATGTACATGTATATATGACAAATAATGGCATTCCAGCTGACCTTCTTCTACTTGTCTTCAGACTGGATCGAACTGTCTCTCTCGCCCTCTCTACCCTTAGATCACCGCTTTGGAGAGGCAGGCTTTGGACTTTCTGGGCTATCAGTGGGCTCCCATCCTGGTCAACTTTCTTCACATCATTGTGGTCATACTTGGACTGTTTGGGGCCATCCAGTACCAGCCCCGCTACGTTGTACTTGTATGTACTTGTTTGCTATTATGCCTTGGTGATTGGAAGCATTTTGCACTGGATATTGCATGCCGATTATGTCTAGTAAGAATCATTTATATTGCATTTATGGTTTTTATATCTCTACAATGAGGAAGAATGTAGTTTAAAAATCGCACATCAGCTGTGTTCCATTGACAGCGCAAAGATTATGAATGCACCAGCAGATAAAGTTCAGTATGTCGTGAATTCATTCGCACAGAGCAAATCACATACACCTTATTCCCTTCCAGTACGTAGTCTGGTCCGTCCTCTGGGTGACGTGGAATATCTTTATCTGTTGTCTTTACCTGGACCTGGGTGGCCTTTCTAAGGTAATCTCAACTCCTCAGCACCCACATCCATGAGTATGCTGTGTGTTGCATCCAGACTGGCATGGTGCCAGAAATTACTCCATATTATCTCCATATCTAAGGCATTTCTATAACTATATTTTGGATTTGAGCTATGTCCATCGATAGCTTGCATGTTGCAAGCTTTACCCCACCTGTTTCTGTGACACTGAACCTCTGCTTCTCTTCCCACTCCTCCCAGATTAAACAAACACACACACACACACACCAACAGCAGCTTGTGTTGGAAGTCATTAACGTTATGCTGAATTGCACTTACATTAGGTTGTGATATTCATGGGTAAAATATATTCAGATAAAAGCCTATTACAGGACATCTGCTAATAGCGTATTGGACAAACATCAATGGTGGATCACTAATTTGGGCGTTTTTTGTTGGATAATTGTGTTTTTTCAATTACTTGGAGGAATTCACTTGTGCGTGTTAACATATGGTATCCTGGCAGCATGCTTGCAATGCACCTTATAATTACCACTTATGGTGATATACCCCTGTTTTGTTGTCTAGGAGAGTGACTATATGTCTCTGGGACTGTCTTCCCATGGGTCCTGGTGGAAGGACAACAGCCCAGGCTGTGAGAGCAGCGACACTCTGACGGCCAAGTGGCCGAGTGGGGACAGCCCCGCCCTGGTGTCCGCCCTGGGCTGCGTGCTGACGTACCAGTACATCGAGGTTCTTCACAGTGCCCTGCAACTGGTCATTTCTGTATGTAGAATGTGCAAAGGCTTCAGGTTGTTCAAGTTATTGTAGGCAGTTGTGTAACAGAGTTACTGAACCACCAATGATTTTCTCTCTGCGCATTCCAACAGCTGCTGGGCTTCGTCTCTGCCTGCTATGTGGTCAGCGTCTTCAACGAGGAAGAGGACACTTGTAAGTGAATGCCACTAGGGAAGCGCACTCTCCCTCTGCTGCCCCTCTGCTGAGTATCTTCACAGAAATCAATTATTTCATCATGACAGTACTATGGAATATTGGTGGTTCTTATTCTGTGAGGTTTCAGCTGATTTCCCTGGTGAAGTTTTACTCGTTTCCAGCCTTATTAGACAATGATAATTTCCTCTATTCCTACAAAGTTAAAAATGGCTGACAATTTTTCTCACTACATCTTGGAAGCTAGTTTTAGTTTTTGTTCAATTATGGAGATAATGAAAAAACAAAATGTGTTATATTGTGTGTTGTGTAACTGTCTGTTGGTGTGAAGAGAGGCAGTGGCTGCTACTACAAGCAGTTTGGAGCCTGAGCTGAGTCTTTAGCAAATGATCTTATAGCACTGGGATACAAGGTCATTACAGCATTCTAAAGATCTAAAATCAAAATCAAAGAGCAACAAAGGAAAGCAAAAATACTCTGTTATACTCAGGTAAGGGTAGCATTGTGTGTGTTTTTATGTGTGGCTCATTTTGTTACCTTCACTGTCTTTTTTATTTCAGACCTATATAAGTGAGGCGTGTCTGGCCAGCAAATATCAAACAAAGGCTGGAGCTTCAAGAAGAAAGAAATAGAAAAGAATGGATGGACCCATTTCTCAGACAAAAACCTAATGGTCTACCTCATAAACCACTGTCCGAGTCATTACTCATGTTTGTGTTTTTGACCCATTGGCACACTTAATTGTACCCCTTATCTTTCTATGTCACAGCCTACGACAGCTGAAGAATAGTGCTCGTATCTAAGATATAAGCACAGTTTCCGGTACATATTTGTTTTAATATTTGTGACTCATCTGTCTTTGACAAGACACACAAACTAGTGACTTGGAAAAGTATTTTCCTAAGTCGCATGATTTTTTTATAACAATTAAGTACCATAAACAAATATATTTTTAGAGATATTTTGAACATTATGCATTTTTAAAACATTTTCTGAACATATGCTTCTGTACGATGTTCCTTCTCGATGGTTACACAAACAAAAGACCAACTAATCCTGCATCTTCTAAAAGAATAAAAATAACACTTTGCAATATGTGCACATACGTGTGTGGGAGGGCATGTGAGTGTTGTTTCCTCAGCGCAGAGAAAGACTGGATTATCTATGAACTCGCAGTTTCACATATTTAATCCCATTTGTAATATGTAAATAGCACATTTACTGAGCAGCTGTCACATCTGCTAACTATAATGGACCTCAGTTTTTTGCCAATATTAATGTATGCTTGCCATAACTTTACCCATGTCTTTTGTTTGTAAAAGAAAATTTTGTTTTTGTTAACAAACCTTGCAAATGTGGTGTCATTATTAAAATCACATGAGCACACTAATGTTTACAATAATATTACAAGCATTAGGTTTTTGTATTATGATATTGGAGGGACAGTGTCATCAAAGTTCACTGCACAAACTGCAAGAATTGGCTACATCTAGTGGTAAAGACTCAGGTTGCATCTATATTGATGCACTGCCAATTATACCAGGCTGGTTTAATGACATCCTTTTGTAATTGCATTATTAATTATTGATTATATTCAGTGTATAATTTCATTATTGATAGTAATCATTTGAACTGTTAATGATAAAATGTGAACATTGTATTTTCATTTAAAGTTGCCAATTAATATCGTGTGTATTTACTGTATTCTGTGAAGGTGATTAAAAAGTATAATTTGTTCTAATTTGGTACAATATGTTTACATATTTTGTAGAAAGGTCAAGGTAGCCTATGGACCCCACCATAATATTGAACGATCAAGTGTAGGCCATAGGCTTCTTATGAAAAGGCTTGTATGTGCCTCTTATGCACACTGCCTTGTGCAGGTAAGAGCTGTCCCCACTCTCTGTTGACAGCAGGGAAACCCTGTAGCTGTGCTGGATAGTGGATCCCCTGGTCAGGGGGTCAAACTGCAGGACAGTGAACCTCCTTATTAGGAGATGGAATTGCAGGACAGTGGAGCTCCTTGTTAGGAGTTGTAGATGTGCAGGACAGTGGAGCACCAGCTCAGGAGTTGAAACTGCAGAACAACGGGCCCCTTGTGAGCTGAAACCCTTATTCTGGGCTAGCAGAACACTCAGGTCGTAATCTATATTTCATTTACAAATGTCTTTGAAATATCAAGATTATTTGACATTCAATATATGCACTTCTTTTACTCTGAATCATCTTTTAGCAGTACACACAATCATTAAATAAAAATATTTATTCTGTAAATGCTATTCATATATTCGATTACAGGTAGGTGTTGACTTCAGTTTATAGCAAGGTTTAAATTTAGGTTTAGGTCAGATTAACAGTTTTAGACTTCAAGATACATTCCTCTTTCCTGGGCTAATAATTGTATTAATTTATAGACTTTTTGTTTGTTCTTGGTGGGACAACTCCAATTCTAGCAATCAAACGTTTATGTCTTATTTTTACATTTAGTCACTTCGACTGAAATGGAAAGACATTATTAGTATTATTATTATTACTACATATATTTATCCACATTCTGAAATGTGTGCGTGCGTTTCAATTTAAATGAAATAAAGTGCCACCGTTTTGTCCACAGTCAGAACTTATGTGTGTGAGCGTGAGTGATGATTAACTTACTGAAATGTTTTACTATTATTTATGTCGTCCCTGTAGTTACTGTAACACGTATCACTTCCTACTGTTAAAGGAAATAGATCTTACTTGGTTTATTGATGCAACCAATAAACTACATCGGTACGATTTTATAATTAATAATAATAATTGTTATAATACCCGGACGTAGTGGGAAACGGATAGTGCTTATTCGACTTCTACAAAAACGAGAATGGAACATCAAAACCACTTATCGCTGATGCGATTTCTCAAACGTTTCAACTCCGCATGGCTACCCGGTATCTCTGACGTCAACGCCCTTCGCGCAGATCCCGGATGGAGCTGGGGGGAAGTGAACTGGGCTGCACAATAACTGAAGGCTGGAAGGAGTAGGAAAAATCCAAGAAGAATACGCCGTGAAACACAATTTGGACTAAAACCCAAAACACGGACCTATAACAATTTCAGAAATACACACGGACCGGGTTTGTGAAACACTCAAATATTGTGACTGGCCGACTCTTGCCGTGGAACTTGCTGAGGATTCGTGCGGTACAAAAAAAAGAAATCCAGCTAGCTAGCCCGCTAGCCCGCAACGGAACCGAAGAAGGAAACACGGGTCTGGAATACACTGAACAGCCGGAGAGTTTCCAAGACTTTTGACGATTAACGATTACAGGGGCTTTGTTGATGAATTATGTCTACCACCAGTATTGATCCACAGGTAGGCCATACTAATACGTTTTCCCAGCGAATATATGGTTATCTGCCTCACCACCAGCCGTGGCCGTAGGTAAAGGCCTCGGGTTGAGCTTAGTAGAAGAAACGGATCGCGCGTCCGGCCGTCCGTCGCTAGCGAGTTAGCCGCAGAGCCCAACGGCTACTGCAGACGGCCAGAGTGCGAGTGGGTTCGCTTTCTGCTTGGACACGCCGTCACATGTCTAGCGATATTACACCAACCAAGTTGGCGAGAGAGAAAAATAAAAGATATAATTTAGCTAGCTAACAAAAGTTAGCCGTGGTAACGGTTGCCATCAGTTCCTCGGTGGATTTGCAGTTGTATTAGCTAGCTAGTTAGCGCCTAAAGTACCTGAAGCACTTTACAGTAAACTAGATAACTGATGTTCTCTGCTTGGCTGTCCTAACTGTATAAGCTAACATTAGCCCTCTCATGTTGAACAATTTGAACATGTTTGCCTTGTCTTTAGCTTAGCTTGGATAGCTTGTATTATAATAATGCGTCTGCTGCATTTACCTGCATGTAAGGGCAGTAAGTCGCTAGCAACCTTGTTTATCTGACTTGTTTGTCCACCCTCGATCCCTCCCGTATTATCTACGCCAACGGAAACTGGAAGACATCGAAAGGACAAGATGCTAAAGGTAAGTAACGTTAAGCAGCTAACATTTGGTTGTGCCTCATATTCGGTCATTTATTCGTCTTCATTATCACGGCAAGTCAGAGAAAAAAGTAATCGGCCAGTTTGGCGAATGCAGAAGAAGCCAGCTAGCTAGCTAGGAGACGGGATGTACACACACAGTCGCCGTTGGTCGACGCAGGGTAGGTCTGAAATATAAGTCGCCTCTCATTGCCATGGCCTAACGGGGAATTCCGTGCGTATTCGGGTTTTTTATGGCAATAGGGGCAAAATAAAAAAATTCTGAAACTCCAAGCGGGGCCTTCTGGCGATGCTAGAGCAGTATCTCAAGCAGATATGGCTGGACACTAATTGCATTTTTGCCCCCTGACCAGTCACCTGTAATGGCGTTCCAGTAAGCGCTGGTGCGTTTGGTTTTGTAATCTTCCTTGGTACAACGCTGTTTTCACATGTACTCGTACAATGTAATCAATGACTCGCCTCCATGACTAAAACAGACATCCATCGTTTGTACTGATATAAGGCTATGTCGCTGTCGCCTCTAAGCATGTTTTGGAGTTCCTGTACATGCATAATCTACATAAGAAATTGGTTAATATAAACGTATTCGTAATATTTAGCGCATACCACGACTCTCACGTTACTTATGCCTAATCACAAATGAGCAGACCGTTAAGGGGTCTTATTTAATGTGTGCTCTCTGTCATTTTCCACTAGACGTGTTCTGGATGATTCACTAAGATACGAACTCAGACACGCAGTTACAAAAATCATGTATTCCTCAACATTTAAGATGATTCATACCCACATATATTAAAACCCGACTTCCAAATCCAAGGAACTAAAAGAACTGAATAACCACTTGATTCAAATTAATAGCTATTTATATTTGGGTATTCAGTTATGAGTGTGTGTGTTTTAATCACAGATTGATAATGGAGAGATGTTTAGATTTGCAGATTCAAATCACATTTGTGATCTGTGGTGGTGGGGATGCACTTCTGTCCCCTTCATTAATTAATCGATGCACCAGTTGATGCTTGCCTGGTTGTGTGGTGATTAATGGTCAGATCACCACAGATCAAAAGCTGCCCAATGGTGCAGACCTATTAGGCCATGTGTCTAAATCTGAAGAGAATGGGCATAAAAAAACCTCAAAGGGGGAGGGGGGGGGGGTCAAAATTTGTAGTCCCGTGCATGAGTGATTTAGTATGTTACAAAGCTGTTTTCCCCTTTTTTTTAGTGCAAAATGGCTCACTACATCAAAAGGAAACGGTCCATGACAACGACTTCGAACCTTACCTCACTGGGCAATCTAATCCGGTGAGAAATTCATGTGCATGTGTATGCACACAAGTGCATGTGCATTTGAACACAGTTGTGTTTTTTTGTATTCACCAAAAAGGAGGTTTCTTGTGGAAAAGAATGTATCATATTTCCCAAGTTCTTGGATTACTTTGGGTGTCAGATGACACCCTTTCATGATTCACAGAAACATGATGACATTTTTGAAAATACTCCATATTTCATAATGAAGTCTTGGTTGATCTTGTTCATGTTGACAAAGTTCTCACTCCTCGGAGCGTGAGACAATTCATCTGTATTTTGGATAAAATAATTAGATCAGCTTCTTTTTCTAAAAACTTTATTGCTTGCCTATTGCATCACCTAAACATTATGACCTGCTTTATGAAATTTGCTCCATACATGTGACGGTATTAAAACTATGTTTAAAATAATTCGCCACGATCACCAATGCACTTCATGTCAGATTATAACTTAACAAGCTCTTGAGTTGCTGACCATGTGTTTTCTCTGCTTGGATTTTTTTATTGACATTCTAACAATTGTACTGCGATGTTTACAGTGTAAAAATTTCTATGTTTCAGAACAACAGCTACCAATCCATGACTGACCCCTACTTATCCAGCTACTATGCGCCTTCCATTGGGTTCCCCTATCCCCTTAGCGAGGCTCCTTGGTCGACCGGAGGTGACCCTCCAATTCCCTATCTCACTCCCTATGCTCCCCTCAGTAATGGTGACCATCATTTCATGCACGACACTGTGTTTGGACAGCCCGGTGGCTTGGGCAGTAGTATCTACCCCCACCGCTTTAACTTTTTCCCAGAGAACCCAGCATTCTCGGCCTGGGGTACCAGTGGTTCCCAAGGTCAGCAGACTCAGAGCTCTGCCTATGGGGGCAGTTACAGCTACCCACCCAGCTCCCTGGGTGGCACCCTGGTGCCCGATGGGCAGACGGGTTTCCACAGTGACACTCTGAGCAAGGCGCCGGGCATGAACAGCCTGGAGCAGGGCATGGTGGGTCTAAAGATTGGTGGCGACGTCACTGGAGGGGGCTCGGGCGTTAAGACGGTGGGCTCTGTGATCGGCGGTGGGCCAGTGGCGGCCGCGGTGGCCACGGGCAACGGCGGAACCCCCATGGGCATGCCGCCGCCCAAGCCAACATCCTGGGCGGCCATTGCGAGCAAGCCGGCGAAACCGCAGCAGATGAAGGTAAAAAGCAAGCCCGGGATGCCTATGGCAGGGGGTGCACTGCCCCCACCGCCCATCAAACACAACATGGACATCGGCACCTGGGACAGCAAGGGGCCCGTGACCAAAGTGGCCTCCCCCATTGCCCATGCCGCACCACCACCAACACCACCACCACCAGCACCAGCAGCAGCCTCTCTCTCATCTGCCCGCCCATGCGCACGGCCTCCCGCCCCCTCCCCAGCCGCCGATGCCCTCGGCCCAGTCGCTCGCCCAGCAGATGGCGATGCAGGCCCCGCCTCCTCCGCAGCCTTACCAGAACCATGCCCCGGCCCCTCCCCCTCAGACGCGGTGGGTGGCGCCGCGCAACCGCAACCCAGGCTACGGCGGTGGCGGCGGCAGCGTGGACAGCAGCGGCTCTTCCGGCGGCATTGGCGTGGGCAACGGGGGCGGGGCGGGCCCTCCGGGCGGCGTGGACTCGCACCCGGTCCTGGAGAAGCTGCGCGCGGCGCACAGCTACAACCCCAAGGACTTCGACTGGAACCTGAAGAACGGACGCGTGTTCATCATCAAGAGCTACTCGGAGGATGACATCCACCGCTCCATCAAGTACTCCATCTGGTGCAGCACGGAGCACGGGAACAAGCGCCTGGACGCCGCCTTCCGCGCCATCAACGGCAAGGGCCCCGTCTACCTGCTGTTCAGCGTCAACGGCAGCGGGCACTTCTGCGGCGTGGCCGAGATGCGCTCGCCCGTGGACTATGGCACCAGCGCGGGCGTGTGGGCGCAGGACAAGTGGAAGGGCAAGTTCGACGTGGACTGGCTCTTCGTCAAGGACGTGCCCAACAGCCAACTCCGCCACATTCGCCTGGAGAACAACGACAACAAGCCGGTGACCAACTCACGCGACACGCAGGAGGTGCCCCTGGAGAAGGCCAAGCAGGTGCTGAAGATTATCGCCACCTACAAACACACTACCTCCATCTTCGACGACTTCTCGCACTACGAGAAACGGCAGGAGGAGGAGGAGGTGGTGCGAAAGGTAACGTGTGAACTCGTTTTGTACATGTGACTGCTCCATTCTCTGCTCGTGGCAATGATCTGTTCTTGTGTTTCTGTAGAATTATGTATTTGTGGGGGTTTGCTCTTATGGAACACTGTTAACCAACAGCGGGGTCACAAGGGGACACCTTGTGTCAAAATTAAGATCTCACTCGACACCTGCTGTGAGCCGTAATGCTTCCATGGTATTCCTGTGGTTTCTTTCGGTGCCGAATGGGTTTTTCATGCCTAGAACTACAACGCCGTGTTTGGGTTTGACCTGGCTGGATTTACAGCAGGCCGGAATCTTTAACCCTGAGCTCCCAGCTAGTGCAAGTTGGGCGAAGGTTTCCCTCTCTGCGGGTCTTGCATTTGGCTTGATGGGCGTGCGGGAACCAAGATGTTTGAGCTGCTTCCCTGTTTAGATAACTGGAGTAGGGCACCATGTTCCTGGCCCTTGTGACATTACAGCTTGTTTGCAGTAGAAGACGTCTCCGCTTTCGCTCTGCCTTCTTTACCTCGTGGGCTCCGCTGTCCTCGCTCTCTCTCTCTCTCCGCGCTGGTTTTGCGCTGAAAGTCGCCGCATCCTTTCGACCGCGATTGCACCAGCTCGGTGAAATGTCTTCCACAATTAGCTCCTGCGTGGAGTTCTGATGTAGAACCTCGCAGGTCTGCCTTCCCCGCGGTACTGCGAGCCGAGGCGGCTTCTTTACGCCGCCGCCCCTCACCCTCCTCGCCAAGACCAGATGCTTTTTGTTTTCTGGAGGATTTGACTTGAATCGCAGCGATGGCTCCTCTGGATCGGCCTGGTGGGGCCCGTAAACCGCGGCCGCCATCACGACCAGTGGCGCTTAACTGGTGCCGTTACATCCTCTGTTCGTTTGTCTGATTTAGCCAACTGCAAAGTTGAAAGTAATTACACACGCTACAAGATGGGGGGGGAAATTCACCCTTAATGTATCAAGTACATGTTCTCTGTTTTTTTTTGTTGTTCTGTTTATGCTGCTGGTTGTGTTGTTGCTTGTTGTGATCTGTTGTGCCTTAAGAACAGATCTGTTTTTGCCGTTTGTCCCCTTTGGGTGTGCTCCAGTGTGATCTATGTGAAGAATGCTGATCATGCTGATCACGTTTTCCTTTTCTCTACATTGGCAGAACTACGAAACTACTCCAGCCCAGAATCGATCCCGACTGGATCAGGTAAAATGGTGGGGGTGGGTGGTCGTGAGGTGGTTGGGGTGGGGTGTGTGTGTGGGGGGATACAGATATATGTATACAGTGATACTGCAGGCAGTGTTCTTATGATTAGCGTTAGCGGTTAGCATCGCCTTCACCAACCTTTTTTCTCTTTCTCCCAGGAACGCCAAAATCGAAGTAAACAGTAGAAGACTGCACCTCCACCACCCCCGCCCTCCCGCCTTTAGCTTGATCAACGGTTGTTTTAGGACTGACAATTTGAAAATGAAATTTAAAAGGAGGACACATTTAAAAAGGAAAAAAAAAACTCAACAGGCGTTTTTGTTTTCTCTATTTAATTCTGATGGCTTGGGCCAGCGTGGAACTGGCGTGCGCTCCCAACTCCCACCTGCGTGGGGAACTACGTCCGCCGTGCCTGGCACAACAGCGGCACTGTGGGCCTGGTCATTTTTTCTTTTTCTTTTTTTTTCTGTCATTCGGTTCAGCTTTGACACGCCTCCCTCCTCCCTTCCATATCCGGCGTTTGATGGACAGTCGTGCGTGCACACAGGCTCCGCCCACCTCCGTTCCCACTCGGCTCTGGGTCGTGGAGGTGGCCGGCGGTGAGTGGTGGGGGCCTGTGTGTTTGTGAGTGGTGTTTGAGAGGAGGCGATGACGTGGTGCTCAGCTAAGTGAACGGCAGAAGGCGGCTGTGCAGAAATGGTCCCCACCCCCACCCCCACCCCACCCACATCACTAACTCTACTTGGCCAGTTTAATTTTGTACAATCGAGGTGACGTTCCGTACATCTTGTTGTTGGAGAGGGGACTTTGAATTGAGTTGAATGAGGAGGATCTGGGGAGTATATTTGCAACTGCGTATAAGGGACAATGAAATGTCTTGATAAATGATGATAATGTTGATGTAACAGAAAAACTATATTTTTTTTAATTATGTGACACTTGGCTTATAACTTTTCTTGGTGGCGAGTCATGTCAGTCCCAATACTTTTGATCTTTCCTGTTTTTTTCTTGTTTTTTCTGCTTGGAGCCTTAACATTTTAAAGCTATAGTGTCATCAAAAACCGTTAAATAATTGCTGTACTATACCTCAACAGCATAATCAGGGAAAAGACGTCCCGAGCACCCTCTACAAGGGAAGTCAACATCATCACTGGCTGGACTGAAGAGGAAAAAAAATACCGTTTGAGTTATGGTTCTGAGCCAAGTGCTATGATTCTGTTATACTCTGCTTATTGTTTCAAGAGCAGCATTGTAACTTTGTACTGTTTCACTGATGCCCAGCAGAGGTCGCTGTTTCTTTGTTTAAGCCAATTTGAGAGAAATGTAGCATTCACTGCTTTTTGAGATCAGTTTAGGTGCATCACTTCCCATATATTTTCCTTTCTTGTCCTTTCTTAACAGAGTTCAGTTTCTTTTTTCCCCTTCTCAGTATAATGCTAAGCTTTAACGTAGGAGCATATAATAACAAAGAACGCCTCAAATGTGTAACCTGAAAATTAATGTTACTGATTACTGTTAAAAGTAAGAAAATGAAACAAAGAGTATGGTTTCTGTGTGTGATTTTTTTTTTTTTCTTCTTCTTTTTTTTTTTTTTTTTTTTTTTAGTCCTTTCTCTTTTTTCTTTTTTTCTCCTTTTTCTTTTTAGGACCTGCTTGCTGTTTTGTGTGCGCGCGCGTGTGTGTGTTTGTGCGTTTCTGTACGAAAGAGGGAGGGATTCAGATTTATATAATCATATAACAAATGATTCATGAGAATATATGAAATACTAAAAAAATTACAAGACAAACATTTGTCACCCCTGAAATGAATATGCATTGTATGCAAGGTCACTATCACCTTCTTAGATCTGATCATGGTCATTATTAAAATAATACTATATGTTGTAACTTGTGTTCAAAGTCTTTGTTTTCACCAAAATGTCATTTATGGGATCTGTTCAGTTGGAAAGGTGGTCTGTTTTTTGTTTGTTTGTTTGTTTGTTTTTTCCCTGGTGATGAGCTGTGAGATGTGCTAGAGATATTTGTAACTCGGTACTCATGCTCCGTCAAACAGCTCCATGTACACCTGTACCAGGTACTCGACATTCTTAATGGCTTGATTCAGGTGTGTTGGTGGGGGGGAGGGGTTAAGCAAAAACATGGGGCCTCCGGATGCTGCTAATTGGTTGGTTGAGAAATGTTAAATTTGGATTGATGGTTGCTGAGTGCAGTCTGTAATGCTTTTAACACCCCTTGAATTTGGAATATGGTGTGAACCTACTAACCTATTACTTAACGGTCTTAAACAGAAATGTGCTGAATTTGCAGTGCACCCTGACCGTTCTGAGTGCAGCCTTTGATTGTATTAAGAATAACATGCCAATTTTTAAAGAACAAACAGAAATCTTTTCAAAGTGTTGAAGATACTTTTATGGTGGCTATAACCAAATGGACAGTCGGACACTTCAGATAAATGTCAGTTGGAGACAAAAGAAAATTAGCCTGTGAGTTATTTTGAAAACACTTTTATTAAAACATGAATAAAACAAGAGTATCAGATTGCCAAAAAGATAAGAACATCTCCATTCTTCTGGCGTTGTTTTCTGCTCTGCAGAGATTAAATGTACTACTCTGTTTCAGCATAAAAACTACACCGATCCAAAGCTGCGCACAAGCAAATATTTCCTTTCTTACACTTATCATAATGATTTTTAAGAGCACAGAAAATTACTGCAGTTCTATTTTCTGGGATTTATAAAGTAATAGCCCAGTAACAGTAATAGTAGTAAAAGCCCATACGATGCCGCACTGTAGTTTTTGGATGGACGAATGCACGTGATTTCAGACTTAAGTCTGATCGTAGTCCTTTGAACACGGGACAAAGTTAAAACGGACAATCTCAGAGTTCATTAATCATCAGCTTCTCTATGACACCTCGTCATTATAATGTGGCATTTTACAAGCAAGACTTTCTAAGGAAGGAGGGAATCTACGTTTTGACACATTCTAAATTGCTATTCCTATCATGCGTCACCCAACCATCGGCCTCGCGCAGCTTTTGTCGGCACTGTGACCAAAAGCATTTGTGTGGTTTTTTTTTTTTTACCTCTCCAAGTTCCGTGCCGTTGCGCGAGTTCATCCCTGCTCGAGTTTGCTGATTTTAAGGATCCTCTCTTGGCATTCACCGCGTGCCTTAATTGTATGGATATTAAATCAAGGTCCGCCGTGAACACGCAGAGTGGTAGCCCACTGTCGACACCCTGTGTGGAGCGCGCGTGCGCACGTACCCAAGTACACAGCGGCAAAGCCTTGTCTTCAAAGGGTAGCGCAACTAGAGGAACTATAATCTCCTACATTACAAGGATAATCACTAAAATCCCTCCCAATCATCATTTATTTACATCCGATGAGCGCATAATGTTAATTCGTCAACCGCAGAAGCATTCTAAGCAGGCCAACGGCCTATTCTCATTACCCGTTATCCGCTCTGGTACGTTAGCCAACGATGGATTCTGCAGCTCGAATGCAAGCAGCCATAGCTATTGTCCCTCGACCAACCAATCTTTTTGAGCAACACTGACAATTGTGTGGCAGAACATAAAATATTTAACGTTCCAATTTATGGGTCTGTTATGCAGGCCTAATGCCGCACATCATCTACGTATTGCTGTTCTCAGAAATGTATTTATATAAGCAATCGATATACGCTTTACAGCGCATAAGAAATCAAGGGCGCATAACCCGTTGGCGCGTCGAAGCGGTTGTCGCACGTATATGAAAAAAAGACACAAATTATTACAATTACAAGCATTTTAGCAGAGCTGCCGCAGTCACATGCATCCTTTTACCCAAGTAGGTGGTAAACAAAACACAATCCCTAAGCATCCACTTGGTGGTTGCATAGCTTTATATTCTTTAGAAAACCTGACAGCGCCCCTCCCCAGCCAGCTCAACGCTTTTATCCCAGCAAAAATAAAACAGCGCAACACCGACACAGTCCTGAAAGGTCCCGTAAACAAAGCGATGCTCAATGTTCTTCGTCGAGCATCTTTCATGTAGCCACACTGTATCCCTGCGTCCTTGTCACGAGCGTTGGAGTCGCGCTCCTGGTTAGACGCGATACAGGCACAAAATGTATTTCCTTCGGCATCTTAATCATCCTCTGCCGCAATATTATAGCCTCTCGTTTGCGTCTTGGCCTCGTTGATCCATTCTGCAGAGATTAACGCTTCCTCGCGCCCTCGCACACCCGCCCTCCTCTGCTGATAAGACTCAACGCAAGAGGATTACATCGGGACAAGGTGACGTCATGACCTGGACCGAGAGCCCCCTCCCCCTAACCGTTAACCAAATCCTCATCAGTAGGATGCCCTTGAAAACCAACAAGAGAGACATTAGCAGTGGACCAAAATCATTTAATTAGACTGGAGTAATATAGTCTCTGTGTCTAAAATCATTTTTGCCTGTGTCGCCATGAGTGAAGAAAATGCAAATAATATACCAGTCTGCTAGTTTTTTTTTTTTTTGGGGGGGGGGGGGGTTAGGGCGTTGGGGAGACGTGTGCGCAAATGAATTCATATAATGTTTTAAATATGCTGTCCTTATAAGCATTATGATTGATTAAAGATTAGGCCTACTGCACGTGAAAAGCATGCGATAGCGGCACAGACTAAAATGCCGCAGAGACAACATAGCCTACTGCATCTCGCGCTAAAATGGCGGGGGCACCTGCTCCTGAAAACACTACCTCATCCTCTTAGTTTTAGCAAATAGCCTGCGATATCCCAACGGTAACGAAGCTTATTAACCAAAGCCTCTATGCCAGTGCTCCGTTTAATTCAAGACGTTTTTTAGTAGCCTAGTTCAGAAGTCCACTTTGCTCTTAGCCTTCATGTCCTACTCCATTATTTTAATTTCGATGCATCCACAATCGGGGCCTTCTCGTGTTGCGGTCCATTGTAAAAATCCAGAAACATCCGGAAACAGTGGCTAAAATGCGCTGCGGTTTCTCTGTCACGGGGCTGCTTTCTGGGCCTATGCTTCCACCGCCGCGTGAGGGAGGAGCTGCCTCTGCATTACAATGACGCCGGAGCCCATTCATTTCGCCCCTCTGGTCTTTCACTGGTCATTCCACCCCATGGAGCGACCGGGGCCTCTCTATTACAAGGTGTCGCGACCACAGAATGAAGCTAAGATGAAGACGGAGCTTGTGTTTAGTTGTGGAGATATGTGAATGAGCGACAGTGTTATTTACGAGAGGTCAAAATAATGCCCGAGTTACAGAACACCGCTACGTGACGTAAGCCCAACCCAGAATTTACGGCTGAACGTATTAAATATATGCAAATAGTTCTGTACGTGTGTGCAATTTGTTGAGCCAAAACGATCAGCAAACCCAAAAGGGGACCGTTAATCCATTCCTTATTCTCCACTCCCCTCAGCTCCACCTGCCTTTTTGTTCTCTCTCTCCACTTTCCACCTTCCTCATCCTCTCTTTACCGATCTTCCTCCCACATGTGTATCCACATATCTCTCACTAGCATGAGACGCACTCTGCCCCACATGTCTTGCATGATTGGCTCAGCTGCTCGGCTCAAATTCACCATGGCAACCACAATTCTGTCGCCCAGCAACGGGCTTCTCTTTCACCCCACTACATGGAGACCCCTTTTTCCCCGACTGCCAACAGTCTGTGTAGAGGGTGTTGTGAGCAATAAGGTAATAGTACCATACCTGACCCCAGTACTTTCCCCTGCATGGCCTGCAGAACAGCAGAGTAAGACAGCAGAAATCCACCTCATTGAGGATTGTGTTCCCTGGGCTATAACTGGCTTGGACTTCAGTCTGAAATCTGAAGACCTCAAACCAGAGAGAGGGCATAGAATTTCAAACAATACGATATTCTTCAAGCTCAGCAATGGGATAATTTTCTTGGTCCATGTAAAGAAATTTCAACAGCAGTGTCCAGCCCAATTCCATCCATGTTTAGTAGCATATGTATATATACCGTTTTGCCTGTGGCCCATGATGAAACTGACCTGGGCCTATCAATTTGTACCATTTTAAAACATGTTATTTGACTACTTGTGACAAACCCAGATACAACAGTCATTGAAAAGTCAGTGAATGTTTTAACATTATTTAGATTTTGATTTTTTCTTAATGTATTTATGACAAAGTGCATTTTTGATTGTTTGGCAAAATATGTACTTAATGTTATAATTGCATTCAAATATAATGCCAAGGACAGGAGAAGATAAGCAAATAGTTACAATCATAATTTATACCTTAATGCTCATGTATTCTTCTACATGCTGAGTTTTCTATATAGTACCAGATACTCATAGCTAGCACCCTCAATTACTGCTCGAGGGCAAAAATCAGACTAGGTACCCCTCGGGGTGGAAGGTCATATGCAAATATTGCCGTGAGGGGTGTGTCAGCATCTGTGTGTGTCCAGATGGGTGTGTCTGCCACACTTATGCATGCTTTAATTTCCATATATTAATATATCAGTTACTCCCAGTCCCTTTCCCTCTGTCCATTTATTTGTCTTATTCTTTGTTCTCTAGCGCTGTGCCACCCCTCCCCCCCTGGGCAGGTCTCCTGATATGGGCCACGGTCTTGACTACATCACGTGATCATCATACATATGTGTCTGGTAGTTTGTTGCTTTCCTTGTCTTGTAGTTTTTTGATTTACAAGTTATGTAAAGTTCATCAGTACCTTAAAAATGTTTCAGTTACTTAGACAATATATTGGTCGTATGGTGGGTGTGTGACTATGCCTGTAGACATGGGGTGTGTTGTAATGAAAACAATAATAACCATCTTCATCATCAGCAAAAAAAACAGGAACAACTGATAATGTGCTGTACCCTGCAAGGATTTATTTATTTTTTATTCAATTGTGGGTTCTGCAGTGGTGCTTTGTGTTAATCATTCCCTATACGTTTGCAAGGCTCCAAAGTTCACCGTTTACAATGTAATCATGTTCTAAATACAAATATTAATGAATTAAATTGAATACACTTTTGATCTGGTTTACTAAATTCAGCAGAGGAATATTTATATATTTATTGTATACAGTTGTCAGTGAGGTATTTTTTGCACCATCTTCATAAGAAGGCAATGCATGCTTGGTAATCCACCAATCATGTTACATATTCACTAAAATGTTTACAATAATACTGTTAGCAGAAACAAATTACAGGCTTCACTTACTCATATTAAAACAGATGTGTTGCCAGATAAGCCAAAATGCTTGATTGCATTCCATCAACCCCCTCCTCATGGAGGGTGTTCAAGAGACAGCGAGTGTCTAATTTCTAATCACCATCATTTGCATTTGCAAACGATGACTAATTAATCGCATTTCTTACAACTGAGAAGAATATTGTCATCTGTTATGTTGTCGCATCAGTTCAACATAAGAAGGAAAGTGGTTGCCCACTGCCATGTTCTGGAATTAAAATGGAAAGAAGAAGAGAATAAAGAAAAGAAATCATACACCCTATATTGCACAAAGTAAACTCCAGCCTCTATAAGCATGGGGTATCAAAACACTGCCTAAAGTGTCTGTGAAAACATCTTTTAGGGCTAGCTGCTCTGGGTTGTTCACAAATATCGCTCATGGTGTTCAGGGTGTTAACCATCAAATATGTCTCAAAGTAACTAACTTGTCCTTGTTTCCCATAAAGCACGGCAGTGTTAAGACCATCTTAAATGACAGAGGTTGTGCTCAGTGTGATCCACTATAATAACTCCATCGATGATCTGACTTACAAAGAAGGTGGATTTTGGGGGAAGAATTGTTGACATCAGTGGTAAATTTTGGTACATTAGTGAAACCTGCTATAATCTATTCATACTGTAGATTTGAGAATGGTTTTGATAATACATTTCATCAACAACAACACCACCATGGCCTCATCTATTGCCAAAATATTTCCAAAAATGTTCCAAGCTGTATTCCTTTGTAACCAATAGCCTATTTATAATGTTACTATAGGCTAATGTTTGTAGAATGTGATTACAATGTTTTTAAAACCGTCCGTTTGTTTGTCTTTACGCTCTGATGTGATTGGACAGGTCGTTAATCCCTGAATAGTTTCCACTCATTAAGAAGTGGCGCTTTTCATTGCACCCCGAAAGCTCGGGCTGAGGCAGCACGCACGTGACAAGGAGAGCGGCACATTTTTCTGACAGAATGAACACAGGAGGAGGAAATAAGTTGGTTGCCTGTTGTCGTGAAAGGGTCTTGCACAGTCAATTTATAAACCTCTCGCCCGACAGGCCGCGACAAGACATCACGCACGGGTCAAACCCTAAAACAAGCATGGACACAAGATGCAAACGGAAGACGTTTACATTTTCTGGATGAATCCTGCGACTACTAACGGCGCGTACAAAAAAACCCAGGCCTTGCGTCTTCCCATCAATGCTCGTGAGCGAAGGTGTACCTAAATGCACTTGACTTATTGTCTGTAATACCGTACATACCCAAACCAACAGTGAAAAAACTGTCTAAGATCGCCATGCTGCTCCTGACCAAGAACCATATCCAAATGCCGGCTCATGCTTTTAATGAGATATGCAAAATTGTTTCACAAATGAAGTAAAAAAAATTGTGTTTTGTGCCGCAAGGATAGAATCGTTTCTCAGCGCAAAGCCCTGGGCGATTAGATTCCTTTGGTTTTATTTTCACGACACTACTCCTGTCAATCTTCAATCACTGAACAGTTGTTTTTGATTCTTTATCATTTTGGTTACTTGCAATGTCTAAAGCAAAGAATAAAAAAAATTATACGAACATTTTCATTAGAAAATTGGAGTCACGTGCCGACCTTACAATTTTTGCTACAGATTTTAAAGACACAATTTTCCTAGACATAAAAAGAAAAGTAGAATTCCTGGAAGTGTGTATAAAAATGAAACCATACATACAAATAGAAAACATCGTATTACCTAACTTGAACTGTAATAAATAAAATCCTAAAAAAATGAAAATATAAAAAGTAAGCTTTAATCAAGATTCGATATCAGCATGCAGACCAAAAACACAAAAGAATAATATTAGTTTTTTTTCTAAATAATCTTTTAATTTAGTCTATGTTACGTAGATATTATGCAGTCTGTATGTAATTATTTCCAGTACAATTACTTCATAATTTTGTCGAATTGTACCAAAAACAAACGTTATCATTAGCATGCTTTTCAATTCATTAAAACAATAGATAATGTATACAATGGACAATATAGGAATCTCAATATAATGTGCCCCTTCTGTCTTCATTTTTAGGGGTTTTATCAGTAAACCTGAAATGCGTTCTGCAATAAAAAAGCCACTCATACAAGCATACGCATACTTTGTTTCTGTATTTTAGTATTTCTTTTATATAATCAGTAGCATGTATTATGAAATGAGAGCATCGATGACGTGTAAGCTCATTTGGCCAGGTGAGTGTGCATAAACATTAGCAGTCATTGTGTGTGATTGGACACCACAATTACTGCTATGAGTCATGATGTGATGTGATGACATCTACAAAGGACAATATTGTTTCTAAATAGCAGTCAGCAAAATAATTCTTTATTGACAACTTACGAGTTTCAAGCATTTGCTACAGTTACGATTTAGGATTAATGGAGGCTCAGATCAGACCAGATAATAACAGATAAGAAAAAATGATTGCACATGTACGAGTAGTTCATTAGTATTTCAGTAGTTCATGTTCCGTTATTATGTGTGCAAGTGATTAAATACAAAATACATTTTGTTAATTTATGTATTATTATCAGTTTATAGTCAGAACTACGTTTAGAGTATTATGAGTATTATTAAAGATTGTAGTTACATACAAAGTACAAAAGGCTTCCAATGAAACAGGACGTTTCAGACAGAGGTCCTTTATCAATTGTGGAAACAAAGTGCTTTTACTGGAATCTGCTTAGGATACACGCACACACACACAAATTAAAATAAAAACTAAACATTATACATATATGCATACATATATACGAAAGAGAGACGCAAAGTGAGAAATAATTAAAGATGTTTTATTGTAGTTGCTAAAATCGTATGTTCCAGACAAAGTAAAACTCCCACAATTATGCTGCCACCTGAATATTGATTTGGGGATATAAGGTTTCTCCTCTCTTGTGAGCCATTTTTCTGACTTGATCTGGCAACCACTGGCAGCTTTGCCACAGCAACTATGACGTCATTGTACTGGCCAATCACATAGCTCATCTAAAGTCTCGTTATGAACTACAGCCCTCTATCGCGTGATCTCCATCCTAGGCCCACCGCCATTGCAAAGAATTATTTGTAAGTATTTTGCCATATTAGAGTGTTTTGCATGTGTAGGCAAAATAAATTAACGGGTAATAGTTTGTTTAAGCATGCACTTTATCTTTAGTCATTCCAGAAATTTAGGTGTCAGTTCAAGCGCACAAAAAGCCTGTATGTAAGTTTTAGGCTTCAATGTTTTGCTTCCTACCAAGGCCGCAGTTATTTTTATTATTACAACGCCGACAACACTCTCACAACAACTATGTTAACATTCGGTTGTGAAATTAGTTGTCCGGAATATCTTTTGGTTCAAAATGCCTTAGCTCGCTACTCCATAATCACTTATCTTCACCTGCGGCGTAGGCAGTTAGCTACCTAGCTAGCTAGCCAGCCAGTCAGCTAACACCCCTACCAGGTAGCTTCTGGTGTTGCGTTTACTTGAACAGCTACACGGGACGGAAAACGCCGCGAAAATACGAACGCCGTCTCGCTGTGCTCGCTGCTCAGTCATTTATTGTTGACCACTTGTCTCATTATCAGAAACAAGTAACCCAGATATCCCAAGGAACCTCTGTGTGTCTAAAACTGGACGCATAGCTACCATAAGTAACCGACGCGCCAGCCTGCATATACAAGTTCAAGTGAGATTCGTCTCTTATGACAATGACTTTTAATTTCTGTTCACTGAAGGTGCAGCTTGACATTCGAGTGACGTAGGTATTCATGATGAGCTATGCAGAAAAGCCGGAGGATGTTACAAAGGAGGAATGGATGGAAAAGCTTAACAACGTGCACATCCAGAGAGCAGATATGAACCGTCTCATCATGAACTACTTAGTAACGGGTATGTGTGTGTTGGTGTCACTTCGATTTTACTTTGCGCGCGTTTTTTTTAAGATAGCTTTTTTCAATCATGCAGTTTGCAATATCCCATTTTTCTGATTTATGAGTGCTGTCCAACCTAATAGCCTATCTGTAGTGTGTACTACACGGTCGCATGCGTACATTGTAACTGTAGTCTACTCTGATCCGCAGTGTATTGCAGTGCATGTTATGTTAACGTTTGTATGTCTCAACTATTGGCTATTTCATGTTTTACACCCCCCCCCCCTAGGGTTACACACACACACACACTTGAATGCACTTTAACATATATGTAATGCACATGCATGAATTAAAAGTGCCATTTTGGTTCCACAGAGGGTTTTAAGGAGGCTGCAGAGAAGTTCCGGGTGGAGTCAGGCATTGAGCCCAGTGTGGATCTGGACTCGCTGGACGAGCGGATAAAGATCAGGGAAATGATTCTGAAGGGGCAGATTCAGGAGGCCATCTCCCTCATTAACAGCCTCCATCCTGAGCTCCTAGACACAAACCGATACCTGTATTTCCACCTCCAGGTAAATACATTGAAAAGATTCAAACTTCAGTTGTTTCTGAATAGCATACCACTGAACTATGAGACATACGTTTGCTGGAGATAGTTATTGTTATCCCTGAAGTTCTGTTGGTTTGTTTTTCTTGGCTGAAGCTTGTAACTAGGGCAACAGTAAAAATGCAAAACGTTAATTTAGCATTTATCTTTATTCTTTAATAAGAATTTGAGTAAGAAGCAGGATTGTATGCAGATGTCACTGTTGCAGAATAGATCCCTTCAAAGTGAAAGAAGATTACTCCACCAAGGAGAGAGTTTATTAAATGCCAGGAGGGAGCTCCAGTCCAGCTACCCCCCCCCATGAGCCCTGGTTAATGTGGGACGTGTGGTTGTGGATGTTCCCCACTCCCACAGCAGCAGCACCTGATCGAGCTGATCCGCCTGCGCGAGACGGAGGCTGCGCTGGAGTTTGCGCAGTCGCAGCTGGCCGAGCAGGGAGAGGAGAGCCGAGAGTGTCTGACTGAGATGGAGAGAACGCTGGCCCTGCTCGCCTTCGACAACCCCGAGGACTCGCCATTCGGGGACCTGCTTAACATGATGCAGCGGCAGAAGGTGTGTGTGTTTGTCTGTGTGCGGTGCAGGTGTGTGTAAGATATATATAACGCACACTGTAATGAACAGAAATGAGTCCTGGGCTCTGCTTCATATCCACAAGGTGGTGTCGTTGTGTGCGGAAAGCACAGCAGTGCCTAAGAGGAGGCACCTCCTGTCACTGCTAGTCTCATGCTGAACAAATGGTGTCGTCCTGTAGGTTTGGAGCGAGGTCAACCAGGCAGTACTGGATTACGAGAACAGGGAGTCGACGCCCAAACTGGCCAAGCTGCTGAAGCTCTTGTTATGGGCACAGAATGAACTGGACCAGAAAAAGGTCAAATACCCCAAAATGACAGACCTTAGCAAGGGCACAATCGAGGACCCCAAGTAGAAACTGTCAACAATGGACACCAATGCCATTTTTCCTCCCTCGTATTTATAAAACCGTCAGTGACTGCGCCGTATATATAAATCATATATATGAATATGCATCATATATATGAATTTAATGATCATATAAGAGAACTAACTTAATACCATATACAGTTATTTTTGAGAGAAGTTATTCTATTCAAAAAGTAAATATCAGCATTCTTAAAAATTACATTTTCTGGCCACCCATTTGCAGAAGGAGAAAGAGCTGTGAAATGTTGACTTTTTTTTTTCTTTGCGCTTAGATTCATCTTGTTTTTAAGTACTAGCATTTCGTGTTCTGTCCACTAACTCTGTCTTGACTCAGTGCAGTTTTTTTATGCCTAAAATAGGCCCTAAGTTAGACGGGTAATAACAGCTCACGGTTTTTAAGTGTTTAAATTTTTTTTGTTTGTTTTTGTTTGATTGTTTTGTGTGTGTGTATAAAAGAACATTTTTGGTATTATGATGCTGTCTTTGGTAACATTCATTTGTTTTCAGCCTGCCCTGGAAAGTGACACTGAATTTGTGTCTTGTTTTGCCACTGATTTGCTGTGCATTGCCGGAGAGACATGGGTAAGGTCTTCTCTTGTATATGTTAGGCTTGTTTGAACCCCCAGCCTTGCTTAGGCTAAGTTCAGCTCTTTTTGTTGAAGTCATGTGACTGATTCTGTCATTGCATTTCCACTTGGAATGAAAGCGGGCCTAATCGAATGGGGCAAAAGAATAGCTAACATTTCATGTGGGTGACCTGGTGGAGTTGGAGGTTTTAGGCTTCCACAGCATAAGCTATTTTTACTTTAAATGCACATATTTGTATTGTCATTATAGTCACTACAAAGCCACCATGCCTTGTAAAAGTTGATCATACCTTGCCTCCTTGTTTTCTGATTCTACTTGCTGCTGAAGTTAAAGTTTATTCATGCTAGGCATTATAGGAATTTTTAGTTTTATTTATTCATGAACAGCACATTCCTCAACAACTCCCGTTTTTAAAGTCAGATTTACAGGTACAATAAACTGTTTCCTTTCAAACTAAATTGTCTGATGGCTCTCTTTTCTCTTGTGCCTCATTGCCTTAAATGTATGCTTTCGAGTAACTGTTTTTAAAATCCTTTTCACCAGACACGCTTCACTTTCGTCCCTGTCACCCCTGTATTTCTATGGGACTATCATTACTTTCTATGTCTTTTCTGCCATGTTGGAATGTTCCGTTTTCTGTGGACATGATCTTTTGTTTGCACTACAGGCCTGTTGGGCATGGACATGAGTTCTACCTAGATGTACAGTACTATACAGCTAAACAATAGCTTTTTTTACCTTGTCTAATTACTCGTGGTTTCCTAAATTGATGTGACTTTATAAACAGTAAAATAGGGCTGTGATCTGGCTCAAACAGTGTAGGTGTGAATTTCCTGAAAACTGACATTCTGAACATTAACCTCATGGTCATTGTTTCATTCAAAATTCAATGTCCTCAGAGCACCAATGTCTGATCTCCTAACCAACTTTGCTCTATATTATATAATCATCTTTTATGTCTATTAATAATGCTGACAATAGCATAAGATTTAGTTATAAGTGTTTGCTCTTTAATAGTTGCTATTGTGTTTTATTTATTGGTCCCTGTTTAGGGAAAAGCTAGAAGAACTGCATGTATATGCAGAAAAGGAATAGCTTGATTCATGTGGCTTGAGTAGCTTGATTCATTTTCCCTTCTATGTCTCCGTGTTAAGGTCTCCACATCTTTGCCTTAGCAATACTATTTATTTCTCGTCATGGTCGCTGGCTTCATCAAAGCGACCTGTCCTCCTGCAGAGGTAACTCTCACTTAATGTATTATCGTCTGGGATTTGACGTCTCGGCCACAGTTTGCTTGACCTGTAGTGCCCACAGAATGTGAAGTAGCTCGTCCTACCAGAGTGTAAGTTGCTAGCAACACCAAGGTCAGGTGTTTGGGTTCCAGGGAGTGCACACACTGTCATCCTGATAAATATGTGTAAGTCGCTCTACATCAGAGTCTGCCAAATGCTGAAGAGATTAGAGGTAAAAATGTTTTTTTGCTTGGTGCGTTTTTATTTGTGTGTCATGACTTTTGTTTTTATATTAAATCATGAAATGACGAAAGGCTGTATAAACACTACTTTTTCTTTAAATCATGCCATTACTTTTTTATAGGAAAGTGGAACATTGTTTTCCATTCAAGTAAAAATGACTTTGACTGCAGGGTTCAGAGTAGGCTCACGACTAGCTATGAGGACCTCAGAATTTTTTCCTGCCCCATATCTTTAATTATGTCATGAGTTTATCTGTTAGACCTAATTGCTGAACTAGAGCTGACTATATATTAGTATATAAATTAAGAATCTTCACAACAAACCAAATCTTAAGCTATAGAATTGTATAATATTTAGGTAAATAAAAACAATGTATTTTAATTAATAACTAAAATGAATAACTAAAGTTAAATATGAAAAGTATGAAATCATTTAGCAAAGTAAAGTAAAATCAAGCAGTCTAACTTTAGCCAAAATCATTAATGTAAAATTAATAATGGTTTATATATATATGTGTGTGTGTATAATATATGTATATACACACAAAATGGATATTTTACATAACATTCAAAGTGCCTTAATGTTCATATATCAAATAGAATATAGCAAATCGTGCTACTTTATACTGCACAATTTTAGCATACATTGCAAGCTCTTGGTTTGTCAAGTGGTGGCAGCAGTGGGGTTTCCTCTGGGAATCCACTTACACCCATCCCTGTTTTATTTACACTGCCATGTCTTGCATGTAGATGAGATCACACTTGTTAGAATAAAATACTCAGTTTAGCATTAATCAAGTTTTGGAGGGAAAGAACATGTAGAGATGTGAGAAATCTAAAGATTCTAAAGATTCTCTTGTTGATCATGAAATGGACTATACTATACTATATACTATATATGAAACTATACTATATATGAAACTATATATACAGTATATATACTTTCATATATAATATAGACAACATTTTATTTATCATGTTTACAGTGTAATAAAAAAGACAACTAAAATTTAAATAAACAGATAAATGTTTATTTTATATCTACAAATGCCTGTATGAAGTATGCCTATACTGAGCAGTTACATATCTACATTATGTAATTATTATTAATTTAATTTGATGTTCTCTAGACTGATGTTGAATGTTCTCTAGTGTATTTTCTTCATGACTGTTCTCCTCAGGATCCATGTTCACTGTTTTAATTCCCTCTTTTGAAAAGTTATTGTCCGTTTATTCAGATTTTATGGTAGTGGTTGAGAATGACTGACTCACTCTATTCTTGGGGAACCATGAGCATCCCACTCTGTTGCTTGCAATGGCCAAAATGCTTCTGGATACATTAAAGAGCTGGTTCAAGTTGGGACAAAACTACAGCTTGATTAGACTCTGGATTAGTAGTAAAGCTGAATTTAAGATTAGAACACTTGACTCATTTACATATATGGCTTCCTCAAATGGCTATCTTGCTAATTGCTAACTGTGAATACAGCTTTTCTTGTTAATTTTAATGAGAACTTTTTAAAGGACTGGTAAAGCTATTTTAGGAACATCGAGTTATGGTGAACAAGTAGGTCAGTTAGTGAATCTTATTTATGTAGCACATTTAAAGCCAAACTCCTCAATAAACAGGCTTGTGTTCCCCATCTATTTTCCACCCAATAGTGTCGTCCACTCTCAGACGAACACACCAATGCCACTACAAATAGTTCTCTATCAGCATAGCACATCAACACTTACTGAAATGAAAGCATTTAAGACATTTATAAACAATCCCTGAGATGATAACCTAATGTAATCTGTGTAGAGCACATGGAGTATATTCACTGTATGTGTTAAAAAACCCAAAGTATGGCTGCTAAGTTGAGAGAGTTGTGATGTTTATTCATTTACAAGTTAATAATTGGGCTGCGAAATTTTATACTAGTTGTGAAGGGGAAAAATATCCCCTGATGCAAAGATACAGTGACTATGACCTTTACCATATGAGGTATTGTATTTAAGAGGCAGTGCTGTAACCACTGCACATATTTCAAAGAAGGGAATTTTTCAGAAAAATCCTGGACACTAACCTTCGTTTCACTTCCATTTATTTACAAGTTGTTTATTCAGTTTTTAATATGTGATACTCACTGGGCCTTTTGCTAAGCACAGCTTGCCAAGGTTTTCATCTCCATAAAACTGGAATAAAGCGACAAGTTTATATGTGTGTGCTAGTAGAACCATCTACATCAAAAATAGAGCAGGCCCTAAATAGACCCTCTGGAACTTCACATACCATAATGTCAGATGAAAACAAGAATGTATCTATGTTAAGTGAAAATGAATAAACCAGTATTTTAAATGGTTTACGAGAATATCATGATCAGCAGTGTTGAATGTGGCATTTAAGGGCAACGGAATCAGGACATAATCACCATAACTGAATTAAGAGATCATTAGCTTCAAAAGAGCAGACTCAGTACTTCAGGAAACTCTAATGACTGAAAATTTTACATGCTAAGAAAAAACATTTTGTCACTTATTATTGCACTGAATGTAAAAACATAGGAATTCTGTCAGTGACTACAGTCTAATTTATAACATTTATCCCAGTTGTCTCAAAGGTCTCTTTAAAAAGCCAAGCTGGAAAAATGTGAGCAGCAGATGTGGAACACCATTTCAGAGTATTTGAGAGAAAACAAATTGAAAAAAACTGAAAAAATGATCAGTAATAGGTGTATAATTCTGATACCATCCACAAAAAAATCCTCACTGATTTTGAAGAATCCTCAGGACCTTTGTAGGGAAGGGTATTTGCGATTGTATCTGGAAAATATTCTGCTCTTACAGATCTCATGAAAGCTTACAAAATGTAAAATTCTCGAATGACACTTGAAGCTTATCTTTAAAATAAAGCTTATCGTTAAATCTAAAATTTCTGGCTGTGAAGGGGCATCTAGAACAGTCTGTGGTGTGTAGAACAGCTTGTGGTGATTCTTGAGTCTGTTGGGGCCCTATAGGCAAAACCTCACAGGGTTCCCTTAGGAAATTCAGGTCTCATACAGTCACTGCAAACTTTGCGGTTTATTGTTTGTCAGCTCTAGGTGGGGGGGGCACTGGTCTGGGGCCCTAAGCAGTTACCTTGTCCAGTGACAAGTGGTGCCTCTGAGAACAGCTAAGCTGGAAAAACAGAAGCAGCTAACTCCTAAATGGTATCTGATGAGCAAGAGGCATTCTGCGATGTGAAAATAAAGTGCTTTCAAACTAGCTGTTCAAGAGAGATGTTCCCACTGAACTACAGATCGTAAGCATGGGGTCTGAAAAAACAAATTTTTGCCTTCACCAGTTTCAACAATAAAAATCATGGGTTAATACAAAACCAAGTGAACATCTATGATCATGAACATAATCTATTACACGAACACGGTGGATGAAATGAAAGGAGTCTATTATGAATACTGAAACCACTCAGAATTAATGTCGGCCATTATAGTTACTGCATATAGTATGTCCAAATATTAATTGATGGCGTTATTTAATTTCCACAGCTCAACTTTTAAAATAATTAGTTAAATATTGTAACCTTTGTACTAAACAGAGAGCATTTAAATCCGTTTCTTCAAAAAGGTTGAATCCGTCCACCATCCGTCCATCATGGTTTATGAATAGTATCAGTGACAATATTTTTCATCCATTTCACTTTTTATGATGTCGTAATTATTTTTAAATATATATTTAAACCCATGCAATCAACACTCAATAACCTGATATGTCAGAAAGTCTGTTGGATGGCACTCTTGTTAAAAGTGGAAAAGGTTTGCTAGACCGTGTTCTTTTGTGTATGTAAATCAGCAATGCAGGTGTTAATTCAAAACTTGGAATATTATTAGTAAAATTCGAGTAAGCGTTTCTTCTAACATTATGGAAACGTTGATCAGACATTTTCAGTCCGAAATTGGGAGCCGTTCTCGGCCTCCGACGTTCTTATTAAAACAAAACAACAACAAACAAGCTGTTATGCCATACGTTATGCAATAAACTGTACTTCGAAAGACAGGTTTTAGTGCTTGAAGTCGAGGTAAAACTGGTTTTACGCCTCTGAATCGTGCGGTAGTTCTCTTTTAGCGACCTCCTAGTGCCATGGGGAACGCGCACGCCCGTACGCGCGTGCGGAGGGGCGGAGTCGAGCGAGATCTGCTGCTGCATCTGACCGTTCCCGTACGTGTGCGCGCGGTTCCTGGGGATGCGACCACAAATTTAACATTAGTATTACCGCACTGAAATTAAAATCAAGACACAGTCTGTCGAGGCCGACAAAACGGTAAGGAGCGCATGTGCTTAAGCAGTTTTTTATGCGTCATAATAAATCATTTTCACTGCCCTTGAGATATACTCTGTTTTGGCTACAAAACGTTTCTTTATTCTGTGCAGCGATAGACTAAGCTAACAAGCTAACCAATATGGATGCTATTGAGCGCACTGCTAGCCAGTGCACGGTGCTCATATGATGCAGTGGCTAGCAAGCTAGAGATTAGCGGCTCTAAATCCCGTCCGTTTGTAAAAGTAATCCACAGTTAAAATTGTGGAGCAGTGTTTGTAAGTGTTTGTCGTGTTTGATTCTACAGAATATTGACTCGCTTTTATTGAAACCATAGTCGTTGTCGTGATTTCAAATCCGTAAACCTCCCTTGGTCGTGTCTTCACAGTGAATGAACAGTAGGGCCATTTGCTTGTTTGCCTTCCTTTTCCAATGGAGAACGCTTGAAACGCGAGGATAACTGCACAAGTGCGCCATTTCTCGTGCCCAAAAGCAGCGCCCCGGCATCTGAGCGGTTTTCTGCTTATAATTTTGGCCCTTGAACGCTACAGATATGCTTCTAGATACCGAAAAACGGCACTGACATCGTAGCATCCTCTCTATCGTATGAGCTCGCATCTCTTTTCATGGAGGATGCTCGAAAATACTGGACGAGCGCACCCGGTAACTGTTTCCAGGTTGTGACTTAACTGGGAATGCATTTGGAAAAAAGGTTTCTGTCACACCATTGACCGTTGTTTCCTTTAAATGTACGCATTTCACATTCCCTCCCAGAATACTAGGCAACTGATACCGATATCGCTTCTCCTACTACCCTTTAGCCGTTTTGAGTAGTTTGTGATATTAGTGTATATGTATTTACAGGCCAGCCTATATCACAAATTTGCATTCATATTTCCCTGATACTAAAGCCCATAATCTCAAGTGTTTGGTTTTGTCATCATCCTAAAGTGTAAAATGGTAGAAAACATTTAATGCATTCTGATTTCTCTGTTGTCAGTTGTGCACAGTATGGCTGCTTACCCCGTGGTGCCACCCCAGAGTTCCCTGTCTTGCTCATGCACAGTAATCATGTGTACTGGTGGGGAAATGAGTGGTTGACAACGCCGAGTAAAGTAGCTGAAACAGGAGATTCAGCTGAAGGATGCCTAGTGGAAGGAAACGAGAACCTCTTACGATAATTTGAAACTGGCACAAACATATTTAGACATGCAATTGCTCAGCACAGCACAATACTCACATGCTTGAGTCCCTCACACGTATATAAGTGTTTTTTTATTTAGTGCCTTAGTCTATAACCTAACATTAAGATACTTTATACTATTGTAATATAGTGTAAATACAAGGCTATTATAAATTATATGTATGTAGGGTAGATGTAGGGTAGATTTTATAGTGATGCACTAACATCCTTCCTTTACATCTTTTACCTGATGAAATATATGACTGGCTTATCATCAATACTTCATCTTCACTATGGGTATTGGTGGATCTCAGTCTTGGCAGTGTAGACAGTGCTGGCTTATTTACTGAGCATCAGGCTTGGGAAGCAGGCATCTTTCTACCAGGTTAGGGTCACGTAGGGTATAGTGAGTGACGGTGAGTTAAAATCTGAGTGGTGTGGCCTGTGATCAGTATTGATTTCTGCAAGTGAAAGGCAGCGCTAAAGAAAAGCACTGAGTCAGCTGATGAATCATGGGTAATTCCTCTGATCACTGCACCGGGCTGGTGGTGATGTCATTGTGTCAGCAGGTTTGGCCAAAGTCAGGATCTGCGAGAAACAAGGAAAAGCAACTTTAAATGACATTTCTGATTTCCTTCCTCTTTATGTTTTTGGAATATTTTGTGGATTTATTAAAAATAAAATCCTTTTTTTTCATTAGGAGAATTATTCATAGATCTGTGTGATACAGGATTCTGTGAAGGCATAAGTCTTAGGCAAGATGCAAGAAAATATTTGCAGTGCTGAAAGTGCTCAAGACCATGGTATTCCTCATCATTCTCAAATAGGTTACGTTTGTTAAAACCAACAACACGAGGTGATGTTTGGGACATCGGTTTGGATCTCGACAAGACAGCGACCCACAGCGTACTGTCAAGAAAACAACTCAGGAAAACAGAAAGAGTTGCTCAGCGAGAGCCTGGACCTGAACCCAGTAGAGCACCTCCAGAGAGACCTGGAAATGGCTGCGCACTCCCCGTCCAACCTGCATGAGCTTGAGCAGTTTTGCTAAGACCAACGGGAGAAACGTCCAACAGAAAGACGTGCCAAGCTTGTAGGATTGTAGGCAGTCATTGCTGCCAAAAGGTGCATTAACCAAGTAAAAAGTGAACAACGCGAATACTTATATTCCACTTATATAGGTGGAATATGTTGGTATATTTTTTTAAACAAATGTATAATGCATTTTAAAAACTTGCATTGCTTAGAAAAAAATGTGCATCTTAAGATGAATCTGAAACAAACCAAAATGTGGAAAACTTGAAAGGCTATGAAATCAGCCTGACATACCAATTTTTTGTAAATTCAGTGTATTGAATTGCTCAGAACGAATGAAAAAGAAATATAAAAGAAACTAGTCTGGTCTTAATAATCCAGCAGTTTACCTGGACCAGATATAGTGCAGTTCCTCAAAATGTCCATGAAATAATTAACCAGAAGTGTAGAGTAGCTCCAAATATCTTGAAAAGATGCTTGAGATGCTCTTTTAATATGAGCGGAGGAGGAGGTCATGCAGTGGTTTGTTGCTTTATTGATCGGTCTTTCATTTAAACCACTAATTAATGCAAGTGGCTTCAGTGTTTAAATCTCATGCTGATGTATAGGATATTGCTGCTGCTGGGTTTAGGTTTCTCTCTCTTGGCGAGGTAGATGGCAAAACTTGGGATTTTAAAAGACAAATCCAGATTTGTTACAGGTTTAACAGCCTACGCAAACCGTTTGCTGAGATTCACTTGTTTAAGCCAAAAGACTCACTTGTGAAAAATGCCATCCGGAGACAATAATTCAGCCGTGTTTTTTTATTGTGGCAATGAATGCATTACATTTGATCTTTGGCTGTTCTAGAGAGACTTCATGATTCCATTTGAATACAGTACTTGGTAAATACAGTCTTTGTACAGTCTATTTCACATGGAAAAGAGGGCAGTTGTGTTTATACTTTCTGGAGCCTGTGTTGTATTGCATTTGACAACAATCAAAGCTGTTTACTATGGATATCAAGGGAAAACAGGCAGGTTGGCTCTGTTTGGAGTGTCATAGAAAGATAATAAGGCCTTTTTGAAACTCTTGATATATTTGAAACTCTTGTTTGAGTATAGGCATTATCCTTTTGAATTAGTTTTGAAATATCTGTAGTCAATGGAATTAGAATTGTAAATTATTATTACAATTGCATAGGTTAGTATTTGCAAAAGTACATGTAAAACTATCTTTACTAAATATTCCTGTTCAAAATATTGAGTATTATTATTTTTCACAAACACATGCCTAGGTAGAGGATGTTTTCTCATCGAAGATAGTTTGATTAATGCAAGTTTACTGAAGTCATTTCGTTTTTCATGATCACTTATATGCAAACCGAATGTTTGAACCAGTGTCAAAGGCAACAGCGTAGAACTGGGTTATTTGGGTCTTTCTTTGTTAAGGAGGAAGTTTGATTCTGCCTCTGTGTATTTAGCAGGGCTCTGTTCAAGAGTTCTGTGTGATATGGGATTCCGTTGGGCTTTGTTTAATGCCTGGTCCGTCGCCCTGGAAAGAAAAACCTTGCCAGCAGAGACGCGGGCGTGGAGAAAGAACCTGTACATGCCACTCTGCATTAGTGCAGCTCATGTCACAGACGGCAGGCAGCCTGGGAAAGCCTGAGTGCTGGTGGCATCGTGCCGTTTGAGGGGTACACATGTGGGAGGGAGTGCTTCAGCACGCCCACCGTTTAGAAGTGGCGTAAACGTGACCCTTTGTCACACTGCGTTTCTTTTTGCTCCGTACTTTAGCCTGACCTCCGTGACCTGTGCTCATAGTCGGCCTAGTGTTGGGGGAAGTGTAGGCCAGTGGAGGCCTGTGCACCAGCTGCAGTTGTCTTGGCCGATTTTCTTGCCTCTCAACCTAAAAATGTGCACAATTGACAAACTTCCAAATAAAATAAAGGGCAATGTTTTTACTTTTCCGAATAAAAACAAGTGCATCGGGTAATACAAATAAAGAAATCGAGGCACCTTTATGTTGTCAAGACACAGATCCAATGCAGTCAGTTTGTGCCTATGGGTACCTGTTTTTGTACATCTATCTTCCTTGTGTTGCAGATGTGACTGGCACAGCATCAGTTTATATGACACTGTATATGTACTCTATATATAGGCTACTATATAAGAGATTATGCTGAAAACCATCCGATTCCAGTCACTGGCCGATCGATTGGTGCATCTCAGTTTTTCTTGCATGCATACTTTTTGGCATTGAAATATCATCATCAGAGTTGGTTTGACTTGCTGGACTAATATTGAGTTAGCTGCATAATGAGTTATGATAATTTATTTATGAGGCTGATTTCTAGGTCAGTAGGTATTCTGAGGATAAGCACAGAATGGTAAGGCTAAAAGGTAATGATGGTGATTCAAGCTTAAAAGTGCTTCTTTGTCTAAGGTTATGACTAATCTTGGTCTAAAACTGGCCAAAAGGTATTTGAAACTGGACATAAATATTTATTTATAGCAGAATAGTCATTTTGGTTTCCAGCTGCACCAAGATAAAAACTTTGTGACAGAAGGATAGTTAGACAAGACAAATGCAACCAACCACATTCATATTTCGTGTGCTTACAGGTTATGGTATGCTGCAGCATTAAAAAAAACATGTTTTTAAAAGAAAAGCATCTGGCTGTTGTTCAGTGAAACCTCCCTCTCAGATTATGTCTGCAGTGTTTTACTCCTTAGTCAAGCTCTCGGTCTGCCCAGTGCCCGCCGTGAGTGGAGTACACAAGTAGGTTGCAACCCCCTACCATCACACGGTGTTTACTACGATTACTGAATTCGGTCCATTTGGCTGATCTGCTACCTGGTGAAACCATGTGATCAGGCAGAGCGTGACCATACAACACACTTAATCAGACCTGTAGCCCCCCCAGCTCCATGTTATCAGCAGGCAGCACTGGGGGACAAGAGAGAGCAGAGAGCTGGATTAGGTGTAATCTGAGTGTGGGTCGTCTTCTTGCTCAGCGGTGGGTGGAGGATTCTCGTCAAAATGAAAAAAAAAAATGTTTGTTGTTGGTGGAGACGATAGAGATTTCTGTTTGTTATTGAACATTTCACATAAAAATAGCTTGATGTGATCAAAAACTTTAGTTAACCCTAACCAATATAGTGAAATATTGTACTAATGTCATTATAACCACTAACCAATATAGTCAAACGTTATACTAATGTCATTATAACCACTAACCAATATAGTCAAACGTTGTACTGAAAATGTGTTTTTGTTGTTATGGGAAATCTCCAACCTGAGAGATCTTGTTGTCATAATCACAATTAAATGCAAACATTGCTTACCCGGACCCGGATAAGTGGATGAAGATGGATGGAAATGCAAACATTTCACGTCCACGTGAAGGCTGGGAGCGGAGCTCTCTGGAGAGAAGCAGGTGTGTGTGGCTGTGAGGGGTCATTACACAGCTCTGTTTTCTGCAGATCGTCAAGGACCTGAACCGCCATGGCTGAGCAGCAGAGGCAGCGCACCCTCTCCACATCCGGAGAGTCCCTCTACCACGTGCTGGGCGTGGACAAGCTGGCCACCAACGATGACATCAAGAAGTGCTACAGGTGAGGGTCAGGAGGCCGAGCCGCTCGCCCAGCCGCTCGGTTCGCAAGTAGCCACCGGAGTTTACGCCTCGCTAAATTGTTTGTGTTCGTCATGCATTATCTCCCAAAGGAAACTGGCGCTGAAATATCACCCTGACAAGAACCCAGACAATCCCGAGGCGTCCGAGAAGTTTAAGGAGATCAACAACGCCCATGCCATCCTGAACGACCCGACCAAACGTAACATTTACGACAAGTACGGCTCCCTGGGGCTCTACGTGGCCGAGCAGTTTGGGGAGGAGAACGTCAACACGTACTTTGTCTTGTCGAGCTGGTGGGCCAAGGTGAGTTTACGTTTAGCCCAGAAATGTGTAATTCTTCAAAGCAGATGAAGTGATTTGTGATTAAAATGTTGTTTGTTTACCTAAATGAGAAGGTTGCTACAGTAGTAATGTAATGACACAGGCTGATTTCATAGTTTGCTGTTTGTCATCTAGTACTTTATCATTGCTTGTGGTGTTCACTGATCACTGGTCTCTTCTTCTCTTGCAATCATGCGCATCTCTTCTACCTCTTCTCTGTCTTCTTGTGCACACTGTCTCCCCCTACAGGCACTGTTTGTGTTCTGCGGGCTGGCTACAGGCTGCTATTTCTGCTGCTGTCTGTGCTGTTGCTGTAACTGTTGCTGTGGCAAGTGCAAACCACGGCCACCTGAAGGACAGGATCAGGAGTTCTACGTCTCCCCTGAAGACCTGGAGGCCCAGCTGCAGTCCGATGAGAGAGGTTAGATGTGTGCGTATGCGTGTATGTGACAAATGCGTCTTTCTGTCTTTTATCATACAGAGTTCTGGTGTCTCATTCACATACATTTGTTTAATTTGTTTTTGACAAAATTGCTTTTCTGGCCATTATAAGTGGCATTAAGGCATGAAATGCTGTTAAATTCATTAGCAGTAGTTTTCTTAACTGAACATATGTGGAAAAGTGCAAAAATCATGTAAACCTGATGTATTTGTTCTTTAAAGCACTGTGTACAATTGCCATTAGTCTGCTGCCGTAATTTTTATCAGCTACCGGGATTTTAATCATTTGTCGTTGTACACACCAATAGAGGCGGGTGGAGGTGAGCCTATTGTGCTGCAGCCCTCCGCCACAGAGACCACCCAGCTAACGTCTGACGGGCCTCATACCACCTACCGGACCGACACTGGATTCAACTAATGGCCCCGCCCTCTGCCACCTCCACCGTGTGGCCCTCCGCCTGCCACTCTGTGCTCCCACCCACACCCAGCCCCACCCCCCATGGTCTGAGGAACAACCAGAGGATCGACTCCTTCGACAACCTAAAAGAAAAAGCCAGCGTTGGAAACGAGAGAAGCCAGTGACGGCGGAATGCAAAGCTGAGCTCTGTCAGACATCTCCCTTCCCCGTCTCCTCACGTCCGCTTGTCGCCAGTCTTTCATTATTCTTCCAGAGTGGCATACATTCGCCTCAGTGTAGCTTGAAAACAACAAAGAGAGAGTTTAAAAAAAAAACAACAACAAAAAAAAACCCCACCAGATGTTCGTTCTCCTGTTGTACTCTGATTTTTGATCTTTAAAGTCCAAACTTGCCTTCCCAACCCTTTCTCCTCTGGCTACACCTGCTCGCTGTAGCATGCACCGTTTCCCCACATTGCTAGCTGAGGTTGAACACTTTTATCTTAACAGTGGGTTTATTTATGTACACTCGATCGCTCAGAAGGACGGAGGTAGTTGGCGAGTGCTGTTCGCTGCCCGATCCCTTGCGTGTGTATGTGAGGAAGGCCAGATGGGAAGCTAACACTCGTGTTTGGTCATTTCTTTTCCAGCGTATCATGCTGTTGTTCTTCCCATTGCATTTGTGAGAAGAGAGAAGCCCGACACAAATTTGGTTAAATCAGTAGCCCTAGTTTGGACTTGAGGTCTTCATTCGGTGACCACCTCATATGGCTGTCCAGAGTTCCCCCGTGCTGTCTTATCTGAGAGCCTGAAACAAGTCCTGTCCTAGTCTTAACCACCTCGTTTTTTTGAAAAGTGATGCAAAAGTTGCCACACACAACATTTCAGAATATCTATTTTCTTAAATGCTTATTTATGCCATCTGTTAAAAATAGATGTGCTGTGTTGAGGTGTCGGCCAACTGAAAAGGCGGAGCCAAAATTAGTATGTGTCAACCAATTAAAAATAACTTGACATCATAAGGTTGTGCAGTGTATGGATATTAGTATGTGTACTAGCCAGTCTTTGCCTTAGCCTGGTTAGGTTGCTTAGTCATAGTTCTTAATAGCATGTTCAGAGGCTTAGCATTGTTCTGTTTCTTTAGTTCTGGATTAGTGATGTCTCTCCTCATATTTCAAGGGACTCGTTGACACAAAACCCATATTCTGTTCCATCATTTCTGACTATACATCGTAAATGTATATCTAAGAAGGCGAGAAAAAGAATAAAATGTTTTTATATAGATATACAATATACACACATTGTGTGTATGTACAGTACATGTATATTTTGTGCATTTTTTACTTTGTAATTGTTGGCTCATATTTATTATTATACTGTGTTATTGATCTTTGTGATATGTGACAATGGTTAACTAGAGTGCCCCTCACCCCCTCCCTCGTGGTCACGTGAGACCCTTACGCAAAGAGCTAACAGTGATCGTGAGTGAGCTGTCTGTGGTAGCTGGAGGTTCTTTATTCTGGGGCAGACAATGTCTTCTATTGCTATTTACTTCTCAGTTTTAAAATTGGACTAGCATTTAATACATTTAATACAAGAGAGTAAAGAAGTTCATATGTTTAGCTTCTATATTAGAACACAAAACCTAATTTTTGCCACAGTCTCTCAGATTAGTACAGAGAGCACTTTCAGTAACTAATTAGATTTGCATCAGGCATCCATGTTAACCTTTCTTTTTTTTCTTTCTTTAATTTTTGTTTTGTTTGTTTCTGTTTGTTTGAAATGACTCCGATAACTCCACAGGTTTTGCATCATCATGACCATGACTAATTTTTCTTCGGCATTTGAGGTTACCAAGCTGTTGGGTTACAGTTGGTTATCCAAGCCAGTCAAAGGGAGATGCCTGTCAGTGCAGACTAAGCACTGACTGACATTTCTCAATATTATGATAACCGTTAGCCTAAGGCTCATTTCGTCAGTTATTTTTAATATATACATTTTGCAATAGAATCAGTCTTAACAATTTGTGGCATTTTGTTTACCGTTTGTGTTCTGAGGGAAAGGTAGCTTGGACTTTTATGGTTGCGCTAGCAGTTTGTGGCAATATGTGCACATCTCCCCACCCAACCATACTGATGTGCTTTAAACTCCTACAGGGTTTCCTTAATCCATCGTGGCAGTTATGCATTCATAGTGACAGTGTTAACTGGTTATCATTTCTACACCATACATTTGACATGAAAATGTTCCAGTGTCACCTTACCAATCCTGCCGCCCTAGGTGTTGTGACATGTCGTATGACTGGCTGACTGACCTACACTGGCTCTGATCAGATCCAAAACGTAATGACAGTGTCACCAGCCAAGTTCTTTTGCTTTTATTTGCTTGTTTTATGGAGGTTAAAGGCTATTTGGCAATCATGTTTTACTGAATTGTGTAGATTGAGCTTGTCAGCGCAGTTCTCTGCACACACGCATCCTCAGACATGTTCTGTCTCTCTCTCTCTCTCTCTCTCTCTCTCTCTCACTCTCTGTCTCTGTCGTTCACTCTTGTTCCTCTGCTCTTGATGGTTGTTGATGGTTGTTTACCTCTGTGGTCCTTTCCTGTGCATTTAGCTGTCCCCTCCAGAATTATACTGACATGCCTATTAATGGCTTCTACATTGAAATGTTGGAAAATGCAACGTTTTAAGTTGAATGCAGTTGAGTAACAACCAGGAAGCAGTTCCTTGTAGTCTTCAGAAAGAAGAAAATGTGTGTTATTATAGTGAAATGGTAATTTGATGCATTTTTTTAATTTTATTTTATTTATTACATTATTTTAACATGTTTTTAAAGATTTGTCCTTGTTTCAGACATGTTATTTGGATGTGGATATGAAACTATGCTACTTCTAGTTAAATGGTTAAGGTCTCATGTACATACATGGAATAATGAAGATTAATAATAGACCTTTATGTTGTAGCATGGTTATTGTCTGTCTGAAAGAAAAATTAACATTTATCTGATTTGCTGGTGTAAAATAAATGTTTATGAACATTTAATTTTGTTTGTTCTTAATGAAAGCAATGTAAAAACCAAATCATCCATTCATCATTTCTAGTACTTTATTGCCATGCTATTATGACATCCTGCAGTGTATGTTCATAAACATAGATAAATATAAGTATTGAGTAACACTGAGCATATATGTAACGTACCTGGCTGTGTAATCCTATACACACACACAGAATCTTCATCTTCCTTCACACTAACTATTAGATCTCTTCCCGAGAGCTTTGAGCAAGTACTGGTTCATCATCGCCTTCTGTGACATCCTCTCTGCTCTTGATGTCTCCATCAGTTCTCTTAACATGTGGAAAGTGAGGTCCAGCGATGTTGGTTTCCCAGGCGCTAACCTCCTTGCCCTCTTTGGATCGTTCTTCTGGACGCGAGGGCGTTCCGTCGTAGTCTCGGGGAGAAAAGCTGCCGCGCTGGTTAGAAACGACGAGCCCTCCTCTGCGCCGCCGTCCGTCGGCGATGCGCCGCGCTGGAGACCTCGCACGAGTTTGCCGCTGTGGTGAAAGCCCACAGCAGCAGCACACCTAGCACTCCACAATAAGCAGGTTAAAAGGAGGGCGGCACACAAAAAATGGGCAGTTGTCCTCATCATGTCTGTGGGCAGCTCACCTGCACAGAGATGCTGAAGAAAAAGAGTTAACAGCACAGGATTATTCAGTTATAAATACAAGTGATTAATCAATTACATTTGCCTATTTTGTGAATTTTACATTTATTACCCATGTTATGCAAATGTAGCTGACCTACATTCAAATTTGGTTAATTCCCTTAGTTTTTTTCTTTTCCTCAGCCTTTTCCTATAAATAATATAGAGTATATATGTTATGTACATATACATACATGTCCTGCCTTTCGTAGACTACCTACACCAGTGTTACACTTACCTAATGTTTTATGGTAGCCTTGATTTGAGTGATTAGCAGCAGATTGGTGATTTATAGTTTGGACTTACCCCAAACAGTGGAGTCCTTAAGGATTTAAGAGTAGTGCATTTTAAATCACTTCATATTCACATTTTACCCAAGGGTCCCATATGATGTAAGGAGAGAATTGGGATACTTTGCATCAGTGAACTGAGAATAGATTTATTGAAAACAGACCCGAGACAAGGGAACAGTTTATGCAGACTACTAACATTAAGACCTCAAATCAGCCCCTGAATGTGGTTTACCTGTAACCTATTGAAAATCAGTTATACACCCTTCAAAAATGCTACAAATCAATTAAAAATGGATGAAAGGCTGATGTAATTAGTTAAAATAGTCTCATTAAGGCACAATTCCCAAGGTCAACTGTTAAATTCCCTAAATATTTTCTATTTATTTCCCATTTGGGTGATACTGTCTAAGTTCTGTGAAAGTGTGCCTAGCTGTCAAAAGCAATGAAATCTCCATTCCTGTCATACTGTGGAAAAGTGGTGGACAGCTTTGACAGTTCTAGGGTTTTCTTCTAAAGCAAAGGTGTTTCAGTTCTGAGCTTGGGGTCACACAGCCAGATTTCTGTTTGTTAGTTTCAGATGATGCCTGTGATGAAGCGTTCTACTGCCCTCGTTGGTGCTGGAACAGTGAATAAATGTAGGCTGGGGATTAAAAATCCATGCAGAAAGAAATAGGCCTGCTTGTGACATGGTATTAAGTGTGCTTTCCCCTCTTATAGTTAATGTAACAGCACACTTAAAATGGTTTGCTTATTGGGTTCAGAGCCCTTGACGTGTGGCACCATTTGTTGTGCATTCAATTATGGGGATAGAACTTGCCATTTCTACCCGTCCATCTACACTTGGTACGTCTCAATAAGCTTTGCTTGCCTGTATTTGGGCAGTTTAGCTCAGCCTTCATGGCATACCCTCAGTCTCTGTGAGACTGGGTGGCATCTATGAACTTCCATCCAGTTTAGGCTGCCTTAACCCCAAGGTTTCTCCAGAGTTTTGGATGTATTCATCGGGTCATCGTCATGTTGAAAGGTGAACCGTCGCTCCAGTCCGAGTTTGTGTGCTCTGGAAGAGGTCGTCCTCAAAGACGTCCCTGTGTTTGGCTGTATTCATCTCTCAATCGTTGCCAGTCTCCCTGCCCCAGCCGCTGAAAAGCAACAACCCTGAATGATAGTGTTCACCGTGTTTTACCATACGGATGGCATTAGCCAGGTGATGTGATGTGCCTGTTTTTCACCAGACATAAGGCTTACGTTTTTGCTTTAAAAAATTCTATTTCATCTCATTGAACCAGAGAATTTTCTTCATGTTCTCCCAAGGACCTTTCTTTACATGTCGTTTAGTAAGCACTGCTCACCACTGGTGACACCACCGCACTCATAACTGTGGTATACATTCCCTGCCCCCCAGCGCCAATGCTAAAGAAGCACTCTGTGAGCTGTGTGATGCTATTATCAATGAACTGTTGATGACTGTTTAATCAGTAATGCAAATCTCAAGTCTGTACTCCCTAAATTCCATTGCAACATGAGGGTTGAACATGCTGGAACTTGTTTTACACCAACACACCCCAACGCAGTCGCATAGGTGGTAACGCAGTGCCATTCAACTTGGTAGAGGGACACTGCTCACACCACCCACCCTAACACACCATATGAGTAGTGAGAGAAGGAATTATTGTGGGGAAAATGACCGTCCACTCCTCCACCCCAAAACTACGCCTGTGCCACAACACATACCAGACAGACGGTGTCCCCACCCCAGCTACTCAGACCACATCTCTGCTATGCTAATACCAGTATTGCAGACTGCTCAAAACTGGTTCTGAAACAGGTGGGCAGGAGCTATGCTCTTTGGGGTTGTTTTGAGCATACTGTCTGGGCCATGTTTAGAGGTGCTGCATCTGGCAGTGACTCCATCCACCTGGAGAGGTATACGGCATCAGTGACTGGCTACGCTGACATTACTATCTCCAAGACCATCACCACACGCCACAACCAGAAGCTGTAGATGCCAGCTGAGCTGTGTGCACTGCTGAGGACTCGTGACTCACCTTTCAGAGCTGGTGAGGAGAGTATGGGCCAAACTGGTGAGAGCAAGCCCAAAGAATCCATGGGCACTTTCAAGACACCCGCAACACAACACGTGGTGGGATCTTCAGGCCATCACCAACTACAGGACAACATTGCCTGCCTGTGACAGTGATGCCTCCCTTCCAGATGCAATGAATGACCAACACATGGCATGAAGTACAGAACAATGTCATGGAGAGAAAAACACACTTCCTCCCAATGATCAGGTGCTGTGTCTGAGACTGCACAGCTTACTCACAGTAGCCTGCTGGACCAGACAAACACTCCTGGCTGAGCGCTATTATTATGTGCAGACCAGCTGACAGATGTTTTCACAGATATCTTCAACATTTTTGAGCAGCACCATCATCCCTATGTGCCGATCAAGGCAACCTTTGTTGTCCCTATGCCAAATAAATCATCGGGTTCTTCAGCTTCAACAATCACCGTCCCATTGCACAGCCACCCAGTGCTTCAAGGGATTTATCATCATGCACATGAAGGTCCAGATGTCCCCCTGGACCTCTCACTGTTAACCCACAACTGTGCATCAATTCACATTTCAAAACGCATCAAATTTGCTGATGACACAACTGTGGCAGATCTTCTGAACAGGGATGACAAGTCAGCATACAGGAAGACGGTGCAGCAGCTAACGGTCTAGTGCAAAGTCAACAACCTGTTCCTGAATGTGAATGAAACAAAAAAGGAGGTTGTTGACTTCAGGAAGGTACAGAGCGATGACTCAGCATTGATAGTTCCTCCATGGAAATTGACACAAGTGCGATTCCTTGGTGTTCACCTAGCAGAGAAACTCACCTCGCACTTCACATCAGCTCCATAGCCAAGAAAGTCCAGCAGCAACCCCTCTTCATGAGCACACACAGTCACTTAACTGATATTTACTCCCTCACCTCATCTTTGTTCCAAGATTCTTCCATGTCAAAATGGGTGAAATGCCTTGCCGCAGTTTGCCACATTCAGACCAGTTCCTTGGACCTCGTGTCTTGTTTGTTTTTTTCCCCCTGAGACTGCAGTGTAAACAGTGAGACCCAGGCACGCGTCTTTCCAAACTACGTGCGATCTATTGCAATTGCATTTGCGATCTATTGCAATTGCATACGTCTGAAGGATAATTAAGTCAGAGAGGATGCACCTGATCACAATTTATAGTGCTACAGCAAAGGGAATACTTTTGTGAACAAAAGATTCCAGTGTTTTTGAATTTTAGGCCTACGTGTGGATTGATTGAAAAAAAAGTAAATTCACATAAAAACATAAATTCACACGCGTATATTTATATACATATTGTTCAAGTGCCCCGGGGAGGGGGGTGTTGCTGCGGAATTATACTTTTACGTCATTACCCCTCTCCGGAAGTGCGAATCTCGTTGGTCAATAATTCGAAAGCTGCTTTTCCTAAACGTCAACAGCGCAGGGACCAACGACTCACTCTAATATTAAACTTTTGCGCGCTAACGTCTCTCTGTCTAAATATCCCATTTCCAGTCCAATGGATTCAGAGAACCGAGGTAAAGTGGTCAAAGAGATTATCTTAATACCGAACATGGGAACAAGTGGCTTAACGCGAATGTGTTCCGATACATGTCAGCTGTAGCCTACTTTGTTAACTAGCCAGCATAGCTAGCTAACTATCTCTCGCTTAGATGTTAGCTAGCTAAGTCACTCAGTGTAAGAGTAGGGAACAAGTAAATTGGCTAGCTAGCGTTAGCTAGTTTGTCGTCGATTGTGAAACATTTATGAAACGGCTCGTTGCAATGACTTGAATTAAAAAAACAAGAAATAAAAATTTGGCCTTGTTACAATATATTTGATTGTTTTGGTCAGTTGTTAACTAACCTAGATGAGTCTAGCTAAGTGAGCCTTCTTGCCATATTACTTGTTAAGCCAGAGTAGGCATCACGATGGCACAGAAATCCGTGTCCATCTTTGAAATCAGTTTTAGACGCTTATAACACTGACGTGTAACCGGCTGTCCTGTGTTGTTTGGGTGTAGGCTTCTCCACGATGAACACGGACAGCGCCAGTGGCGGAACTCTGCCCCTAGGCATGACCGAGGACGAGGCTGTGGAGGTGCAGGTGGAGCTCATCAAGGTACTACACTCTCAGGGTTCCCAAACCACTCCGGTCCCCCCGAACAGTGTTTCCTACTCACGTCCATAGGAAACTCCAGCCAGTCCACTTTTCTTTTTGTGTTTCATTGCCTTACAATTAACATTTTCATTGCTAATTCAATGATGCAAGGTGGCTCAGGATAAGGACCAATAGCTCCTCATGAACCATGGGCTTTGAAGCGTGAATGATGTACAGTATTTTAAGTCATGTTTGCATGCAGCTGTGTTGCTTATTTTGTACTTGCCTTTTCCAGGTAGAGGATGAAATTGTGACACTGAGGCAGGTTCTCAGTGCGAAAGAGAAGCATGCTGCAGACCTGAGGAGGAGACTGGGTATAAACCCTCTCTCTGAGTTTAAACAAAACATCAGCAAAAGCTGGCAAGAAGTCCAGTCCTCCAATGCGTGAGTACTAAAAGGCTGTTAAAGCAACTCAGTTGCTTGGGCACTCAATCCTATTCTTAAGTCATGATTGATTTCTACACAAATGTCCTACCCGTAGCCACTTGAAACACCTATTATCAGCTTCACTTTTATGGGGGCTTCTTTTTTGGCCATTCATCTGCGAACTTGATTTTATGGAGTGAGTCTAGATCACTCTTTCCCTGAATCTTTCTCTCCCTCTCTAGAGGTTTCTGTTAACATTCTGTTAGGGAATATAGCAGTTAGACTTGATGTTTCTTCCTTATTATTTTCTTCACAATATTTCTTCTTCTAGTTATATGAAAACCTCACAGACTCTTGGAGACTTGAATGACAGAGTTAAGTCATCTAACCTGTGAGTTTTCCCTTTTACTTACTTCCCTGACTTGTACTTCTCCCTTAGACAAGCTAGGAGTTGGCCTGATTGTCCCTTCAGTTATGGCTAACATATTTGCCTACTAATATAATATAATACTAGAATAATGGCAATTCTTTGCCAAGTACTGGCCACTTGAGAATCAAACTATGCTGTTTGTTAGCTCTAACTGAAGCTGGCTAACTACTATAACTTTATGATGGACACTCTATTCACAATTTAAGCCCACAGGAAGTTGACAATGTTAGAAACACTGAAATAATTTTTGAAAGGAATGTCCATTTAACATTTATGAATGCCACCTAATGTTTCTGTTGTGTGGCATTTTGAAAGGGCTTTTAAGTAACACCAAAGAATACTGAAGGAAAACCATAGAAAATTTTAAAATGTCAGGAGAGCTAGTATCCGAATTAAACAGGATCCAGACATTTCCTGGTGTTTCCATTATTTTCTCTACTCCTCGCATGCAGCCACAACAGTGCACTATCTCTGCTCAAATTCCTACTTATATTCTTAGGCTGTGCTATATGTGAGAACATAAGTAACAATTTCTCTGAAAAATGAAACAGTTCTTTTGATTCTTATTTCCCCAATGATATTGAAATTGGTGGGTTCTTTTTTCCGCTTAAAGTCAGAAGCTTCTTGGTTGGGCAAAGACATCTGTGCTATGCTTTTTTTAGCAACTGGAACACTCGTACACAATTAGATGAACTGAAGGTGAGGAATGTGACTTCAGCTCAGCCTGTGTGTGACGCTTTTTCTTTGCAGTTACCCAGTCATTAAAACACATTTCTTCCCAGTGCATAGCAGGTTGAAAATGAACCTGCGAGGTTATGTTGCAACATTTGGGCAAGAAAGAGAAGTCTAACCTGTTTTAGGAGTCTGTCAACTTTGAGGGTTGGACTCATGTGATGATGTTTACATAATACTTTGTATACCTAGACCTTAATAATGTCCCACAGATTTCCTAGCTATCCCAGTTTTCTTTATAACCAAGTTTAATAAATATATAGTTATTATGAAATGTTTATTATTGAAAAACATTTTTGTTTCCTTTTACAAAACTTTGTTTCCATAGTTTATCAATAAAACCTATACATTGTCCTAATGTAATCTGAAGATTTGTTCATGCCTGCGTGTGTGTGTGTGTGTGTGTGTGTGTGTGTGTGTGTGTGTGTGTGTGTGTGTGTGTGTGTGTGTAGTTATCTTACAGCTTCTGCTACTTTGGAGGACATTAGCCAATCCGATGCGTGAGTTTGATTCGTCTGTGTGTTCGTTTGTGTGTTCTATGTCATGGTAAATTTGTCTGTTCTATTCAGACATTTTAAAAAGATTCATTGTAATTTCCAACTAAAGCCATCTTCACAGGCTGAATGTTTTAGGGTCAAAGATGAAAGAATCAGTAATTAGTCATAATAATAATAATTGAATTGAATAATTGAAGTAGTCATTTATATAGTGTCTTTCTCACAGGAAAGGGCACTTACAAAGTTAAAATACAAAAAGTACAGAGGAAGAAAAAATCTTAAAAGCAAAATTGCAATAAACGCAACAATAATGCTTCAATATTAATAAAAATAAATTTAAACTACAGCTGATCTAGTATAAAAATGTTGAATGTTTTCTTGGGTGAGGAGAGACTTGTGCAGTCTCACACGTGGTGGGAGAAGGTGTTTCAGAGTTTGGGGACAGTAGCGCTTCACAATCTTGCACGCAGAGTGGACGGTTTAGTGTGTGGAACAGAAAGCAGCCCAGTGCCAGAGGATCTGGCTGAGAGAGGCATGAGGACTTCAAGCAGAAGGAAGCTCTCATCTCAGAAGGGCACCTCTCTGTTAGCATTGTGGCAGGGATGCTCTCATTTGTATTTCAGGAATTTATTGAAGTAAATGAGTAATTTTGAGGTAAGGTTTATATTTGAAGGTGGTTTTAGATCTTTAAAAAAGAATATTCTTTGTCTTCTATAAGTTCCTTCATTATTTTTAGTAATGGAGTCTAGAGCAGAGAATGTGAATATTAAGTATTTTTTTTGTAATTTTTCCGTTCCTTTTTTATACATATAATAATTTGCTATTATGTCCTAGTTGGCCCAGTGCACAAGCTAAGGCTGGTTAGTTTTGTCATCTGAGGTTTGATGAGAATATTGACTGTTGCGGCCATCTAAAATCTGTCATCCACTTTAATCTCTCTTGCTGGGTCTCGCCTATTACGGTTAGGGGTTGTCCACAATTTACTGCCGAAAGTGGAGAGACTGCTTGTTTTTGCCCCATTCCCAAGCTCAGGTTTACTCCGCTCCCCTTCATGTTGTCTTTGCTCTGGTCCCTTGCTGCACACGTCCTCTGAAACATACCCAGCATATTGGCACAAACTGAATGTGCTTGTCTTTGATTGGGCAAGGTCAGACATGTGTGGACAAATTTACCTTACATGCTCTTGCTTGCGGTTGCTCTGCGTTGCCAGTTGTCGCCGACCAGCCCTTTTGTTGTTTGATGACTCTTGGCAGAGCTGTTGAGCAGACGTTTCGAGAGCAAGCCAACAAAAAGGTTCTCGAGTGCACAGGACAAAATCCGAGTGCGCAAAACCTCTCCAAAAAAGATTGCAGCAGGTTCGGTTTGAGCGTTCTCTCATTTCTCCCCGTCTCTCTCTCTATGATCCATTGTTGAGAGACTGTGCTCTTGAACCTTGGCAGTAAGTAAATGCCATATGGAGGCATGTGCCACGGTTGGGAAGAGCATGCGGAGCTTGTAAAGTGTGTGGAGGCAAAGTGGATGATTGTGGCTGTAGCACAGCCAAGCCGGAGGAGTAGGACAGGAGGTGGTGGTCTCCATCAGCTCAGCCATGTGCATTGGAGAACACGCCAGGGGTTCAGCTGATGGCACTGGGAGTTTAAACTGGCTGAGTGGCTTCTGATAATAGCATCTTATGGGTAAGGTCATTGGGAAGGGCAGTGGAGTTGGTGTGTGTTGGAGAGATTACTGTGTAGGCATGAGCTTGTAGGAGGCCGAGTAAACTGTGAGCAACGTCACACTGCGTGGCTTAAGGTCATGTCTGCAAAACAGGTGCTTGTTTGACTGCCAACTGCCTATTTTCCCTAAACCAGTGACTGACCAGTGTGAGTGACCACTGATTTGATGAGAACTGCATCTTTTTGGTTTGTGTCTAGGTCTTGTGGAAGAGTCCCTGTGCCATTTGTCTTCTGTTTGGTAGCTAGATGAGTACTTTTGTTTCAGTTCACAGAGGAATTGGTGAACGCTTATGGAAGAACCCATTTAAACTCTGTCGTAACCCTAACCTTAAAGCTAAATGTATCCTAGTTAAAAAGCGATTCTAGTCTTAATCCTGACCAGCCTCACAAAATGTACACTCGTTTGCCATAAGAGAGATCTAATCTCTCGCATGGCTGGTGCAGTTTTTCTCTTGCAACCAAGCAGTTATTTTTGCAAGAGTTTAAAAAAAAAAAAACCAAAACAAAAAAAAACTGCCATTTACCAACAGTCTTGTGTACTCGGCAAGCTGTGTGGAAGAGAAACGTCCACCTCTCTCTGCAGATATAAGAAGACTCAAGAGACCCTGTCCCAGGCTGGTCAGATGACGTCATCAGCTATCTCCACAATGGGCACAGCCATCAAGAGTAGACTAGGAGATCTGAGGTAAGATTTCTCTTCTTTCATTTCACTTATCTCAATCGGTTTTCCTTCTACACTTTGTCATGCATATTTTCATTCCTCTTTTTCATTGCATTGTCCTTTTACCAACTTAATGTTCCTGCTTACTAACTACACTAATGCATTTCTTAAATCTTACATTTTTCACTGAGAAATGTTCTAATTTGACTCTTGGACCTTGATTGTCCGTTGCTGACAGGCAGTAAATGTTTACTTAAATCCTGCAAGCACAAAAAAAAAAACGTCATGATAACCTTGGAATTGATTTTAATATGTCAAATCCACAGAAAGAGCTACAAATAGAGTATTTCCATGTTGTCCCAACACTACCTAATAGGTGCCCTGTATGATGGGTCCAATGGCTCGAGTTGAATTGTTACATAATCATACAAAACCATGTTTGCATGTTGCTTTAATAATCTCATGAATGGGAAGCTGACCTGTCTTTTAGTGACTGTGCAAACAAACACGGCACCTGTGCTAACAGACCACAACCTGCCTTTCCAGTTTCATTAGAAAACAGTGGTGCATTTTCCTAGCTCTCAGACTGCCTGTCATTTCACCTTTTCCACACAACCGATCTGACTTTTTTCACACGAAGGTGTGCTCCAGTAACTCCTTAGCTTGGCCAGGTGTTGCCTTTTATCTGTTGAAATGCGCCATTGTTTATGATTGAATTTGTTCCCTTTATCGCTGCCTTGGAATGGTCAGGGCTCTGACTTACACTAACGCACCTGGGTAAGATCCTACTGAGGACCTCCTTCATACAACCCATAGCTGTAATGGTGATTTTAGTCATTTCTGTTACACCTGCCAATATTGGTCGGTCTGTACTGGTTATGTAACACCTGCTGCCTATAATACAAGCCTAAGCTTTTGCTCTGAAGCGTGCGTTGTTGATTTTCTGTGGGTCCTTTTGCTCTGTGCTCGGCTAACCCCGTCTGCCTGCTTTAATGCTCCTGCTTCTGTTTCCTCACTGCTCCCTGAAGTAACAGCTATAACGGCTACTCCATGCGCCAGTCCCTAAGTATGCCAACCATGAGGTAAAGTACCGGGTGCTCCAGGCCTCTTTTCCAAACTCTTGCCTCTCAGCGGTTGCCGTGTCCGGGGGAAGCTGGGCTGAGTTCACCCCTGCTCTCCCTCAGACACTGTGCTCCTGCTGCGATCGCTCCACAGTTCTCAGTCTCGGGCTACTTCTCCACTGCACTCTTCTCAAACACGCCGATTTGTCTCATGCAGTAGGGGTTAGCCCCAGCACACGAGACTGAGAACACGTATCCTGTATTAACAGAAGTACATGGCAAATATCTAACAACTTTTTTTTGTTTGTTTCATTCTTGTTCTTCAGAACTACACATGTGAGATGTGTTTCTTTCATTTTCTTCTGCGTAATTGTTTAAAATCTGAAATCTGATACAAGCCGAGATTTTTCGGTTTGTTTTAGGAGTACATTTCTTAACTTCCCTTAGGAACTCATCGACCTTTAAAACCTTTGAAGACAAAATGGTAAGCATTGCAAGTGACAGCCACTCATTTTTCAAAACATTATGAATTTACTACACAACCTATTCACAATCAATCTTAAAGCTCATAGTTACATATTGTCCCTGATATACCAATGCACACATCTGTTATGATCAATATACATGCACGATCACATCTGGTGGCTCTTTGTTGCTTTAAGACCAAGGCAATGACAGGAAAAGAAAATGATGACACACCTCCCCCACCTGGCAACAACTCCACCATCTGAGCAGGACGCATGCTGACCTCTGACCTACATGAGCCCTTGGCCACTGGAGCTGACAGCAGAGAGATTTATAAATGAGCCAACAAATAAGATCCTTGTACTAAAGCCCCAAATGCTGTCATTGAGGACATGTTTCTTCTCATTCTTTTAAAAGAAAACCACTTAGATCTAACCTTGTGTGAGTGTGTAAATCTTACAGAAAGTCAAACTGTGAGAATGCATGAGACCCAAAGGTTGAAAATGTGTTTTTTGAATGTGTCAAAAGGGTATTGCAGTTGGGTCTGGTCTGGGATGAATGTGGCCATTGACTGTCATTCACACAAGCTGTGAAGCATGCCAGTCTGATACTGTGCATCCTCTCCCAGAGACACACTAGGTGAAACACAAAGGCTTCTTTGGCAGTACAAAATGCTACTCCATCTGATTGTCACTTTATTACACTGCTTCTTAAACGCTTATTTCTCAGGGCTAAAGGTGCTACTCTTTAGACTGTAATGTGATTAGCATAACAGGTGTCTCTTAACAGTTTTCACTGCTTTGAGATTTCTGAGGTAAACACCACCAATTTGATCTGAATTTATTTTTGTCAAGTTCTACAGTAGTCCAGTTATCCACACTTTGTACAAACCAAGTTTATATACACATTTATTTCTGGTACAGTGAAGGATTTTTTTAGTTGTACATGTAGTTTTGGTATTGGGGTAATATGTTTTTTTTGTCTTTTGCTTTTGTTAAATTAATGGTGGAGAGAAGTGTTTGGGCATTCAGATAAAAATGCAAGGGCTTAGTTTATAAAACTGACAGATAATACAAAACCAGTAGGTTGAATATGTTTCATGCATATTTTTGGGTAGGGGGAAAAGTGATCTGCAATATGAATTTAACTCACCGGTATTATTTTATTACATTATTTTTGAGATGATCTAGTTTGAGGTTTACTGAGTTTGCCAATATGATTAGTTTAATGTGCTTAAATGTGACTGTTGCCTTGATCCTGAACACATGAACCAGACCACTATATCTGTGGGTAGTGCTTTAATGCTGTAACATATTAGGTTTTGGGTTATAATGCATAAATAAAGGCTGGTGGTGAAAACATTTTCTTTGAGTGTTTTTCTTTTAGTTTGATTCCACAGTTTATGGTGTTTATGCACTTTATGATGCTCAATCCATATCATGCTAGAGATTCTAATGACTAGGTCAAAGTGTTGGCTGCAATCAGTTTTTGCCAAAAGCAGTTGTCTGGTTGTATCGGAGTAGGTATATCAAACAGCAGATGGCGTCAGACGACGTTACATTTAGTCTTACACGCATGTAACACTTAATCTGAGGCATAAACGTAACCGAGGGCTTGATTTGACTAAATAGTTTAATTTTACTGAAGAGCAAGGATGCATGACTTCCGAAGAAGTGCAAAAAGGAAAACTTCATTCCCTGACCGGGAATCGAACCCGGGCCGCGGCGGTGAGAGCGCCGAATCCTAACCACTAGACCACCAGGGATGTTGCGTTTGCTTTTGAAATACATGCTAATATTTCTAATAGAAAATTAATAGAACGTGATTTAATGACGATCATTAAAAATATTCTGTGTGTGATTTATGGGTGACATCAATAGTAAGTTAATACGGCGAAGCGCAAGAAGTCAGATAAGTCACTACTAATTGCCAAACCACGCCCCGTAGTACGAATCTTGTGGTCTTGCGCTGACGTATTTTTTTCAAAGGATAAAACGCTCCGGAGCGCAACCTGCTCTAGAGTTCGGTACTGAGACAACAGGAGGACCTTGGAGGGTTCTGCCCCAACATCTACATACAAATGGGCTCCGACGCCTAGCACTTACCCCACCAAACATCGTCGACCAGTTGAGATCCTGAATTGAACTTCTGCGTTCTGAACATCAGAAGATTCAGATATTAAAGAACGGTATGCTTTACTTAGATTGGTTTAATTGATTAATTAATTAGCTGTTGAAGTAACAGTGTGCCACGTTTTGTCATGAACTGGATTTCATGCATGCGATTTGTCAGTTATAGAACCTAAATGGTAAGTGAACGTGGGAACTGCCATTTTGTCTTTAGAACGGTCTTACTGGAACTTCTTTGAAAGTGATTTTCATCTCATCGGTGTTTCTTTGATTTACGTATATCATTATTCAACAAATAATATCAATTCACATTTCCTCATCCACCACTGGGTTGTTGTGAACTAGAGGTAAGCCTCAAGATGAATTAATTGCCTGGTGTTTGTAAGGCTTGCTTCAGATGTTTAAAAACTTGACGTATAATAGTTAAACATGTACATTTATTTATTTTTATGATGATTTAAAGCTGTCTAAAACAAACACTGTAGAACAGTTTACATAACCCTGTGGTGTGATTGGTTTATCCTTGAGACTGTTTACCTGCTGTGTAGCACATGCAGGTATTATGTAGGTTTGGCTCGAAATCCCTGGTCCTGGGGTGATTCCATGTGCTTGGTTCTACATGCTGTCAGCAACTGTATCATCTTTAAGAAAAATGTAAAAAAAAAAAAAAAAACAATATAAAGACCAATGTGCAAACGCAACCTCGCTGAGTCATTGCAGTTCAGTGCGTATAGGGCTTAACGTGGACACCCACATGGTCCCACTGTCCTTGTCCTAGCCAGAGTAAATGACTTGCTGTCAGCCCATTCTGGTTCCATGGCAGAGTGCCATGCAGTGTGAGCTGACGCATGCGCACACTCTGTGGCCCTTTTGGGGCCTTTTTTAAAGCCAGGCGGATAGGTGGACTCGGAAATCCAACTCTGCCGACTGCAGCTGTCTGCATATGCCATTAAAGTCCGATCCTAAGGAGGCATTTGCCTGAGATGGTCATCGGAAAACATTAGCCTTTCGGGTGCTGCCTGGAACTCTTCTGACTGTGCTGCTAAATGTAGTGGTTACTTTTCTGCAAATACTCTTACTTACTCATCAGTAAGACACATGCTAGCTGACCAAATCTAGCTAGCAGTGCACATGTTGGGGTGCATGCACATGTTAAGTGAGCATCAATGTCCTGATTCACAGGAGTTGTTATGGGTTCTACTGTTGAGACCACTAGCAAACTGCCTTTCTGCCTTTGTAGGATGCTTTCTGAACTCTCCTGTCCTGCTGGGAAAAGCTATTTTATTCTGCTGTAGTCATGTGGCATAAGCATCTGACCCATGCCTCCTTTCTGTCCCATCATGACCATTCCTGCCTTCCACAGGAAGGGTTTCCATCTTCTCCTCGGTTAACGCTTGAAGGTTAGAAAACATGGCAGCTATTCCATCCGGTGGCTCCCTCGTTGCAACCCATGACTACTACCGAAGTGAGTTCTCAACTCATATGTTATGTTATATAGCATATGTTATATTAAGCGTATGTTAGTCATATATATATATTTTTTTTCTGCACATAATGGACCAGAAGTGGTTTAGTCAGAAGTGACCTCTATTTGGCTTTCGGTCACCTGACTAATTGAGAGGCAATGTCTAATTCTTGGCTGTTGTTGATGTAAATGTTTTAGGGCGCATAGGATCAACATCCAGTAACAGTTCCTGTGGCAGTTCGGAGTATTCTGGGGAAGTCATTCCACACCCCCCAGGTACAAACACAAGCCCGTTTATTAATTTCTATCCAATTCTGTATTAAAATCCTAAGATCACTGCCTAATCTATTAGGGTATTATGACATTGCAGGTCTACCCAGGCAAGATTCAGGTCACTGGTGGTCCAGTTTCTTTTTTGGGAAACAGAATCAGACAGTTGTTCCAAATGGATCTGACACCCAGCATAAGTGAGTCTAATGGAGTGGCACGTTGAGTTAAAGTCATAGTTGATAGCATGCGTCCGTTTCCCTTGCTGACTCCTTCCTGACTCGCTGTCCTGTGGTTGGTAACGTTAGGACTGGAACGTACACTCTGGCTAACGGTCAGGTGACTTGCGTGGCCCAGAACATGGTGGTGAAGAGGAAACTAAGTGACAGCAGTGACTCTGGGAAGCAAGAGCTCACCACCACTCCCCCTGCCTCCTAAACCCTCCATCCTGGAGTCACCGTGGGCTGATGCAGGCGATGGAGGCTCCATCTTCCCACCAATTTCATTTTTTTTTACTTTCAGTAGAGCCGGTTGTTTTTTTGTGTTTTTAATGCCACCATTTGTTGATGACCAAATCCCTTTCATGAAGGAGGAAAATGTTAGCATGGCTTTGACCATTTTGTTATTGTCTACTCTGTCATCATATTATTTTGCCTTTGAATAAATGACTTCAGCCTATGCTTCGGTATCCTTTGTGATTATTTGCTATGTAACTAGATGTCACCACCACATTATGATATTCCTTCTATTTCTCAGGCAAATGGCTTTCTTTTGACATTGATGCATTTACAGTATGTAGGTTTTAGATCAAACTAAAATGACCTACTGCAAACGTTTTCATCACAACCAAGCCAAAGGCATGTAAAAATGAATGTTATTATATACTTCTCATAAAAGAACATACTCTGCAAATATGCTGTACTTGCAGTATAACTGAAAGTACAATTAATAATTAATATAATAATGAATATGAATTTTCAAACAAGATGTGACAGAATCTCCCATTATGATTTACCTTGATTGATTGTATGTCCTATATATCTATGGGATACCCTGCAAAACTCAGTTTGGGGCGGCATCAAAACGAATACCCAAATTTATGGCCTCTTGATAATATCTTACAAATACATGATTTGTGGTGTGTATATGCAAAATCTACCCCATAAAGTCCACAAACATCCATCTACTACCAGAACTAAAAAACTGATTGGTATTTTCGAAAGCCAAGAATGTTTTTGTTACTTTCCACACTTTTTTAATGATCCTTTCCCCTGATGAACTGCCTGGGAACACAGCAGTTGCGATTAAGTAGGCTTTCATCCAGCTGGATAAGCCAGTGAAGACAAGCAGCCATTGCTAATGCTGCTTGTATAACAGCACACCTGTTTGGAAAAATAAGTCAGGACAGACATACCGTGATGGAGCCGGCATGTGCAGTGTCTGAGTTATACTGTTCTGCTCCAGATCCCTGGCTGAGTGGAGTACGTCCATATGGTTCTGCACAGATAATCTGTTGCTCGAGCATGTGTGTGTGCATGTTTAAATACACTTCCTGAACGAGCTCCCATTTTCAAAACATCTGACCCAGATTTCAGAAATGAATGAATGATAATCAGCAACGCATATACAGAGATGCACTCGCCACTTTATTAACTACACCTGTTCAACTGCTATTAATGCAAACATCTAATCAGCTAATCCCATTACAGCAACTCAGTCTATTTCAGAAAATGATACTGGGGATTTCACACATAACCATCTGTTGGGTTTATAAAGCATGGTCAGGAAAAGAGACCAAATCCAGTGAGCAGCAGTTATCTGGGCAAAATTGCCATTATTGATGCCAGGGGTCTGAAGAGAATGGCCAGACTAGTTTAAGCTGATGGAAAGACAATGGTAACTCAAATGACCCCTCATTACCACTAAAGTATGCAGAAGAGCATCCCTGAAAGCACGACACGTCAACCCTTGAAGCAGATGGGCTTCATGTCAGCTGCTCCTATAGACCAACAAGACCAACTATGACCACTTGACATAGCTTTGTTGCTGACTGAAAGGGGGTCCAACCCAGTGCTAGCAAGGTGTACCTAATGCTACTATATTATATTATATTTTCACCTGAGTTTACATGACTTGTACAACTGAACTAATTAATGGATAAATATAATTTGAATGCATAGACAGTTTCATGTCCTTTGACTGAAGGTACACTTCTGATGACATAGTGGATACTCTACCAATGACTTCCACCAATGACTTCCACTCCTGACTCCATCTTTAGTAAGAGCAGAAGCCAGAAACCATGCCTGGCTTCAGACCTGGATTCCTGGTGGGTTTTCCACTGGATTTCTTTCCGCCCGTCCAAAGAACCATTTCTCTGTCATGGCAACCAGAACACACTCTTGCCCTCGTGGGGTGATGGTCTGCATCAGACTGCTCTCTCCTTCAGTGGGCGGCTGCCTGTGTGACACTGTAATCGTGTCTTTAACTCGCCACTGGCCACACAACAAGGCCTCATTTCAATGGCGCTAAGTTCATAATATATTATATATAATAACAAAATGAAAACATTAACTTTTATAGCCATATACATGAATAAGATGGTCTAATTTTAGAATGAACTTGAGGTACATTGGACATGCAGACCTTCAAGTGTAACAGAGAGATGACATGTGGGAGGTTTATACAGAATGCCTTTATAAATAGATTAGTAAGTTGCCATGTTGAGACCTCGTTGTACTTGTTTCTATATAAAACAAATGTTAAGTGGTGTATTTATCTCCACCCATAAACCCGAGTTGTAGAGAAAACAGCACCAGAGAGTGAGTAGAGAGGAAGTAGCGTAGCTGAAAACCACATCTCCATAAGAACTGTTACATTTTTTCATTTTTGGGGTGATGTTAAACTGAGGTGATTCATATGCCTTGTGCTGTATAAATGCTGTTAGCTGTTAGTCATATGTACTTGACCACTTGACAGTCAAAAACATACAAAAGTCTGATAAAATTTGGTAGAGGTTAAAATGTTAAGCCTTGGTAATACCAGTTTGAGATTCATTGGAAAGGCCATGCAATCTTTAAACATCTTAAATTTGCTGTTAACAATGCCACGGTTAAAATCTCTTTAACTAATCTCAGTCAATGTAGGCCACACGTCCAGTTTCCCTCCCCCACCGCTGTAGTGCTGAGCAGAGCTCAACACATTTGGCATCAGTTGTTCCATTTATAGCAACAGAAGGCGCTTCGGCCAGCACGCAGCCGCAGTACATGGGCCCACGGGAATCTCCCGACAAACTGCGCTGGGCCCCCAAACATGCCCAACAGGGCCATTCCTTTTCAGCCTACGAGGTTACTGTGTACAAAGGTGAACAGGCTTAGAAGTAACACTCAAGGCTTGGGGACTGTCAGGCTGTTTACTTTGTTGTTCAAACAAGGTCATCCAGTCTCAATTGGTCTTCAGAGAGTAAAAATGGGGACTGTATGTACTGTGGTTTCATTTTTTTTTGATGGCGTTAATCCTGAGGTGATGGATGTAAGAACCAAGAACATTTTGAGTCTCTCAAAATGTTACTTGTTGTGAACTGGCTGTGCTCTTCTTCTCCACTGTCCTTTATAAGAGACAGGGCTGTTAGTATTAGATGCTGGCATAAAACCATGAGGGTGAGGGAGGGGGGTAAACCACAGTGACAATCCTCAACACAGCGTACTCTCACCTTCGCCCTCACGAGACATACATGCACGAGTCCTACATACACGTGTACAGCTGTGGCCTGCGACCTTTCCCCCTATTAGCAATGTTTGCTTAACATGCTCTGTGAATACAGTTTTTCTGAGTTATGGGTAACAACAGCACACGGGAAGCACATGGTCATTCCCGCCTTCGGTTATCTCTTTCGGAGTTGGGTTCTCATCGGGAACAACGTGCAGGTCTCCCACGACAGCTCAAGAAACAGAAGCAGTAGCTTATCTCAGGCTGCTGAGATAAAAGTGCAATCTAGTATGAACACACACACACACACACACACACACACAGACACACACAGACTCACACACGAATACACTTCTCATATTAGCAGCATGACTTTGTTACCACTGCTGGAATAATGCTACGTGTGTGTGTATATATATATAGATATCCAGGGCATTACCGCAGAAAATTTCGGCAACTGGCCCTGCCGTATGAATGAGGGCATCAAAGAGGTGTGAGAGAGTCATAGGGAGCATGAGAGAGAGAAGGTGCACATTTAGCCTGGAACCCTGACACTCTGAGTGAGGGTCTCGCTGCCAGGAAGAGTGAGTACCGAGACATGTAATTCCACCCATGCAGCATGCACGCAACCGACGATCCGTTTTCCTCAACACGATCCCTATTTTAAAAACGAGGTCAGGCGAGATGCGTGCGGGACTATAGCATTCCGGTCTGTGTCCGCACGGGGTGCATCGCCAGGATGTGCTCGCTGCACGCAGTGTCCGTGCATGATCTGCACACGTGTTGTCAATGACTTTTACTTCAGTGCTTCATTTGTTGGACGGGGTGAGGTGCTCCACTGGAAAGTGGTTCTTCTGGAATGAGGATGGAATGAAAGGCAGTTGATGCTGGAGTTGAAAGTAGGCATGGATAGGTCCATAGGTAATTGAACTGCACTGATTGATAGAACATTGCTCAGGGATCTATTTGGAATGATTGAAGAATTCTGTAAAAGGGTCTCCTAAATTGTATTTACCTGGATAATTGTAGTAAACACATTTCTCATGGCAGTGTCACCCAAGAAATGCATTTTAATGATTACATTTAATTATTATTAGTGATTCTATCCTTAATTTGGATCATGGCATGGGTCTTTAGTTGGTGCACGTTATCATTAAACCCTCCTTTTTCCCTGAGACTTGGCGTGATCGCTTCCTTTTTTGTTTGCTCCCTGCCCGTCACACTTTTTAGTTTTAAAAGTGTATTTATGACCTAAAACTGAGTTGAAAATAAATTCTAGTATTGCTGGGACATCTCAATGTCTGTAAAACACACACAATAAAAGGAATGAAAGAAAAAGAACCAGAAATTCTTCAGAAATTCCCTGAATTGTTTTAAATATTATTAATTAGTAAATAGTATTGTGATAATTGTTTAAAATAGTAATGTATACTTTAATTGGTTGCAAGCAAAAATTGTATAGAATTACAAAGTTGTAACCTGTAGAAAAAAAATTAACAGGTATACTGCACAAAATAAATACACAAAGATCTCTAAAGGGTGGATGCCAAAGTCAAATGCACAGATACCTCGAAAACACTTGCTAAAGAGTCGGGTTTAGAGTCCAATCTAATTCTTTCAAGCTCAAGTTTAAAGAAATCTAACATCAATTCTCTTCATTGCGTCTTTGTCTCTAACTCACTGCAGCCCTCTGCTGGATATGAAAAAGCATTGCAGTATGTGGCAGACCAGTAGCAGCAGGCAGTCTCCAGAAACAGTGTGAGCTGGCTGAAATCGGGCCTTTCCTCTGCGTCCTCCTTCCAACACTTTAGCATGATGTCATAAATGTTAGATGGGCATTTGGGTGGGGCAGGCATTCTATACCCAGATAAGATCAAGTGAAACATCTCATGGTTGGAGTAGCCTGCCAAAACAAACAAAATATAATCCAGATTACCCATAATAACTCATCATGAACAGTGAAAGCACCTTGGAAGACTGTCACTATGCTATGTACAATTCTTTTTACAAGTTGCTACCAGTTAAATGAGCAACGGCAAATGTAGGTACCTGGATATGGGCATCCACCATAAGTGAAGATTTCATAGAGGAGGACGCCAAAAGCCCAGACGTCAGATTTGTTGGAAAATCGTCCATGGCTGATGGCCTCAGGAGCGCTCCACTTATACGGGATATTTTTATCTTCAGACAAGTAAAACGGCTCCTAAAAAACAAGGCACGGTCCAGCTATGCCACTGTAGCACACACTCTGAAATAGATTATGGCCAAGGAATATGCAGATAGTCATAATCTGCCTAGCACATTTTAGTTTCTGTTTATCAAATAATCATGTCTCTAAAATCTCCATTTCCAACTTAATCCTCATTAGTCCTGTCATCGAATGACTGTAATGGCTGTTCTGATCATACACGCCACATTGGTTTTATGAACATTTGCCTTCTGGGACATCAACCAGTCTGACCTTGACGATCCGCGCCAGACCAAAATCAGCCACTTTACAGATGTTGTCCTCTCCCACCAGAACGTTCCGGGCTGCCAGGTCTCTGTGGATGCTGTTCTGCTCCTCCAGATATGCCATCCCCTCAGCAACCTGGTTGGCCATGTATGTTAAGGCCTGCAGGTCCAGACTCTGTCCCTCCTGACCTAAGGTACAGTATGGTATGATGGTACAACAGACACCTAATCACCTAAAATTCATTTTTAAAACAGAGTGAGAGACCAGGGTCTTAATGCCAGTTGGTTTTAAAGACCTAAAAGTGAATTACTGATAGCTGAAATAAGATTATCTTAGCTGGGGCTGGAACATGTAATTAAAAAAAATGGGGATCTTTTAGATTTGTTTCTGGTTGGGTCACTGAAATACTTAACATTTGCAAGCATGTGTCAACATATATTGCTAGGTTACAAGCAAAATTCCAAAGCTTGTCTGCCCACTCAAAATGCTCTCAGGGCCTCTTCCAATGCCCAGCAGAACAAGTTATCAGCCCCCCCTGACAAGATTCGGTGCTTTCTCAATCTGTTTTAAATTTCAAGTACAGCACTTGAGCAAAACCACGATTAATGCAAAATCTTCAGACGCTACATTAGCCAGTGATCTTGTAATGAACACAGAGTCCTATGCAGTTTTGTTCCTACTGCTGTATTTCCCAGTGTTGGTCTGCTTCTGTACTACACAGATTTCCCAACCACAGTGTTAGATTCAGCTGAACTACATTTAGGGGAAACCCCCCCCCAAAACTGAGTTTGTACTTCTCTAACTCTTCAGTGTTTTTTTAACTTTGTTTCAGACATATGAGTGATAATATTTAGTAGTAATATAGACAAAAGAAACATTTGATTTGTTTCTTTCCTGCCTGATCGTAGACACAATGCTGAGAGCGTTAGTGCTTTGGACTGGTTAGCATCTGTAAAAGAAGGAAGTGTTTAAGACCTCGCAGGAAGGTGAGCAGGTTGCCCTTCTCCATGAGCTCGGTAATGATGTAATAAGGGGTGCTGTCTGTGCAGATGGCAAACAGAGATATGAGATGCTTGTGCCTCAGCCTTTTCAGGACCTGGGTCTCCTTCTGGAATTCCGTGTGGTCCACAGAGTCTGAAGACGAACGAGAGATGTATGTCAGACATCAACGAGACAGATGTCAGGAAAACAGACAGCGTGTCTCCATCTGGAACTTTGGTCTCGTGCCGTCTGAGCGGTGAAGCGCACAGCTGTCAATCAGCAATCAAAGATAAAATGTATCCCTTTGGTATTTATTTACATGAAAATATGCCTAGTTAATATGACGAAATGACAGAGCATTTTCTGTGGGACCTACATCTCTCGTTGAACTGCTACATGAACAACGAGTTAACGAAAGAGAGGAGGAAAAAGGAACAGGGTATCTTGTGTTATCTAATCTCTCTTGCAGTATTTACATTCACATTCAGAGTTTCCTGCAAAAGAGTGATTAGAATGGTTGCAACTGGAAATGCAGCATTGCTCACAGGGCTGAGTGGCAACGATGGCAAAAATGCCTTGGAGAAACATCCCCCGCACCACACTTCCTTGTCCTTGACTGTTTCCATGACGGCCACATTAATAACGCGAGTTGCGCTTCACCTACCGTTGTTTTTGAGGATCTTGATGGCCACGCTGACCATGCCTTTCCAGGTGCCACGGTAGACGTCGGCGAAGAAGCCTCGGCCCAGCGGCTTCTCCAGGACGAACTGCTCCTTGGGAAGCTCCCAGTCGTCCACGGTGAAGTGAGACAGGTCCTGCGGCTTGGGCTGGGGCTGTTAGCACAGCAAACGCACGTGAGAAGAGGACGGAGGGTTAGCGCAGCCCACAGAGCCACCCCTCCCCCCAAGTTACACGTCATGATGTGCGCAAGATGTGCTAAGGAATTTTAGGAATCTTTTTAATTTTTAATCAGGAATTAAATCATTAAATCTAGCCATTCGTGATGTTTTACACTTAAAGGATGGATGTTTTAGAGTTCAGCACCTACAAGAAGGCCCTACATGACGAATGCACATTTTAGGTCACATTCAGAATTTGAGGGAAAACACACATTTTGCTATCAGCTGACCCGAACAAACTTCTTCCTCATACTGCTACCGCTTTCCTTTGTGGCTCTGTGTCGCATGCGTGCGCTCTCACCCGTGCACACGCCTCCGTGAGGCAGATGCTGCTCAGGCCAGGCAGATGCTGACTGCTGTAGTGCTCCACCAGCTCCTGCAGTCCGGGGAAGGTGTGGCTCGGCTCCAAATAGAAAGCATTGTCCTCCTCGTGAATCTTAAGGTGCTTCACCTCATTCTCGTTTATATGAACTTAAGAGTAAGGGACAGAGAGAGCGAGATATTATGTAATATTTACATAATATTATTCTAGAAGTTATTTTCTAATTTTCACTTAAAAGGTGCTCAGGTTGCCTTAAGATTTCGATACAGAAATAAAAACACAAATCTGTATTCTGCAAATGTTGCAATTGTCTGTGATCTGTATTATGAATTTGACGTTTTTATGCAGATCACTTATTTTTTGTTTGACAAAATAATTGTTTACAGTGTATTATTTTCTACAGTGCTTTGTGTTTTTGATAAGATACCTGATCACTCACCAGAGAGCACATACCCAACGCTGTCCTTTTCGCTGCGTCGTAACAGGAACGCGCCGACCGTGTGAGCAGGGGCCAAAAGTAACTTCTCTGACTCAAATCGATTTAGTATCCCGAAAAAAAATCTAGAAATAAAATCATTCCACAATGTATCATGCATAGTATTGTATTATAACAGTGTGTTGCTTTTATTTGTTTAAAAGGCGCACTTTAGAATATACGTTCGTTGGAGAGCGTTTAGCTGATTTCAGTTCAATAATTCAGGAATTCTTCTTTCATTTCAGAACAACTGAGTTGAAAATTAAAATTGTGCAGAGAGCTAAAATACTCACTGTTGCGCATCAACGGTTTCTTCCCTCGCCAGGTAGCTGTGAGGCACGTAACCGGTGGCTTCTGTCTCTCCATTTCCGTTTAGTTTAGCTACTTGCCACCATTCACCCGATTCCTGGAGAAGTTTAAACGAGTCTCCGACTTCAAAAGAAAGTTCATCTTCTGTGCGTGCCTTGAAAGCCCATTGCGCCTTATAGATAATCTTGCTCTCAGTGATTTGCTCTGTGGTGGGATTATCTATCACTTCAGGGGTACGAATGCGACTTGCATCCGTGTTGTCATCCTTTGGACAGCTGTCTTCTCCGTCTTTCTTTTGGCGCTGGAAGAGTTTGGAGAAAACACTATAGAGGTTGGGACAAGAACATCGACCGTCAGCCACAGGACATTTCATTTGGGCAGATGTGTGAGGGAAGATGAAGTACAGACGTTCGTAGTGCTAGCGCTACATATACTTTCTGTGAGATCCCTGAGATGCCATTCCAACGAAACGCAGGGCAAATGGGAGGAGCAGATGAAAACCAGTGTAACATAGAAGGAGCACGGACTGCAAGTGTGTCAGCCGGACAGTCCGGTTTTTAGGCTACAGGGAAACATGCATAAACATCGCTCATGAGTCCAAGCAATCGGCGATAACGCACAATTTGTGTCTTTCGTTTCGCCCACCTCCCAGTATCAATTTTAGGCCGGCCAGAAGTGTGCCGGGAAAGTCATGTACAAAATCCAGATGGAGCACATTAGTTTGTCATATTGACAATGTTTCAACCCTAACCTGCACGTATCCTCTGCAAGGTTTTATGTTCATGCTTTATGTTCAATCTTTTGTAACATGTGACAGGTAACACAGACTTACTCTGCGACAGGACCACCACAGAGGACGAAGTACACCATCTTGGTGACACTCAACCCATCCTCATTCTGTTTGCCTTACTAAGATAGACCACCTACCCCTGCAACAAAAATAATGTATTTACTTCAAGAGCACCCGTAGTTACACGCTCACATGTTTTCTTTTCATTGGCTTAAGTGTATTTAATTTTCAACTTGGGAAAAAAAAAGTTGGCTAAAATGGCTTAAGTACACTCTAAATACCATTTTATTTATGATTATTAAGGCACGTGCTGACTCTCTCGGGGAGCAGTCTAGCCAGCGTTAGTTTGTAATTGCGTTGTTTTCATTTAGCTGGGTGTAAATTGAGTATGGATCTGGACTCTTTTTTCTGCTGTGCGGTTAAATTCTGTGGATATGAAATTGGACTGAAGACTCGGCGTCTGATCTCTCTGAATGGAACGGTAACATATATAAGAAAAAATACACAAACGATCGTCTTCTTTAATTGCTATCAAAGGGACATGTAATCACATATTTAAGCATTTTGCCTAGATGTAGAAAGTCCATTTACAGCAAGCCCTCAAATCTCAGTCTCCACTCATTCATAAATAGATATACTGAATACAACTCCAGGGCCTTTTTACTGCTATCATCACTATATTATTGGACACCTCATAATGCTTTAATATGTTTACCTTATACTTAAGCTCATACCTAAGACTGCACTGATTAAAGTGCTATGTTCTCAATTACTTTGCAGAACATATGTGCATTTTATTACTTTTTTTATTTACCAGGTTAAGGAATTTTTACTGGGCATAATGCTTTAATGAACTCAGATGCATCCCATATATGCAACAGTGTAACAGCTGAGAAATGTAACAGCTGTGTAGCGATATTTCTGCCTGTCATCACTCTCTCCTGTAGTTGAAACTTGTGAACTAGTGCATGGAGTTGGCAGGACAGTCACTGTTGTAGTTTTTGTCTACCATAGTCCATTAAATGAAAAATTAATGCACTGAAAATTTGCAGCATGTTGCTTATAATGAGCCTTCCTGCCCAGTAAAGCACTGTGGTGAATCAGGGTGCTGTGTTTATAAGTGACTCCCGAACACGAGCGTCCCCCGAGATGGACTCCTGTGGTGAGTGTGCCGAAAGGACAGGCAGGGCACGGCGTGATTGATCAGTTCACTGTTTTATTCAGCAACTCAGTGACACACACCTCTGGAAGAGGGAGCCTAGCAACTCTGCAGCAGACAGTTTTTCAGACCGTAGCGTTAACACCACACTGAAAATGTAAAAAGAGTCCTTTTCAGACGATTATGAGTCTCATCAAAGTGATATGTACGAGGCGGGAAACACTCCCACCTGAGCTTTTTTTTTCTGTTAATTTTTTTCCTTTTAATTTTTTTTCTTGTTTTTTTTTCTCTTTTTGCATGAAACAAACAGAAATGGAATTACCTGCCATATTTTCCATCTTTTTGTCATTCACATATATTCATATATATATTTATATTTATCAACACTTCTCTAAAGAATTCAAATATTCAGCCACATGTACTGAAAAGAATGTTCACTTTTAAATCACAATAATAAATATAAAAAAAGATATATAGCAAATCCAATATAAATGACATGGGAGCAGAGAGCGCGCACGGACTGGTCAGTCAGGACGTATTGGCCTGGATTAAAAAACAAACAAAAACAAAAACAGAATAAACTCAGAGAGTCAACGGTTCCTGAGGTTCCTATGTTCCCCATATAGACAAACAGCATGAGGGGAATGGCTTTTAAAATCACAGAAGAGCTTCTCTAGAAGGTCAAAGTGCAAATTCTGTCGTTACACTCATTGCAGACAATAATCACATTGGAACTGGAAATCTGTATTTTGGCCCAGTAGGAAGAGCACGCCCCTTTTGCCTCGGAAGGCATATATATTTACACACACATACATATATATATATATATATATATACATATATATATATATATATATATATGTATGTGTATATGTATATATATATATGTATATATATCACTTAAAGAGCATTAACATATAATTTAATTAAACATTTTTACATTTGGGCAGTTTAATTGGTGTCTTGCACTTTGAACTGATAAGAAGCTCTCTGTCTCTCTGTGTTTTTTTTTTTTTTCTCATCCACCACCTTCACCTTCTGTCGGTGACTGCAGCGACGCCTCTCAAGGCCCTTGCACATGGATCCCAACGCTGATTCACACCGGGCTTGCGCTGAGGAAGCAACACACCTCTTGAGTGCCAAAAAAAAAAAAAGAAAAAAGCTGAACAGTGTTTGAGAGAGAGGAGAGGTAAAGCCAACCTGCAAATGAAAACAGGCTCGGCTTACAGCTGCACTAGAATGCAGAAATAGTGAGTCCTTTTTAAGACACGAAGACTGAACAAGAATGTGTTAAAAAGAAAAAAAAGAAACAATGCCTGTGCAGAAACAGTAAGGAAGGTAAGGAAGGCATACTGAGAACACTCTCATTTATAAATGTGCCCTGGGATACTAACCACCATGGAGGGAAATGACAGTCAAAAATATAATTTTATGCATTCTGAGTGTAAAGTGTGCAAGGACCTTAACAGTGGTTTAACCAAGTCTCTGTAACCTTCTAACATTGCCCCTGCATGCACTAGATCAAAGAAACAATTGAACAGCTGAAGTCATAGACAAAGGCCATGGGGCTGATTGGAGGGTGGGGCTGATTGGAGGGCGGGGCTTCAACGAATAAAACAACAAAAAGAATCTGATCCTCTGTACATGTAAACATCACACACTTCCACTGAGTCAAAAAACCAGAAAGAAATAATACAAAGCTTCACATTGGTATACAAAGAGAAACCAGGATTCAGCCTACGGTTTCCGGTAGGTACAGGAGTAGAAACCAATAAAATACAATAATCATATTAATAACAATAACAATATTACAAAGCACCACAAAATTAAAAGAACACAGGCAATGGTTGTTACCACATTTTGATTGCAGACCTCAGCTGCACTTATAAAAAAATAAGTTGTAGCATCTTTTTTTTTAACCCTCCAGATTTTCGTTATTTTTCTCTGTCTGCATGTGTGAATGTGTCGGTATTTGTATATATGAATATGTGCCTTGTGTATTTTTATTTATTTTTCTTCTTTACTTGCAAAATGATGATGGAGCTCTCAGGGCCTGTTATCAAACATGGATTCTGATCATCATACCACCGTTATTTCACATGAAAGGTAGCTAAAAAAGAAAGAAAGAAAGAAAGAAAGAAAGGAGGAGAGTATCAGACATACATTGATGCTGATGTGCCACGTTAGACTGATTGAAAACTCATAGTGATTCCTACTGATTTCTGGGATTGACTAATAGAGCCTTGACTGCCAGCTTACCTCACAGTCCTTTATGGACTGGGAAGTCAGCCTGGTCGTCTGAGCCGCCATCAGTTTACAGACTAGAACTCCATTAGCTACACGAATGGTTTCAATTAAACATAAGCAACATTTTTACAGTCTAAGGACTTCTCTTTAATCTGCTCTAAATGTTCGTGAAATAAGCGTTCTCCAAAGGTTTGGCTTGAGTGTGCTCTGGTATTTTTTTCGACAACTGCAGAGTCCACTCTGAAATTCAGCATATGACTATATTATTCAAATTTAGCTAGCAATAAAAGTGCTATTATGTTTCAGGCTAATTTATAAGATGACATTCGGGTAAAAAGAACACATGATTTCTCATGTCATGTGACATCTTCATCAGGAAATTCGCTGTAGTAAAATTTAATTTACAGTCACACAAAGATGTTTTTTTGCTCAGAATTTGTTGAGGTTGAACTTTTCTGAGTAGTCTGCTCACGGACTAAGCAGTTTACTTTCAATGGCGAGCGCTCAGTCTGGAGCAGTGGGGCACAAGGTGAGCTCCTTTCACTCACACAAAAAGAACTTTATAAACCTCACGGACATACACAATAGAGTACATATATAAAAAGAAAATGAAAAAGAAAAAGAATAAAAAAAATATGCCAAGACAAGTTAGTGGAATATAGTTAGTATAGTGGAAAAGAAGTGTTTCCCCTTAACTGAGCCCCCAGAAACACTAGTGTATCTCCGGGCTGAAGAATTTTCTGGTTATGGCTACAACACTTGAAAGGTTGCAAAATACACTGCCCTGATAAAGGCTTGAGACAAGGAGCAAGTGCTACCATAGCATTACGTAGTTTAAATGAACTGCTAGATTGTCTTTTGCTTTTTTATACATTATGAAGAATCTGAAGAATCTGTTGACATTATGTTTGAAATTCAGACAGTGGGGGAGATAACAGAAGGGGGCTTTCAACTGTAGTCTGCAATGTAGAGTAGATGTGTGTACTACACAGATCTAACTTCCATGAGAAGAATAGGAGACATACGCTTTACTCCTGTAATTAAGCATTTCCTCCTTGCTCTGCCAATCACTGAGGTGTCCAGCCAATCACAACCTACTCTCCGGTAAGACTGACATCACATACATTATGACATAACCAGTCTGGAGGTTTTTTTAAGCTTTGGCCTCCGTCTACTGATAATTAGGTCCCTTTTCTTAAACTTGAATGCATATGTACATAATAAGTCCCTCTTACAATTCTGATTGGTCCCCGTGCAGTATGAAAGTGACTCAGTCATGAGGTTAGAAAACAAGAGCAGCATTCAGAACTTAACAAAACTTCTTTGCAATGCAGCATGGGAAATTCAGTTCTTTGTCTTTTTTCCATGTATGGATATGCCAGTTCATCTGAAAAGCACCTCACAGCAAGACTGTTGTTGCCAATCTGCTCCTTCTGTGAGTGTTTCCCAGAATGCATTACTGTGCTGAGGGTGAGAGGTTGCCAAGGCGATGGGGTGTGTAGGAAGGGTTTAGAGTAGAGTGGGGTTTTTAATTTCCACTCAGCACAGTTTCATTTGCATAATGCCCAACAGTCTGACATGCCCATTCGATAGAAATTCAACATCTAAAGCAGTCCACATCAGTCATCAATTCTTTAAAGTGAAAATTTTGTTTCTATGCTTGTGTGTATATGAAAAAGAGATAAATGTATGTAAATAATGGACATGTCTTAGAAAGTCTATGATATGCTTTCTGACAACACACTATTACGATTATCATCTACATTGCACCTTATCCCCATCCTCAGTAACATTGATCAAACATCAAATATCTTCCTCTTCCTCTTGAGTGGTATCTCTGGTCTCCAGCCTAATCTCAGCACGACTGTACTTAACTTACGCAACATGCTCGTCTCTGTGGCATATTATCTTTGACGGCTGAGAGTTTTGCCACCCCGCCGGATAACGCTCTTCAGATGGCAGGAACTGAACCGAGCCCTTGAATATACACTGTGCACCTGAAGGTGTGGGGGGAGGGGGGCTCCATTTGCACGGGGGACGTGCGGCCATCCGAAGCCGCTTGGGCGTGTGGCTTGTGCTTGGTGTCAAGCTCTCCGGGCCCCGGGCAGCACGGGCCCAGTGAGCACGTACGGCGTGCACTATACAGTGTGCACTATACAGTGTGCACTATACAGCGTGCATCTGAGCAGAAGTTGGGGCACCAGTGTTTTTTAGTAGGCTGACCTATCCGTGCAAGTAACCTCACAAGGACCCTTCTCATCGATCACAACGATCACGATGATACATTTAGGATGCGCGAAAGTGTAATGTACCGGCACAGCTTTCTAGCTTGGACAAACTGCGCGTCTTCGCTTCCCTTGCGACCGCCAACTGCGTAATCACAGCTGATTTCTGGGTGCAAATGATCCCGCCCTACACGCTTGAGCTTTGGGTGGTCGATGATCCAACCGCGTTACACAGGAAATGACATCGCGTGTCTGTTCTGGGAACACTCCTGACGTTGGAGAAGGATATTAGGTAATGATTGTGTCGACTGGTGTAAATCTCCACAAGTCCCGCAATGTTTCTCTGTGGTCGGCCATCTGATGGCTTCGTGTCACGGATTGTGCTCTGTACAGTGCTATGTTGTGACATCGTTGCCAGAGTCAAGCCTTTCTTCCTCATGCAGCTACACTGCCTCACGGGGGCCAACTCAGCTCTTCGGCAAAGTCATCGCAGCCTCATAAAGAGAGTCAAGCCCTGCTGCGAGTCTAATCATGGGCTAAGGGAATTTGGTAAAGACACTAGAATTAAGATAAGGCTGTCATGAAGAATGTCGTAGGTAGCTCTATAGAGAAAAGGGGTGGTGTGCATGTTTTTGTGTGTGTGTCGCATATGTACGTGTGTGTGTGTGCGTCTGCTTGTGGCCAAGTAGCTACATATATGATTTCTGCTAACGTGTGCATATCCCAATTTCACGTACACTCCAACGTGTGCGCCTGGCTGACCTCTGGCTGTGCATGCTTGTGCGTGTGTTCTAGGGGGCACATATGTTTACACGTGTGTGATGGGACTGAACCGTGCGCAGGTTGCAGTTCTCAGTTCTGCTGCAGGATGAGGTTCTCCAGCTCATCGGCCGAGCGGAGCAGGAAGGCGGCGGACTCGCGGTACCCGGCGATGAGCTGCCTCACGGCGCTCACCTCGGGCGGGCTGAGCTGGGCAGATGCACCCCCGCCCCCGCCGCCCTGCCCGTGGCTGTTCGAACTGGACGACGACGATGAACTGGAGCCCAGAGACTTCATGCTGAGATCGGTGGGGCCTGAGAGAGAGAGAGAGAGAGAGAAAGAGAGAGAGAGAGAGAGAGAGAGAGAGAGATGGAGTGGATGAGGAAGACGGAAGACAGGAGGTGGAGGGAACAGTCTGCGTGCTGTTCAGGTAAAATGAACTTGCCACCAGCAGATACTTACCATTGCTCTGAGTCGTCCCGCTGTTTGGCAGGCTGTTGCCTAGGGTCCCGTAACCACGGAAACTGTAATTGAGACCACCATTGGTGTAGAGCTGGTCTTGGGAGTAGGTTGAGGCAGCCAGTGAGAAGCCTGAGTGGGCCAGGGCAGCAGGGTCCCTGGAATTGGGCTTATCTGCAGTAATCGGCTCATCCTGCAGAGGGCAGTAGATAGTGCATGGCAAGAAAGAGAGACATACACAAAGTCTATTAGTTCTGAAAACCAACCAAAAAAAATCAACAATTACCATCAATTATCATGTATTACTGCTGATCCAGTTCAAATCACAAAGCACGGGCAAATGTGACTCATTCTTTCTCCGTTCTTCAGTGACAGTTCAAAGCCATATTACTTTTGAATTCAAGTATTATGCCTTATTTTTGTAAGTGCCTTATTATGTGCCTTATTATTAAAAATTGGCAACTCTCCCAGTCCACTTTGTTCTCTTAGAGCTGCATTTGTAGACTCTCACAGCAGCTGTGAAGTGGATGTGAATTGCAGAGAGAAACTTGTAATGTCAGGTTTAGTTTTCCCCATATGTTTCTGCATTTTCAGATGCATTTTAGGAGCAATTTTCCTTGTTCATCTTTTTTCCACTCCCCCCGCACACACACACACACACACACACACACACACTCACATGGCTCTGGTAGATGTCGAGGCGCATCCTCTTGGCAGCGTTGCGTGTCTCGCTCTCACAGGCAGCTGCCAGGATGTTTTCGGCCATGGCGGAGGTGAGATGGGGGGGTGTGGGCCGCGTCTGACCACAGGAAGACAGACATACGACCAGAGTGTCAGCACACCACAGCTATTATGCAGCTTTTTCAAGCCTCTCCAAGAGATCTTAAAAAACAGTGATCTCTTGAATCATGTTATTTGGTCTAAAACAAAACAAACACATATTTTTTTCAGTCCAGGAATATGTCTCTTCCACACATCTCAGCTGACTAGAATTGCTAAGCACATTAACAATTGATATAGCTTATAACGGTAGGAGCTACAGAAATATGCTACACTGAGCATATATTTTTTTGACTGAACTGAGGTGAGCACTGAATTGAGGTGAATGACAGTAAACAGTGTTTTTCACTGTCTACCTATGCCCTCTCTGTAGATCTACGCAACAGAACAATGACTTAATTCAGCTTAGGTATTATGTTAGGTTTGTCTGCCCGATTATTTGAGTTTGCCAAGGAAAGACTGCCACATACATTCAAATCCTGTCCAGGCAATAGACCCTATGTGCTTTCGGATCTGACTACAGTCACTGAAGAGCCCTCCCGCATTAGGGCAGGTCAGATAGGATGGTCAACCTTAAACACGTGCGACCGCGGACCTCACCACTCTCCGAGAGGCTTGATCAAGTCCTTTTTAGATGTGTAACATGCATGAATTTGGATTTGAGGGTCCGCACCTCAAAGCCTCCCTTCTTCATACGTCTGCAGGACTTGAGGTAGGTGCGGATGCGTTTGCGAGCGCGCTCCTGAAACTCCGGGAACTGCCGGCCACAAGACTCGATGATGGCCTGGATCTTCTCTTTCGGCTGCTTGGAGATGGGTACCATCCGGTCCAGATTCTCATCCACAAACAGCCGCACAAACATCTGAGAGGAAATGACAGCAAATTTGAGCAAATGAGAGTAAATGAGAGAGAGAGAGAACAGGCAGAGAGGGAGAGGACGAGTGGAGAAAGCGGAGGGAGGAGAAGCAACGTGGAGGAAATGGAGCAAAAAAAAACAAAAAAAAAACAACAACAAAGATGAGGCCAGCCGTGCTGCTCCTTAACCTTAACCTTCTAAAAGTCCTCATGAATACGAGACGGCCGAAAGATGGGCGAATGTTCTTCAAGAAAAATAATATGAAGACAAAACGGAGAGGATGCTGGGAAATGGAAGCGCAGAGAAGGGTAAAGTATGGGGAAAAGACGGCGACTGTGGGAGACTTTCATGAAGGAAGTAACAATGTGAGGAGCACTCAGAGGTGTGATGCCATGAGCAGGAGAAACACGTAAAAGTAAACAAAGAGACTGTTGAAGGCAGCACGAAGAAACGCTTGGCGAATCGTACATTGAAAGCTTTGAGTCTCTCTGGGTCTAGGCCCTCCGCGTCGTTAATCTTGTCGCTGTCGTCGTGATCGTCGTGATCGTCGTCGTCGTCATCCATGACCTGAGCGCGTGGTGTGTTCAAGTCCTCCGCACACATGCTGACTTCGGTCTTAACTGAGTCATAGCTTCCTGAGCTGTACTGAGGAGACTGGACACACACACACACACACACACAACAGGAATAGCATTTTTAATTCATACATGGAAAATCCAGTGAAATCCCTTTTTGGACTTTTGATGCTGTATCACACCATGTTTTCTGGCATCACTAAACAGATCTCTAAACACAACACTGACACGATCACTAAATAAATAGATCACTGATCTGATGACTAAACATCACGTCTTAAACATTCCAGGCCTAAAGTTTGGACACATCTTCTCCATCTCTTTTTACTTATTACTTTCTACATTGCAATGTGTTTTTACAATCACAATGAAGATGAAAACTTTGTGTGTTTTGGAGTCTTCAAAGTTCATTCTCTCAAATGGCTTCAGGGGCAGCTACCTGGAACATTCTTGAAGAAATTCCCAAATATGTTGAGAACTTCTGGACTGAAGGTTTTAATTCTACAATTTTTTTTCCAAACAAGTATTTCACTTGCTTTCTATTCTTGGCATCATCAAGTCACCTTAACAAAGAATTTAAGGTTAATAAATTCTTAAAATGATATCAGGTCTGAAAAACGCGATCTCGACCCAATTATACTCAGGAAGAATAGAACAACTTCAAATATGCAATCCCACTACGAATTCACTGAAAAGGTGGTTCCTGTTCAATAGTATTATTATCTTAATTTTGAAAGTTTAAACGATGCGTTCCGGTGCGGCAAACGCATTTGGTCACCTGAGAAATCTATTCAAGGGCCGTATCATTCCCTCAACAGTGGGGAGCTCTTGCATGCGTCTGCTCATCTGAACCACTGCAGGGCTCTGTCTCCTTCAGTCCAGCTGCACTGGCTACCTGTGTCCTTCAGAATTGATTTTAAGGTCAATTAAGTCCTAATGACCTTCACGTGTCTTCATGGTATCACCCCCTGCACCTAAGTGCATCGATTATTCAGTATGTTCCCGCGGGAGCTCTCAGATCTACCAACAGCAAAAGACTGGAGAGGAAGCGTCATTTTATGCCCATAAGCTTGGGAATCTTCCTGGAGGACTTTTGATGATCTAGGCACTTTTCAGAGGAGGGTTAAAACTTTAGATTAATGTTTATTTTATGCTGCTTTGTTTATTTATTTATTTAATCTTAATGCACTACCCATTTCTAATTAATAAATAAATTCTGCTATTATTCCATGGTCTCCTAATTTTATCTTTATTTATTCCAATTCATTCTAGTTCTACTCTGTAGAGCACTTTGTTTAAGATCACAAAAAAACACATACAGGTCAGGTGTGGGCACATGTATGACTGGAAGTAAACAAACTGTTTTCATGGATGATCTAAAGCCATCATTTTGTTCCCTACCTTGTTGCCGTACTCTGTTTTGATAGCGTATTTCCTGCTGGGGTCTGCAGGGTATGGCCCGAGTGGGGGAGTAACCCCTGGCAACAGCCTTTCACTCAGGTTGACGGGCTGCTGTCCTTCCTCTGAGGAAGAGGAGGATGAGGTTGTGCTGAAGTCCAGCGGTGCCGCAGCTCCACTGCCATTCACCTCTCCATACGGAACTACGACCTCTGGTGCAGGAATGCCCCCTGTTACCATAGCAGCACCGTTGGGCGGTGTTAGGGAGGGGAGACCGTTAGCAGTGCTACCACTTTCAGAGGAGGAATCATCTATGAGGAAAGAAAGAAAGAACGAAAGATAAGACAGATAAGAAAAAAAAAATGCTAATGTTTCTTTATAAAATTCTCACTATTACCTAAAACGATGTAAAAATCTGTCCATTATGTGGGTTAGGTTGGTCCATTCTTTGTGTGAGCTACAGTATGTCTTGTCCTCTGTCCACCATATGTACAGTTATGCACATACTTAAATATGTGTTTGACAGCATGTGTGCAAAACGTGGGTATATGTCTTAGTCCTCCACTCCATGTCAATGTGTGTGACTATGTCAAACTGTGTGTTTGTGCAGGAGAATAACACAGAGGAAAACCATGACTGGGAACTCAATGGGAGAGGAAGAGAGAGTGAGAGGGAGTGAGAGAGAGCGAGAAAGAGAGAGCGATATCTTCTTTATCAGAGATCCTCATTAGAATAACCGTTGAATATGCCTAACAGAGACAAGAACAGGAGCCAATGGGAAGGACACAAGGATGAGCAGGAGGGAGAAAGTTCCTACATCATTAACAGAGGAAAAACTGACACACTGGTGTTACATTCATAAAGACAAGTTAATACAAAGACAATGCACATTGCCTTTAACTATTTATGCGAACACACGGGATTAAACACTTCCGCCAAGATCTCTGTGGTTTTATTAGTGCACCAGAGCTCACACTAAAAGCATCTCAATGCCCCATTCCAAAAAAAAGCCCCCCGGCTAGCAGGTTTCTCTACCCTGCCTCCCCTTTCTGAAAGGAAGCTTCCGGAAACCAGCACTCAGTCCCTCAAACCAACACCAACTCCCTCTGGATAGAGACAAATCGGTCCCCGAGCAGAACATGAGAGCCCCCTTTTTCATACACACTAAAATGCTGTGGCACGCACACAAACACACTCACACATACATACACACACATATACACGCACATATACATACACATACATACACACTCACACGCATACACACACACACACACATTTTAAATACTTTATTTGATGAAGCATATAGGGAATTTAATCAAAGGGAGCCTAATACATATGAAACCAGCACAGAAATACGGTTCATTAGTCCGTGACCGCTGTCTCAGGGATAAAGGAAGCTGGGTCTTTTCCAAAGAGACACACACCCTCTGCTGCATGGGATGGACCGGCACTTCTGCTGCAAGTTGTTCAGTCCACTCTGTCCACATTGAGCTTTCTTGCAGTGCGGCATTCATATAACTAGGTGCTATAAAGCCTCACATCTGTAAAACATATACATATATATGTACAGACTTGGTTATAAAGCAAGACTTTGTTCAGTACCAAAGGTAGGTCATGAAAACCTTTAAATGGTATTCAGAGGATTGGAAATATTGTTCCATGTAGATTTCTTATTTTCTGACGAGTAAATACACCCTTCCATAAATTATGAAACTTACATGGTACAGGCAGGTATTAAATATCTGTGTTAATGAATGGAATGTTTCTTCATTGTAAGCAGTTCATACTTTACACCATCTGCACTACTGGCCTTGCTGGTTAAAACAACATAGCAGACACACACACACACACACAAACTCATGTTCTGAAAGGGTTGTGGGAGGAGGGGTATGTACACAAGAGATTACAGAGAGATATATGGAGTAGAATTAGAATGGACACAGGGCATTGAGCAACCATCTTTTGAGAATCATCGTCGCTGGTGGAGACGGGCATGAAATCACTCGGCCGGCGGGAATTTTATGGCTTGTGTGGCATGAATGGCTGTCAAGCACATGGGCACGTGAGAAGGTTGGAACAAAGAACAGAACAAAGCTGAAGATCAGGGGTGGGCCAACTATGCGAGGCTATCCTTTCAGTGACACGCTGCAGGCTCAGAGGATAAGACAACACCGCTGAATCGTAAAGCAGCAGAGGCTTCATGTCATGCAGGCTGCAACGTAGCAGTGGTGTGTGGGCAAGCTGTCACGTCTTTGAGACTGCTCCCTGTTAGAATGTCAAGAGCAAAGAGGCCCTATCAGAGAGAGAGTGCGTAAACCTATGACCTGGCACTAACCCCTCCCCCCTGCTCCTAGCATTAGCCCTGCGCTACGATAATTCCCCTCAGAGGCTACGCTGCTCTCTGTGAATATCAAGGCAGCCCGAGCACTATGCACTTGCCCATCCCTGCCAGGTGTGTGTGTGTGTGTGTATGTGTAGTCCACACACACAACCCTTTCTGAGTGACATTACGCAGGATTAGCCCACAAAAATAAAGTGATGCGCACTGGTCCTCTCACTCAGCAGTGTCTCTCACTGACCCTGCAGCACCTCTGATACCACAGCAGCCATTTTAGAGAAGCCCATCCACTGCCCAGCACTCTCCAACCCCCACCTCCGTGACACCTGCCCTCACCACACACACACACACATACACAGACATGCACGCACACACAAACACCAATAAACCCAAACACAAGACAGAAAAGCCAAGACAAAGAGAGATAGATAGATAGAGAGAGAGAGAGAGAGAGAGAGAGGGAGAGAGGGGGAGAGAGAGAGAAAGACGCACTGTATGAGTACTGTAGTGTGACACAAGAGCTCAAAGCAGTTGATATGCTTGTGTCAGCTGAGACTTCCACAGGCATGTGATAATGGAAAAGAAGGAAGTGATATAAATGAACGAATGAATGAATAAATGAATGAATAAATGAATGCTACCCATCTGCAGGGCACCAGCACAACTTTCACCCGTCAAATAAAGCTGAACGTTACGTGAATATGTATCAAAGGCATGCTAATGCACCCTCTACCGCTGAGCTCAACCAGACATCCGTTGGATACAGACATTCCAAAATTTTAAACAGCAAGTCCCCAGAATGCATCACATAGATCGAGCCTAAGTGCTGCAATGAGAGGCTCTCAAAAGCCTTCAAACTTCCTTTAATGGTGCCAAACAACTCTGGCACCCATTTAAAACGCACCCATCCACTTGATAATGGACAATGGAGAGTCATGCGCTGAGACTATTATTGACTACAAGTCATCCCCTCAGAATCGTCTTCAGAAGACAATTACCTGACCCTTCCCTTTCACAAAACTCTTTACATCTTTCAAATCATCATACGCTCAAAAAGACCATAAAGGGGTATGGAAAGGTTTTCCCACCCTTTTGCAAACCAATATAGCAAACAGCAAATGCTGAGATGGGTGGTGTTTGGAAAGCAACTCCAAAATTATGACCATAATACGGGCAGGGCCACCTCAATAGGCAGATAGGGCCTGGGGCAAGTTAACCCATACGGGCCTAACTAATGTGATGCCGTTCTAGATTTAACAATAAACTAACATATTGCACCATCTTATAAAGCATCCATAAACAATCAACCAGTGTCATCACTTTGTGCCTTAAATATATTGTATAATAAACCAGAACAACTCGCCTATCTCTGTTTAAAACACAAAATGTGGCTAACTGAATTTGACTTCCGGCCTGGTTCTGGGATGGGATCTGTGCTAGCGTGCTCATAAACCTCCTCATTAGCAGCTCCACCAGATTAGCAGCTCCACCAGATTAGCTTCAGTGGTGTTGTCTCTGTCATCTTTCACCTTCCTCAAATGAATTTATACAAAGAACCTCAGCATTAAATGAATCTTCTTTTCTTCTGCCCCCGAGTTGTATTTTCTAGAACCGTCTCGCACTCTGCCGCTCGAGGTTGCCATTATGCCAAAGCATCTACACGTGAAATTCGGCAGCCCCAACCGAAGTCGGTTGACTGAACTTCTGCAGTAGGGACATAGCCTAATCAACATATACCCCGCATATTTACAAGCTGTACTAGCTAAACATAGTTCCGTGTGTCTACATATGCTCCATAAATATGTATATTAATTATTTTTTTATTAAGTCAAATTAATGTCTGTGACATACGGACTCCCAGCCAATTTTAGTTTTCTCTCCACTGAAGAAAGTTTGCAGAAAGTAACAAGTAACAAGTAACTTGGCTCTAAAGCTTTATTTGTTTCATAGACATTTCGCAAATTATCTGTCTGGGTCTCTGATCAAATCCCTTAAAATAATATCCACATTAAGAAACCGAAAAAACAACAATAAGAGAAATGTTACAGCTGTTCGACCAATGTTGTTCGCAGAAAAACAGCACCTCCTTACAAGCATTGTCAATATTACCAGCGCAGACACAGAGATTTACAAATACAACTGCCACAATAATCCAGTGTATCCCGAAACACACGAGTTTTTTTAAAAAAAGGGTTTAAAAAGAAAAAAAAAACATCTGAAAAGACTTTTGCAGGTTGGCCTGTAGACGACTCTGAGTCTGTCCTTACAGCTCACAGCTGGGATTATGGGTGATGGGAGTTACAATGAAAGAAATGCTGTCTGACCTTCTTCCTCTTTGACGCTGGGCTGGGGCGGCGTGGCCTTCCTCTCCGGCCGCGGCTCGGGGCTGCTGCCGGGCGGGGCGGCCGGGGTGCGCTCCGCAGAGACCCACGCAGGCTCAGCCATGTCCAGATCCTCACTGCTCACCGAACTCTCATCCTGCACCGGAGAGGGGGAGAGGGAGGATGTGAAATGGAGAGGGAGGGATGGAAAAGGAGAGAGAGAGAGAGAGAGAGGATGAGTAAGTGGGGTAGAGAGAGAGAGAGAAAGAGGGAGAGATGGAAGGAGAGAGAGGGGGCAAGAGAGAGAAAGAGGGAGAGAGAGAGGGAGAGATGGAAAGGGAGGAGGGCATAAAGATGGAAGGGGGAAAGAAGTAGAAGAAGAAAGATGTAGAGAGAGGGAGAGGTGAAGGCTACAAAAAGATATATTTTACAATGCTTCCACTGGACTTTCTGGCAAAGCAAAACACAAACTTTAACCTTCACATGTCCAAAGTGACAACTTCCTTGCACCGCTTCATTACTGAACACCCACTTCGCAGTTACTGCAGTCGCCTACAGGCTCAGGTCAAAGTGAACAAAGGAGACTGTCACCACAAACACTGTTTCTTTCCCACCCGTTGCTTTCTGGGCCAACATAAATATCACATTGACATCTTATTCCTTTTAGGAGATACCACAGGGAAACAGAAAAGCAGTCATGGGTTCGTTATTCGTATTCTTGCTCTCCAAGGTCTTCCACATGGCTGTGTCACTGGTGCCTTCCTGAGGAAGTGATTCCCAGTCCCAACAAACTGGAAATGGGAGGGAACGAGGGTGGTTCGGCATTAAGTACCAAGTGACTCGGAGTGGTGCTATTTTTAAATGTGTTGAAGCTGGAACCCCAAACGTGTTCACTGTAGCGTGACACAGAGAGGAGTGGACAGGAGAGGAAGAAGGGGAGGAGCTAAAGCAGAACTGAGGAGAGGGTGGCTAGTTTCAGGAAGAACACACTTGAGGAGCCGAACGCAGCGACGCCTGGTTACATATACCATCTCCACAGTTTCATACTTGATCTGGCAATCTGGAGTGACCCCTTAAGGCCTCTTTCCACACACACGAACAGAACTACATATAAAGTGTACGGGAAAAATTCATACATTGTCTTTCTGTACAAATTTCCATGACAAAAGATAAATATTTTCAGTTTTAATAGTACTGACTTCCTGCTTGTAGAATAACACTAGCATGAAGTGATTGTGACGTGGGTCTATGTCTGTGTGTAAGCTGACATGTCAAGTGTCACGACCCTTCCTATAACCAACAGTGGATTCTAGGAGCTGTGAAAACACCTCTCCCTGTGGTGGATTGCTGTATAATAAGGCAAGAGTGAGAAAGCTTAGTGTGGCTTCAAGAAGGTTCCAGAAGCTCTCTCGAGTCATGCTTATTAGTCACCTCACTATTGGTTCACGAACCTTTCCTTTCCTGTCCTTCACATCAAATCATTCAGCATGAAATAAAGTCCCCAGGACTCAATAGGACTCAATAATCCATCAATATTCTGCTACACAACACCCATATGCTGGGAGCCCTTCCTGTTGCGCACTTGTACTAGCCATACTGGACAGCCTTAGCACAGCTTGCCAGCCCCATTCTTAGCTTCCTGTGTGCCATCCCCTCACCCGTTATCAACATAACAATCTCCCCTGCATAACCATCCCCCAGCATCACTGAACACACATACACACGTGCACACACACGCCCCCCCCACACACACACACACACACACGCACACTGCCACACTGTTCTGCCACCTCCCATTCCCATCCTCATTTCTGCATTGCCTACGCCCCATTCCTACCCATCCACATGGCTATATGACACACACTCACATACACACACACACACATACACACAAATACACACATGTCTGCTTATCCCTCTATGCTGAATCTTTAATGCAACCCCCCCAAACCCCATCAGCGCCCCCACCCAAAACCCCACTGGTGCTATCTCTCCTAAACACTCCCTCCCCCATCTTTCACTGCCATCCCTTGGTGTTCCAATCAAGCAAGGTCCAATGCTGACAGTGCACAGGGATCTTAGTTTCATGTTCCACATGAACAACAAGAGTCTCTCTCTCTCCTCTACACCGCGTACTCCCCACACTATGTAGTATATCGTTCCCTTTTCCTCGCTGTTTATCGATTTCTATGGTAACAGGCAGACTGGAGAGGGTTAAAAAGAACGGTGGGGCTCTAGCAGGGAAGAGACGTGTGGGTGGTGTGCACGCTGCATATGGAGGTGGAGGTGGGGGGAGGGGGGTTATGGAGGGAGGTGGGGAGGAGGGCGGCTGCATACGGCCACTTGTCTACTGGAGACACGCTCTTACCAGCTGTAATTTTCACCCCCCACCACCCCAAAGCCACCCCCAACACCCCCCCCCACCCCAACACCCTGCCCCAAATTGCCGTACTGAGTCACCTCGACAAAGCCCAGAGGTAATGTGCAGAAGCACTTAAGCTAAAGCCGTCTGCTCCTGAAAAACTGTCAGCTGAACTGAAAGTTGCCGTGGCGCAATGTCTCTGAAACTGGGCCTCAGACTTGATGAAACGGGGCCCCCTCATATGAATCACATTTATATACATGGGACGCTATTTGTCAGTGGCTACATGTTAACTGACAGAAAAGAAAAAGATAAAGCAGTCTTTCCTGAGTGATCAAAGACGATTTTGCTCATTAAAATCTCCTTGAGGAAAAATACAATTCTGTTGGATCAAAGAGGCTACTACCATCTACACCCATCCTATCTCACTAAGTCTAATATCACTTAGTTTCAGACACATATGAAATGATATACAATAAACTACAATTGCATTAATTCAGGCACAGAAGTTTATTCTGCTCTGAATTCTTTAACTTGTAAGGAGAATATAAGGTGTTCCATTAGCTTCAAGCACGTTAGGCACATTAGTGGGTTGGCTTACATATTTGGTGTGTTCTAAGTTTAATGCTCATGCTACTGGAACTGCATGTGCACAAACACCAGTATGCATTTAAAACCTGGATAAATCTGGCCATCTGATGCCACCAGGATATTCATGTTACAGCTTTGAAAAAATGCTTGCAGTACAGTATTTTTTGTGCAGAAGATCCATCAAGTGGGAAAAATCTGGAACATAATTAGACAGAAGTTCTTCAGATTGGTCTACATGCACCAGTGCTCCTTCTTCCCTAAATGTTTGAACACACGCACGCACGGATTTAAGACGTAAGAGACGTGCGGGCTTATCTGCACACTGCTCAGGGACGTTTGGTTTGGACTGCTTGGTGCACTTGCGTGTTATTGGTCCACTTTGTGCATTAGGGTCAAAGTGAGCTGTGGCATTATATAGGGGTCTGGCAAAAAGAAAAAAGAGAGAGGGCGAGTGTGAGACAGAGGGAGAGAGAGAGAGGGAGGGAGTGGGGGAAGGAGAAGAATGAAAGAGAAAAGAGCGAGGGATATAAAGAGGGAAACAGCAGAGATGCAGAGATGAGAGATGGACTTTGAAGTAAAGGAATTCTGCATTCTGTTTGTGTGTGAGTGTGTGTGTGTGTGTGTGTGTGTGTGTGTGTGTAGACCATCAGTGAGAGGAGCAGTAAGCTTATAACCACAGTGTTCTGAAAGTGCCATGACATGAAGAAGGAGCACAAAGGGGCCAACGTGGTCTGGCCACATCCGAACAGGGAGGCACGGAGAGGCGGGCAGCACTGTGGGAGGCAGGAGGGAGAGGGGACTTCTGGTCAACGGCTGAATGAATCGGGGAAGGATTTAGCGCAGGAGGCTGCTCTCCAGCTGCTTTTGGTCCCACGGGGTGGGTCTCATGGGGTGGGGGTGGAGATGAGGAGAGAGAGAGAGAGGGGATGGAGGGAAGGAAGAGAGAAGAGAGAGAGGAGGAGTCAGGGTGAGTCCCCTGCAGTCGCTGCAGCAGATCTGGAGCTTGGTGCTGGTGGGATGATTAAAACAGAAGGAGCTTTTAAGCTATTGGCTACTGCTGCTCAGAATGGGCTGCCAGCCTAGGGAGAGCACAGTGACTGGACTCTAATACACAAACACACACTCCCTCCAGCACAGTGACTGGACTCTAATACACAAACACACACTCCCTCCAGCACAGTGACTGGACTCTAATACACAAACACACACTCCCTCCAGCACGGTGACTGGACTCTAACACACACACTCCCTCCAGCACCTGGACTCTCCAGCACACACACTCCCTCCAGCACAGTGACTGGACTCTAATACACAAACACACACTCCCTCCAGCACAGTGACTGGACTCTAATACACAAACACACACACTCCCTCCAGCACAGTGACTGGACTCTAATACACAAACACACACTCCCTCCAGCACGGTGACTGGACTCTAATACACAAACACACACTCCCTCCAGCACGGTGACTGGACTCTAATACACAAACACACACTCCCTCCAGCACGGTGACTGGACTCTAATACACAAACACACACCCCTCCAGCACAGTGACTGGACTCTAATACACAAACACACACTCCCTCCAGCACAGTGACTGGACTCTAATACACAAACACACACTCTCCCTCCAGCACAGTGACTGGACTCTAATACACAAACACACACTCCCTCCAGCACGGTGACTGGACTCTAATACACAAACACACACTCCCTCCAGCACGGTGACTGGACTCTAAATACACAAACACACACTCCCTCCAGCACGGTGACTGGACTCTAATACACAAACACACACTCCCTCCAGCACGGTGACTGGACTCTAATACACAAACACACACTCCCTCCAGCACAGTGACTGGACTCTAATACACAAACACACACTCCCTCCAGCACAGTGACTGGACTCTAATACACAAACACACACTCCCTCCAGCACAGTGACTGGACTCTAATACACAAACACACACTCCCTCCAGCACAGTGACTGGACTCTAATACACAAACACACACTCCCTCCAGCACAGTGACTGGACTCTAATACACAAACACACACTCCCTCCAGCACGGTGACTGGACTCTAATACACAAACACACACTCCCTCCAGCACAGTGACTGGACTACTCTAATACACAAACACACACTCCCTCCAGCACGGTGACTGGACTCTAATACACAAACACACACCCCTCCAGCACGGTGACTGGACTCTAATACACAAACACACACCCCCTCCAGCACGGTGACTGGACTCTAATACACAAACACACACTCCCTCCAGCACGGTGACTGGACTCTAATACACAAACACACACTCCCTCCAGCACAGTGACTGGACTCTAATACACAAACACACACTCCCTCCAGCACAGTGACTGGACTCTAATACACAAACACACACTCCCTCCAGCACAGTGACTGGACTCTAATACACAAACACACACAAGCACAGTGACTGGACTCCCTCACACACTCCCTCCAGCACAGTGACTGGACTCTAATACACAAACACACACTCCCTCCAGCACAGTGACTGGACTCTAATACACAAACACACACTCCCTCCAGCACGGTGACTGGACTCTAATGCACAAACACACACTCCCTCCAGCACGGTGACTGGACTCTAATACACAAACACACACTCCCTCCAGCACAGTGACTGGACTCTAATACACAAACACACACTCCCTCCAGCACAGTGACTGAACTCTAATACACAAACACACACTCCCTCCAGCACAGTGACTGGACTCTAATACACAAACACACACTCCCTCCAGCACAGTGACTGGACTCTAATACACAAACACACACTCCCTCCAGCACAGTGACTGGACTCTAATACACAAACACACACTCCCTCCAGCACGGTGACTGGACTCTAATACACAAACACACACTCCCTCCAGCACGGTGACTGGACTCTAATACACAAACACACACTCCCTCCAGCACAGTGACTGGACTCTAATACACAAACACAGACTCCCTCCAGCACAGTGACTGGACTCTAATACACAAACACACACTCCTTCCAGCACAGTGTCTCGACTCTAATACACAAACACACACTCCCTCCAGCACAGTGACTGGACTCTAATACACAAACACACACTCCCTCCAGCACAGTGACTGAACTCTAATACACAAACACACACTCCCTCCAGCACAGTGACTGGACTCTAATACATAAACACACACTCCCTCCAGCACAGTGACTCGGCTCTAGTACACAAACACACACTCACTCCCTCCAGCACAGTGACATGTCCCTAATACATAAAACACTAAGTCCCTCCAGCACAGGGACACGTCCCCAATACACAAACATGCACTCCCTCCACCATAAGCAACTGCCCTGTGCTGACTTCCCCCTCAACAGCTTCTGTGCACACCTCCCCTGTGTGGGGCACACACAGCTTATTAACATACCCAACACACTGACGAGGAAGGACAGAGTGGTGCAATGTTTTAACATTTGAACAATCCACTTTTTCTTACATTATATGAGCCAAGCTTTTTTACTAGATTAAATGGTGTCATAAGAATGGCCAGAGAGCATTGCAATAAGCTGCTAATGCACATGAATTACCTATATAACATGCACATGTAAAATGGATTAAGCATGCAGCCATATGTACTGTGGCTTTAAAACCTTTTTTGTTGCCTTTGTGCAAGTGTTTTTTTCTTCGTCTCGCTCTCTTACACACATGCGCACACTGGCACTTATTGATTTGATGCAAATTGCACATGCTCTTGTTCCAGAGACAGTAGTAGTGTACAATATGCTGCCTTAGGAGTTCCACTACATACCACAGCTATAACAGTAGTGCTACAGTAGGCCTACAGTAGGCGAGGAGGAATGGGCTTTAATTATAGTAATTCATCTAAGAGACGGCCATGCCTTAGTACGCTTTAAGGGTTAGATAAAGAGCTCCCCAAATACTGCTAAAAATTGTGTATTTGTGTAACGCCTTTCTGAAACGCCATGCTTCAAATGATCAGCAAGAGATTGTTACTCAGAACGATAAAGAAAAACGCAAGCTGAAGCACAATGTTAAGACAATATATCTTCAGATATGTTCTGAAAGTAGAAATAGAACAGTCAATATTTCCGTCAGTTGTAGAGTTTGAGGGACACGCTCTCCACATAAAGAGTCTGCTCAGGTCTGAGGTATCTCCAGAAGTACTACTCCTGAGGTTTGTAAAGTGGGGACTTGTGAAAGACTGCGGGAGATAACATAAGTTTGTGTCGAATACAAGAAGCGACTGGTAGGCAGTGCAGTGTAGATGCTGCGTCTGACCAGTGCGGCTGGGTTTAATTAAATTGACGGTTCTAGCAGGGGAAATGCAGTAGGTGCGTCTGAAAGTAATGGAGGTAAACAAATCAAAACAGTGTTTCGATATTTACTTTAACTACCATTTAACTAATGTCGAGAACACAAATTTGCAAAATCTTGAGTCCAATTTTACAAGAAAGTGAAATTTAAAATAGTGACTGCTTTAGAATAAGCATAAACCAAGTCTATAGCAAACACAGAACGTAGCTTAATGGATGTCAGTATAAACCTAGGCCTATAGAGAGAATAACAACAATGACAACAAAAGCCAATATTAAGTTTTCGTTCAAATGTCAGCTTAGCTCATTAGTGGGACATATCCTACATTTTCCGATCAAATAGATTTGCTTTAAAAAGTAAACAGGCTACTCCGATGCCCAGCTTATGCGGGTTACGCATGTGACAGTAGGCTACGTTAACCATGTATCTATAGATCACCCCTCAGAAGCATAAAAATAATAGGCTCTTAGTCGACATGTACATTTACCAGTTCAGTAAAGCTTTTAGCTATGAAATAAAATGCAAGCGAGGCAAATTCGATCTGTCAAATGATTAGGTATGTTACATGTAATAGGTTACCCTAAAACATGTAAACATTTTCTTTATAATTAATGGAAGAATAAAAAAGAACAGATACCTTTTTTAGCAGCTGTAATCTTTTCACTTTAATTTGCCTAGGAAACCGGTTAGCGGAATTTAAACCGTATCTTTCCCTTTTCTCTCAGCGCCCGCGATTCTAGTTTTATTCTAGCGGCTTGAGACATAGGAGTCTCCCATTCGTGCGGACTTCCAGAACGGGAGAAGGAGAAGGCGGGGTCTATACCGCGGAGCCACGCTTAGCCGCCGCGCTGAAGAGTAGCTCGGCGAACCCTTGCACATTTTGATTGACAGCTGTGGCCCCCACCTCCGCGCGCTTCCACTCCGTGCCCTTTGTTTGTGAATTGTCGCCTGTTCTTGAATAAATCTAAACCGAAAACACACGGAAACGGTGCAGTGATCTCAGAGAGGTAGACAGGTCCCAGAAGGATTTAATGTGATCATCTTACAATAGACAATAGACTGTCCTGACTTAGTGCCGTTGGCAGAGAGCGGTGCTCTTATCTATGCATTGGTCCTTTATAGAAATGCTGGAACTCAATTAGGAACTGTTAAGCTGTACTCGAGCTGTATGTATTAATGCATAATGAATTCAGGCTTTTTTGACTGCAGACTCCGGACAGCATATTGAGTAGGTGAACACTGCTCCCTAGTGTTAAAAGTGTGTAATATCCTTTAGGTAAGTACAAGCATGCATGTGAAACCTAACTAAACAACATTTGCAGGCTTGTGAAATAGCTAAACAGTTAACACAGCACATTTTATAAATGTTATGTTCATTAAGTTTACAAAGACTATGTGAAAACTTTACAGTTACTGGTAACAAAAAATCGGTCATGTCCCTAGAATGGGCAGCATTTACAGTTTTACAGGCCTTTCCGCACAACTTAAATGTGTCAATTGAAAGGCTGCCTTTTGAAATCTTGATTATAAGTCATACAGAGTGACGTTTATAAGCTGTAAGGACGGGGGTAGCTGCAACCCATGCTATTCTAGGCACCCAGGTATATACTGTTGCTGAGGCAACAGAAGCTATAGGAGTTTACCTTGACGACCACATACTGCATATTATGGCCCTTCAGCAATAAGCCTGATGTGTCAGGCACTGAACCATATGGATGCTATAATAGTGTTGTTTTGGACACTGGAATTGACTTCTGTGGGGTTCTGCTAACGTTTCGGACACTCTGGAGTTTGTCTGTGGTGTTAATTTTTGGCCCTTTATCAAAAGCTGTGCAATAAATAGTAAACATCCATGTATGTAATTATGACCACACAGTAATGTACAGTAATGGAGGAGCGCATCGTGTATAGAAGGTGAATGGGGTTATAAGAAGGGACTAAGGGGAAGCTTATCTGCCATGACATTCTGCACCTCCACCCGACAAGACAGCAAGCCAGATAATGGAGAACACTCTTATAAGACAACCGAGAAAGGCAAGCTCCCTCTCTTATATCCTGAAGCCACATCAACTTTGCCTTGTGAATTCTACATACACAGTCATCATTTGTAAGCAATGCACTACAAACCATAAGTTGTATTAATTTAAAGTTATTTTACTTGACAGAAGCTAAATGCTAAATGTGTACCCAGTGTTCATGTCTTTTGTTTATTTGAATATTTGTTGTGCATCTTCTTGCAGAAAAAGATAGTTAAACAGTTTATTCACCCTCTTAAATGTAGCTTCACATTTTACTCCTCAATGGACATATTTAAGCTGTTCCTCTGCCATATCATTCCAGTGTTCTTCTTACCTGCTCGTTGGCATTCATGCACTGCAGTTTCATCTGTTTCAGGTAGGTGGCAGTAAGTGGCATGTTGTAGTCTATCAGGTCTGGGACCAGAGATGTGGGACGGTCATTTTCTGTGGGAGTGAAAACTGTTTTAGTCTCTCAGCATTAGTGCCTTATTTACAGAGAAGTAATCACACACACACACACACACACACACACACCCACCCACAAACACACACACACACACACACACACACACACACACACACACACACACACACACACACACACACGTTTAACATGTAAAAAACAAAACAGATTACACGCATCATGACTGAGATATTTTCCGAGATGTATTTTATAAAATATATCATTAGCAGATCTCAGCAGGTGTACCATGCAGGCTGCATCAGTAACCTCATAAAGACAGCAGTCCCACATGTGTCCACTGGAGGGTGTTATTGAGGATCAGTTGAGAATCAAAATTCCCATTGACAATCCCTTGGGTCTTTGTTAAATCAAACACAATAAATACTGCCTTGCCTTTGTTTCTTACATGTCTGTTGATCTGTTGAGCTTACTCTGTTCAAAAGCTACAGCACCAAGCTCTGTCAGGCAAGCCAAAATGTCATTTTTTGGGGCCAGGTGTGTCTGTTGGTGAAGCTACATGAGGAAAAGCAACGAGGAGGATGTAGCCATTAAAAAACTATATATATATATATATATATATATATATATATATATATATATATATATATATAAAAGAAAAAAAGAATGGTCTACTGAGTTTTGCTTCATTTTGGCCATGCTTTAAAAATGACATCTTTTTAGATCTATTGCATCAGCACTGTCTGAGCATCTATGAAGAAGCCCGACTCAGAGAAAATGAGTCACCTATGTGACTAACAGCAGACAGACATCACGCCATTGTGCTGAATTGACTTATTGGCTACTGACCACAATGCATGAAATATACTGAGACTGATGTGACGAATTACAGTATATATGCAGTATAAACACAAAAATAATTCATGAACACAGGCTATGGATTTACAGCAATGCCATGGAAGATGTAATGAAATAAGGTCTATTCAGAACTCAAGGATGTGTCTCACTATGGTCCCTAAACACGTAAGAGAGGGGGCATTAGGCACCACGTGTGCTGTCAGCAAACAGAGTGCACCTCTGTCGTATGCGGTCTACTCAGGCACTGACGTCTTTATATGACTAGACACGAAACGTGGTGTTTTCTCAGTATCAATACCATCAAATGCTTCCCTCATTTCTACACCACATCATTTAGGTTAAAGGGACTAAACCGTACGTATTCTATGCATGGCAAAACCATATCAAAGATATTCAATATTCATGCAGCATTAACAAAGATGCTCAAAACAGGTAGGTTTTCAATATCAGGCTTTGGTCTGCTCGGAGGTGAGAACAAGCCTCTGACCTTTGAACTCAGCTGTGCTGGAGTTGATGTGCATCCTCTTCTGGCACTCCCCACAGCTCATCAGGAAGCGGGTCACCGCCTCACGGGGCAGGAAAGCGTACGTCTCCGCAATCTGGCAACCCAAGCAGGGGAAGGGGGGTATGTGTAGGAGAAGGGATCAGAGGATGACAGAAACAGAAGAGACCATAATTTTTGGAGAGAGCACGTGGGATGGGGCATTGGTAGAAACTAATTGTGAGTAGAGGATGTGAAGCAAACTGAGCTCTGTAATATTTAATTTTATGTAATACAGAAGAAAACGCTGGCTTTCTTGACTGTTTGTGTTGCTTTGCGGTTCTGTGCCACAGGGGAGCTGCGTACGCAGTGATAAAGGGTTGCCTTTTTTGCCCCCTTCCTTTCCTTCTGCCACTATTTTGCGTGCGACCTTCACACAGTGTGAAAGAGAGGAGTGAGAGAGAGAGTGAAAGTAAGAGAGGGTGAAAGAGAGAGGGAGAGAGAGACTGAGAGAGAGTGAAAGTAAGAGAAAATGAGTGAGAGTGAGAGAGAGGGAGAGAAAGAGGGAGGGAGAGAGAGAGAGAGAGAGAGAGAGAGGGGAGAGAGAGAGCACAAGTAGCAGGCATATCAGGGACGCCTGGCTCCCCTCCTCCCGCCCCTGGCTGCGCTGAGGGAAAAGGCCATTCAGAGAAAAAAACCAACACCAACAACAGCAATAAACACACACACACACACCTCCCAGAATACCATAGACAACCCTCCCCTCCTGGCCTGGCCGCAGAGGACTCACAGGAGTGGGCGTACGAGACCTGGCAGCAGCTTTCCCCAGGGCAGAGGCTGAGGAGAGGAGGTGAACCCAACCCCAAGGGTGCGGTACACGACCTCCTCACTGCCTCTGAAGTCCTCCAAACACACACCGGCTCACACCCACATACACTTACCAGCCTTTCTCCTTCCTGATTGTTTCTGAACCACATTAACGCATGACCTTTCCTCTCTGTGTTTAGGTGATACCCTTCTCTATCAGACGGGCTTTCTTAACAGCTCTGCTTAATTCCAGGATTAAGGAAGAGAATCTCTGCTGCTTCATGTCTATTCTTAAATCTAAACCAATACAATAAACTAATCCTTTTGGAGACGGGGTCGCATGCAGATCAGTTAACACAACCTATCTGAAACATGGTAAATCCATGCAGTTACATCACATGACCACAAGAGGACAGAGTTCATAGGCAGCAATAGGACAAGGAAGTGGGCCAAGAGGACAAGTCTTGAATTTGTGAAGTGTTTCAGAGTAGAGGGGTTAATTCTCATAGGTCTATACCGAACCCATTCATAAAAGAAACACTGTTCTTAAGTTTGCCACTGGGCCATCTGCATTTTCAAAATTGGCGTTAATCACACACACTTATTTCAGCCAAGGATGTACTATTTTGAAACTCAGACATATGCAGCAAATATTACAGAATCTTGGAAGCTTTAAAGCTGAAGCCACATAGGTATTACACTACAATTAAATATTAGAAAATGGCAATCCTTTTCTGCTCAGGCCAGAGGTGGAATTGGGGTAAACAGCCTATCACCATCAGTCATGGTCGATTACAGCCAATCAAAGCCTGTCCGACCACAGCGAATCGCACCAATCACAGAGTATCTCTGCTAGTCACAGCTCATTTTAAAAGTCACAGCCAATCAGGAAGCACTAAGGGCAACAAGATAGCGGCGAGTAGTAGAGATGGACAGTCAAGCAGGTCTGTGTGGCGACTCTGCATGCCAAATGTCAGAAACAGACCTATCAGCCGGCTAATTACTTTAATTAGGTGATTAGCAGAGAGCTCAACGGGGGCTGGAACCTGACACCTGCTTTCACACACAGTGGGATCATAGCTCAGGGCGCAGACCAAGAATGCTTATCTTAGATGGCTCCATATCACTGCAGTCATAAGGCTAAGGAGCGCAAAAGCTGTTCCCAGATCAGAGAACTGGCCTGGTGTTCGTCTCTCCGTTTCATTTTGGACGACAATGGTTCAGATTTAAATGCCGTGAGTCGTGATTCTACAAACACCAGAGAAAGAGTGTTTTTTGTATATAATAAAGCATTTTAATGAACCGTTTAAATGCTCTCTATATATTCGGAGTGTTTTAAGAGCCCTTTTCAGATTATACCAGTAGAGAGCACGGCTC